>CM040122.1:0-489831 GCA_022559845.1 Amorphophallus konjac | reverse complement strand
TATTGAGTACCCGGCAGGGGTTCAGCTTCTTCTTGTTCGGCTGCTGGCTGGGTGGACTGGGGATTAGAAGTAACATAATTCCGATGGAACATCTTCCCGCTCCTTAAGGCACAGTTTGCCGCAGCATCTGAAGATAGTATGATGGGCGCCGCAGGGTGGATGAGTGGGATAGGCTGTGCGGGGGAGGTGTTTTGGTGGAGCGTGGGTTTGGTGAGGTTAATGGGGGGTAAGTGGATGATAGGTGTGGGATTGGTGGAAGGCAAGGTGGTGGTGATTGTCGATGCGGGTGGAGGGAAGGCTAGTGGACGTTTGAGAACGGGCGAAGGATTAGGGGATGATGTGATGATGGCGAGGGGAGTAAGTGTTGGAGGGTATGATGGGATGGAGAGCGGTAGAGGGCTTGCTGGAGCGGGTGTGGATGGTAGGATGAGCGGAGAAGGTGTTGGTTGCACAGGGAGGATGAAGGAAGGGTTGCGGAGGTTGTGGTGGAAGGCCATTACTTGCGGTGCGGCGCCATCATCATCGAAGGACCACCCGGCATTGGGAGCCGGAGGTTGAACCATGTTAACTTGTGCTGGTGCCGGCGGCTGCTGCTGAGGAGCGGGTGGATGATTTGGCATCGGATTCTGGTGGATGCCTAGGTCTTGCACCTGCTGTGGTTGCTGTTGCTGTGGCGGCTGCTGCGGCTGCTGTGCTTGATGCTGCTGCACTTGCTGCCCCTGCGGCTGCCTCCTCTTCTCTTTAATCTCCATAATGGCCCTATGCATTTCGGCCCAGTCGATTCTCTGCCCTTCATGAAGGTCATATACCAGATCTCGGAATTGATAACATCCTTCTATGGTATGACCTGACTGCCTATGGAACATGCAATATTTGGTCTGATCAACCGCCGGGTTCCAAACAGGCCGTTCCGGAGGAAGTTGGATTGCATTTACTGACATAAGTGCCGAGAAAATATCTGTAAGCGTCTCGGGCAACGGAGGATACTGGGCTCTCCTGGGAGCCGGGCGCTTGCTGTTTGGATTGTTGTTGCTGTAGCCGCTGGGTGGAGGGACGTTATGGTATTGTGGTGGTGGTGGTGGTTGTTGTGGTGTGGCGAAGGCGTTTTGTGGAATGGTGAAGGCGGGGGGAGTGTTTTGCGGAGTGGCCTGGAAGTTGTGCGGAGTGGAGTTTTATGGATTGCGGGGGTTTTGATTGTAGCGGAAAGGTGCGGCCGGATATGGAACAGCAACGGCTTGTACTTGCTCATTTGTTTGGACTCCCTCAGTAACCGGCCCTTGTGGTTTCTTGTGGTACTTGGGATTTTGGTTTTCGAAGAGAGAATGGATAGGGGAGTCCTTGAATTGAGTCTGTATGAAGCGCGCCCGGCTGTAGAGTTGATGCATATTGGCTATGTCGTTCATTGCCAGGATGTTGCGGAAGGTCGGGGTGGCATTGGAAATTAGCAGTTTGACCTTCTCTTCCTTCGGAATGTGGCCAGGCACTCTGGCGGCCATCTGCCTCCATCTGTCTGCATAGGTGGCGAAGTCTTCCTCTGGCTTCATCTTCTCTGCCACTAGATCTGTGAATGAGTATTCTGGTCCGACCCTGTCTTGAACCGCTGAATGAATTTGTCCTTAACTACCTTGAAACTCTCGGCCTCTTCCAGTGGCAGAGAATAAAACCATTCCAGAGCGACTCCATCTAAGGATCGGCGGAACAAGTACGCCATGAGGCGATCATCATACTGGAATTGTGCTGATTCATATAGAAAATCCCTCACATGGATAAAGGGATTGCTGTTCCCATCATACTTGCGGTAGTTGGGGAGCTCTGATTGCGGAGGGAACCGAATGTTCTGGAAGCTCGGAATAGGAATATCAGCCAAGGATTGTAGGCCAACCCTTTTCTGGAGAAAATCAAGTTGTTGCTGCATGACGGCCCACTTGTTAAGCAAGTCCTGCTCTTGGGAGGGAGCAGGGGTGGTGAAGGACGCCGATTGTTGAGGAGCAGATGGAATGATGGTGGCAGACGGGGGAGGCCCATAGGCATGAGTAGAAGGATAGACGGTGGAAATAGGGGGCCCGTAAGAAGGATATTGAGCCTGAGATATACCCAGATGGGAGTGAGTTTGAGCCACCCCTTGCTGAGGGTGTAAGAAATCAGAAGGGTTCATGAGAAGCTGTGAAGCCACCGAACCAGAATTGTGATGATCCACCTGGACAAAAGAAGGGATAGGCGATTTCCCTTTATCAAAAGACTGATGGGCTGAATTGGAAGATTGGCCCATCTCCATGCCAGCGAAAGTGATGGTCCGGGGTTGGACCAGAGTGAGGTCAATTGGAGTGGGCTGAACGGACGGCCCGATGATGGAAGGATTAGATTGACCTTGAACAGCAGTGGAGGGAGAAGCATTGGACCCTTGCATAGCTTGGTATAGGACTTGAAGTTGGGTCGGGTCCAATTGGGCCATCATGTGAAGGACGGAGCCCGCGGAAGGGGTAGAAAGAGAGGGGGTACCTTGACTACCTCCCACAGATGTGGAGGATGGGAGAGGGGTAGTCCCTTCTCCGGAGGGAAAGGTGGCAACCCGAGGGGGGTTTTCAAGGAGCCCTTGAGGAAGAGAGTCCTCTTGGGAGCGCGGAGGATTGGAGGATGCCATGGTGGATTCGAAGAGGGGATTGGAATAGCACGTGAAGGAGGGAGTGACTCGAGAAGATGATTCAAACGGACGAAAGCAACTCCACATGCAACAGACAACCTTGACAAAATGCAGAAACAGACAACACAAAAGCCCACAATGAGCAATCAAATTTAGGTGATTCTAACAAGATGCAAGCGATAAAAGATGAAGACACTCAAGAATCAAGCAAGTTGTTTAGAATGATGCGACAAGATTCTTATGATTTCTCCTTTGGAACTTTAGTGAATTGATTGATATGTGCTCTCAACAATAGGTTCCTAGTAGGAGATGGATATGGGACTTGGTTTGACTCTAAGTGTAACCACTCAATCACTTATGCAACCCTAGACACGGGGTGGGAAAGGTACAACCGGCCCGGCGTCCGTGTGGGAATCCACGGCTCGCGGGGACTTATGGAGGTCCCTGCTGTGATTTCCTAGTCAGCCCCAAGGAATATGGAGACGAGAGGTCCTCACAACAAGGTAGGAAAATGCAATCTAATGTATGATGATATGAATGACCCTATGTGCACCGGAGTGCATGCAAAGTCTAACCTAACAATCTAGCAATCAATAGTGCACACCATGATATGCAAATATGAGCAAAGCAAGAGGAGGGTCAAGTGTCACCCAAGCAATAAATCACAGCACCAAACTGCGGAAATAAATACACCTCGGATGCGTACCTGCCAGGAGAGTAACGGTCGAAGGCCCCTGCGTCAGAGAGAAATAACGGTCGAAGGCCAGACCGCCGGATAATATATAACGCAGGGAGACGAGACCGTCGGATGAGCCAGGGAACCAAAAAAACTAACAGAAGTAACCGGAAAACCCGTGAAGCTCACACAGCAGAACGGAAACGGCGGCCTAATGCCCCTGCGTCAGACAACTTTGACGCGGGGACACAGGGCCGTCAGAGGACTCAGAAAACCGGAATGAGCAATGAAAGCGAGGGAAATAAAAGACAACTGAACAAATAGATGATGGCAGATTTAAACAAGAATCAGAAGCACGATTGGCACAAGCTGTCCCACCGTGATCGCCAAAAAATTATCTGTTGATATTTATTTGCCTATCTTTTTATGTTACTCTTGAGGTTTGCAAAGTAATATGGCAAGATGACAAACAAGCAATCAAAGATCTGCTCAAATCTATGGACATGTGAACATGAACCTAGGCAATCATGACTAGCTCTAGCATGGGCATGCTATCTCAATCAAATTACGCTAAGGAAAAAGGAAAACACACGCCGGGGCGTGGAGCAAGGAGTAAATAAAAACACACCGCTAGGGGTGGAACAAGCAAGGGAAATAAAGATGTGATGAAGAAGATAGCTAATGCCCAATACCAAGGAAAGATGTGATCGCCACCAAAGTAAACCCAAGCCAAAGACTCGAATATACCTTGGAAATAGGAGGATGAAGCACCCGCCCACGGGAGAGAAAACCAAGGAAAGCCTGCAGATCAGCTCGGAAGTAACGGCCAGAGACCCGTGCGCCGCTTGGAAGTAACGGTCACACCCTAGACCGCCGGAAGAGAGTGACGCGCCTTCACCAGACCGTCAGATAATCTGCAGTAGTAAAGCTTGAATTGTTTTAACTCCAACTCTTCCAGCCGGCTAGAAGACTTGGGCCTCGTGCTAATGAACCTGTAAACCTGCCAAAGAAGTAGAAAGACAAGACAAAATAACCTCAATCAGCCCTCTTCACAAGCATAGCATCAATTCTTAAAGAGCTTAAGAACATCAAAAGGAGAGGGAATTACCGGGGAGTTTTGGTTTTTTTTAACCCCTCTAGGCGTTTTTAAAAGTTGGGAGGATGTTTATATGCTTAAAGAACAGTGAAAAACGTGGAGGAAAAGGAGGGACAATGCTTTGTTTGGAGGAAAAACCAAGGAAGAACTCAAGCATGCAAAGATAAACTTGAAAGACAAAACCAAAGTACTCCCTTGACTGGAAGATGGATGGACGTGGAAACAGCTCCTCCTGGATGAAGATGGCTCCTGAGTTCGGCAGCACTTCGTCGTGAATAAAATCTCCTCCCTCTTGGCCATGAATTCAAGGGTTCTATTTATAGACCCTCAAAACTCGTAGGTCGAGTAGAGGATAATTCAGCAGGAAAGAAGGATAAGTCTTAGCAAATCCGCGAAGATAATATCACCAAGAGTCCACAGAAACAAACGGGAAGTCCTGAGGATCGTATTAGAAAGAGATAACGTTAATCCAAAATCTTATCTCAACCACGGAGTAGCAGAGAAAAGGCCTGGACTGCCAGGACTCTCGGAAGGAAGTAACGGCTTCACGATAGACCGCCACTTGGAAGTAACGCATCAAGGATCATCCGTTACTTTCAACCTTATCCCAAAAGGATAAGATCAACAGAAAGAAGATCTAACGAGTTGGACTCTTCAAGGAAGTGACGGCCAAAGCTTAGGGCGTCAGAGAAAAAATAACGGTTGCTCGACAGACCGTTATTATCAATGTGGTTTTAAAAAGATAAGCTTGACAACGAGGCCTTAAGCTTTAGGACTCTTCAAAGAGTAACGGTCCAGGACCTATCCGTCAGAAAGAAGAGACGCACTTGACTAGGACCGTTATTTACATTGAGGTTCAAAAATAGAGTGAAGGGTTTTGCTAAGATTCATCCAACGAAATGCCACCGGGAGCCAATTCTTAATCCAGGAATTCAAGACCCAAGAAAATAGGCTTCAACTGATCAGGAGACTTGATGAAAAGCAAACAACTCGGAGCACCATATTAAATGAACAAGGAGATGACCCGACTTATTGGGTATAAAACGGGTGTCAACAGGTGATACCCGGCATTTTCAGCCGTCTGGGGGGGGCTTCGGTTTACAAACCGTACCCGCCCGTAACCCAGGTGGAGTGACGGTCCTGCCAGGAACCGTCACTTACCTGACGGTCCAAGATGGACGCGTCACTTTCCAAATAACGGCCCATCGAGGGGCGTCGTTTGGAGAGTAACGGAGGGACCCCCATCCGTTACTCGATCGTTGTTTTTCGTTGGCACGGTGAGGCGGTGAGCCCGACGGTCTGTCGACCGGCCATCGTTTGCAAACGGCGCGCCGAGACTGGGGCGTCGCTTCATCTGCTATCGTTTTGGAACGCTGTGTGTTGTTTTGAGCCTCGGGTGAACGTAACGGCGGAGTTCCCGCGTGTTGCTTGGAAGCAACGCATAGGACCCCCACCGTCACTCTTCCCTCCGTGGCCTTTGGGTTTGGTACTCGGGAGGATGTAACGACGGTGACCTACCGCGCCGCTTAGAAGCGACGCGCAGGGCCCCTACCGTCACATTCCCCCCTGCACCTGTGAGTTGGAACTCGGGAGGGAGTAACGGCTGGAGACCAGTGCGTCACTCTTGATGTAACGCACCAGTCCCCGACCGTCACTTCCAAGTAGCACGTGGGCCTTTGACCGCCGCTTGCCCGTCAGTTTGCTTATGTTCCCAGCCCATTGTTTATGCGTTCCGTTCTATACTCATGCCATAGTTGTATTGTTTTACTATATTGTGGCGTGTTTTATATGCCAATAGAGTAGCTTTTCTTTCCATGCAATGGAGCCACTGTTGTTGCCCTAAGGTCTGTTGAGTACCGACCCGCTTGGGGATGGCGGAGGGGTATATTTCCCATTCACGGTTTGTAAGCTAGTTCCGTGGGCTCCCAGCCAATGGTAGCGTCCTGCCAAGGGAGAAAACTAGTTAGAGGGCCTGGCTCAGGCTAGAGTCAGTGTGTGCACACGTGGTCAGAGACTGTGGACTGACACCGATGGGTGCCACTCTGACTGGTCACTTGGTTTGGTACTGTTTACGCGCTTAGCTTGTCGCTTGACCACTGCGAGTGCTTGAGACGCAGTGTAAGTCGTCAGTGGACGCGTCTGGTTTCGCTCCCAGTGGTTGTCCGTCCTTATTGTTTGGATTAGCTGCAGCTTATTCTATTTGGTAGTTTTAGTTTCAGTCGCTTGCATTTAATTAGTAGTGGCATGTGTTAGCTGTTATACCTGCTTAGATAGAGCTTACAGCTTCCTTGTGGTTAGTGATTCATGCCATTGCCTGCGTATTTATTTAAATGCATGCTCTATCACTGTTATTTATGCATGTTCGCTTGTTTAGTGCGAGGTAGGGATCCGCGTGACCCCTACTGAGTCTGGCTGTGACTCACCCTTCTCCTTTCAGGTGAGCCGCGCCCGCCGTCTCCCGGAGTTTAGTGTGCCTTTCCGGGACTGCTTCCTAGCTGCCAGCCGTACACGAGCTGCCTTTTTGAGGCTTGTGTAGTACTTTTGCCGGGGTATGCCCCGCGTAGTTGTACCTTTGTGGACTAGTGTGTTGTGACTCTGGACTAGTTATATATATCACTCTGGTTATTTTAAATTGCTTCCGCACTTGTGTTTAACTTTAATACTTAATTGTATTGCGCGCCCCAATTTGCAATTAATTACGCATATTCCTCAGCTAAACCCCCACAAACCCTTCAGGGGCCTCATCAGCCTCTTGAGTGGCCTCCCCAGTTCTTGGTATTGGTGTGTCGATGCTATCGGTATATCGGTATCCTGAACTCTGGGTCGTCACAGCTGGTATCAGAGCCAAGTTGAGGATTTGTGTAAGGAATTGGAAATTGATGCTTTGTCCAGAGCTAGTCCTGTTGTCTTTTGCTGGCATAGGATGTTTTCCGTATGATTGATTAATTGTGATTGATTTGTGTTTTTGGCAGCATAATTATGCCGCCTCGTCGAGGAAGACCTCCTCGAGCTCCGCGTGTTCCTCGAGATGCGCCCAGGGAAGATAGCGGTTCTGCACCTCCTCCTGCAGTTCCCGTTGTTCCTGTCGTTCCAGTTGCTCCTCCAGCGCCGATCGTAGCTCCTCAAGCTGAAGTGCCTGGCAGTCGAGGCAAGGCTTTGAAGGAATTTCTGATGTTCAATCCGCTTGCTTTCGATGGCCAAGCTGATCCAGAAGTTGCGCGGCAATGGCTGGATGCGATAGAGCGTGTTTTTGTCTCGATGGAGTGTGCTGAAGATGAGAAAGTCATGCTCGCTACTTTTCAACTCCAGGGTACATCCATCACGTGGTGGAAAGCCGAGTGGCAGGTTGCTTTTCGTTCCAGACCTCTTCGGCAGATCACTTGGGCAGAGTTTGTTGCTGCTTTTGAGCGTGCCTATACTCCTGCTTGCTTACAGATGGACAAGATGTATCAATTTATGGAGCTAGCTCAGGGCAGTATGACCGTGCTTCAGTACAGAAATAAGTTCTTGGAATTGGGTCAGTATGCGCCCCATGTGCTGGCCAGTGAAGCTTTAAAAACCCAGCAGTTCTTGCGAGGGTTGAGTCCAGAGTTGAAGATGCCGTTAATTGCCAGTCGTGTTACGGATCTTGATACTGCGTGTCACACAGCTATAGCTTTAGAGCTGGAGATGGCGAGACCGGGTGGATATCCCCAGGCAGGGTCAGTGCAGCCGGTAGCTCAGGTTCAGCAGACTTACCGACAGCCCGTGCCAGGTGTTCCTTCGGTTCAGTCAGAGGTTTCCTGAAGCGACCCGGATTCCGGATACCCGGTGCACCCGGTATAAATACCGAATACACGTGATACCACATGGGACCCGCGAGGCCTCCCAAGCGCGGGAAAGCGCCGAAGGGAAAAAGGAGTGTGTGGAATACATTGAAGCCAGCAGATATAACAGTAAGCAATTAAATTTCATTACAATGGATTGCTAAAGTAGCAGAAATAAAATTACCTTTTCATTAATATTCAAGTTTTCAATTATACACCAGAGTCTAGCCCAAGGAAAGACAACAAGTCTAGCACGGTACAGTACGACAGAAAGAAACGTACACAGAAGTCGGAAGAACCCGACGCAGGTACGGCTGGCAGCTACAACAGCAAACGCGCACTCCACCAAGGACAGCAGAGGCAGACGGCGAAACCCACCTGAAAAGCAGCAGGGGTGAGTCTCAACAGAAACTCAGTAGGGGTCATGCGGATCCCCACTGGAAAACCGCACAAAGCGAAGGCAACGGAAGCAGCAACAAACGTAGCAAGGACAGCAACGTAGCAAAGCAGGAAAGCTACACTACAAAGCTGTAAAGGAACAGACGGGAAGTAGGAGTAGGGAACACGCAGGAGAGGGTGAGAACCCGCACCAAACAAGCGGCTACCGAACTAACCTCGGTATCCCAAACTACTCCAAACAAAGGCAACAGATGGATGACCCTAAACTCACACAGAAGGGTACACCAGTCTGTCAACCAGCCCCACACAAAGGCGAAGGCGAACGCCGACACCGGGAAACAGACAAAACACGACAGGGAACGTCGTGCACAAAGCCCCGCGCACGATCGGAACATCGCGCGGACGACAAACCACTGACCCCGAGTGCAGCCACGAACGGGCAACTCGCAAAGGTCACAGCGTACAGGAAAACGCCGAAAGCTACGCGTCACGTGACGGAAGCACCCCCTTAAAAGCCAGCTGCGTCCACTGACGTCTGACGCCGCACCTCAAGTGTCTCACCTACAGTACTGCTGTAACAACAGCAGAGATGTAGACACCAGCTGAACCAAACAGTAACAGCAAAACAAGTAACTAGTCAGGGTCACGCCCGTCGACGTAAGTCCTAACCCCTGACCACGTGTGCACACACTGGCTATAGCCTAAGCCAGGTCCTCTAGCTAGTATTCTCCCTCGGCAGGACGCTACCGTTGGCTAGGAGCCCGCGGAACTAACTAAAAACCGCTCACTGGGAAAAACCCTCCGCCATCCGCTAGCGGGTCGGCACCTCTCGGCCTTAGGTCACACAAGTGGAGGCTTCACACGACACAGAAGCTCAAAACACAAGCGCCGAAGTACTAACGGGCAACCACGCCCCTCAACACGCACTTCGAGGCACCAAGTGACAGTATCACCACTGCCGACAACTCAGGACAAGCACTAGACCTCCTACGTAACGATCCTGAGCCAAACGACTCAAAGGTAAGATCGTCACAACAGCGGAACAAGCCGCCAATCGGTCTAATCCTAAGCCAAAGAAACCACGCTCCGCAGAAAACGACACACGGAGACCTGAGGGAGACATCAAGAACCCTCAGCACACCTGGACACGCAAACCGAGGTAGAACAATACCTCGAAGCATCCAGAAGCAGTGTCTTAGGCAGGACAGAACCGCTAAGACACGCGCAAACAAGGTCACATGTCAACCATTGGGTCAGACCAGGTTGACCGAAACCCAAACAAGCACATGCAAAGGTAGGATAAGGAACCCTACCACAAGCAAGAAGACTCCTGGCTACCTTACAACGTAGTCTTAACCCTCATAGGACGTCAAGAGACATCCACGGGACAACGGGCAGACCACAGGGCCAAGCCAAGACACACAGAATCATCAGGCGGAAAACCAAGGCACAAGGAAAGTAACGCACCAGCTCTAGACCGCTACAAGCAAGCGACGGTCTAGGTTAGGGCCGTTATTTCCCAAACGACGGACGGACGCAAGGCCGTCACACACACCACCCTAACAACCTACAAAACACAAAAAAGCCAAGTAACGCACGGGACTAGGGGCGTTACAAGCAAACGACGCACAGGGCACCCACCGTCACATTCAACGGTGCAGCAAACCCAAACCAAAGCGAAGTAACGCGCTAAGCCAGGCGCGTCACTCACGAAACAGCGCGGCAGGGGAGGGCCGTCAGAACCAAACGACGCACGGGGGACCCATCCGTTACTCACAGACGGCATGGCCACCCTCAACCCAACACCACAGCAAACAACGGTCGGAGGCATGCGCGCTACTCACAAACGACGCACGGGGTCCCCACCGTCACACCCAACGGTGCAGTCAACCCAACCTCGACCAAAAGAGAATGTAACGGCCAGGGGCGGGCACGTCACACTCAAACAACGCATAGGGGCACGACCGCTAGAGGCACCGCCTCAACGAGTCAACGTCAGTCAACTGGCAAGTAACGGCCTGGGCAAGGCGCGCCACTTCCATCTAACGCACTGGGTCAAGCGCGTTAGACTAACCGACTCAACCCCAACATAAAACGACGAAGGCGAAGTAACGCACTAACCTAGGCGCGTTACAAGGAAGCGACGCGCCACTCTAGGGCCGTCACTCCCCTAGAAGCCAAAGCGCTAAAACGATGCAGACCAAACGACGGTCAGTCGTAGGGCCGCTAAAGACAAGTAACGGTCGCTGGCATGACCGCTACTTCGGTTACGGCGGGAAAACATAGGAATGGCCGGATCGGCCCGTTCCACGCCCCATTCACGCCGAAACGCAGGGGAAACACACCGCAACACCGAATAACAACATTCAAGGGCCAAATTGCCCACATGCAACACCAAAAACGCTCGATCCGGGCGATTTAGACAAATCCACCCTAAGTGGGTCACCGAGGTTCCCGGGCTTCTACCGGCCTCGAATGAACACCGAATCGCACGAAATCAACGTGGATGGGATTCTAACATCCCTGCGGTCATTTAGAAACTAACTGAACCGCAAACGGTCACCGTTTACCGGCCGACCCTAAAAACCACGAAAATCACGGTTTAGGCAAAACAAGCCCAAACACACTCGTTTCCTAGCCGAACGCCGTGCAATGGCAGGGAAAACGAAGGTGAAGAAGCAAGGATCCGTCACCCTACCTCCACCGAAGAAACCGTGCCCCGAAGGGACTAAACCACGCCGAAAACCACTCGCGAACCAATTTCACCGGCTTTGAATCCACCGTTCGGGATCGCGCCAGAATCGATCCGATCCTCGCCTCATCGCGCACCAATCCAGCTCCACGTCCTCGCCAACTCACCCACGGTCGCTCCGTCTGCAGCCGGGGCCAAAGAGGGGGAGAAACGAGAGAGAACGGGAGAGAGAGAGGAGATCGCACGAATGAGGAGGAGAGAGAGGAAAAGAAAAGAAAAAGGAAAAGAAATTAGGAAATTTTCCTAATTTCCGAAAATTCCAAAAATGCGCCGAAAATACACAAATTCAGAAAAATACGCAAAAATAGCCGAAACGACCGGCTCGAGGAGTACATCGTCGCTGTAGCATCCACGAGTTCGAGAATTGACAAATAAACTCACCGTAGGGTTCCGTAACTAGTACGTGAGAAAAACCCACACGGCTCGTCAAACTCAACTCGGAAGCCACAAAAGCGAACCAAAACTCAACGAAACCAATCCGAAACAGATCCGAAAGATCCATTAAAGATCCTACGAGATCCAGGGCATTACATCCTCCCCCCCTTCAAAGAATTTCGCCCCCGAAATTCAGGACTAGCAAAGGAGAAGCAGGGAAGAACAACCCAACAGCACAAAACTCGGAAAACACAGCTCAGAGGAACACCGTCAGATCACAATTACAGGTACACACTCAGCTTCCAAGACAGCAAGTCTACAGCACGAGTATGGCACCAAAGTGAATACATCTGACACCTCCGAAGCAAGGGCAATGTCGTTTACGTCTCACCAGAAATAGAGACACGACAGCCACAACAACAGACAACTGAGATACACAACGACAACACGGTAAGCGGCAGCTTACACAAGGAACGCAGTCCCCACAGCTGACAGCTCGCAACATCATCGGCTCCAGTGCCAAAGGCAACAGGGAACACCTGGCACACAGGACACCAACGACAACAACAACGCTGCTGGACCCGAAACACAATCAAGTCAGTACTCACTCAGACAACACATCTGATCAAGTCGCAAGCTAACTCCACCAGGGAAAGAGAGCACAGCAAGCCAACTGACAAGACCATGATCCAAGGCAGAGACACAAAATCATAAAGAAACAGCGCCAAAACAACACAACGGCAACACCTGCAGAATTTCGGCTCTACTTAACACGCAGAACCACGGAACACAACTGCAAGCAGGGTCACAACAAGGCACAAAAACAGCTGAACACACGACCACAAGAGACAGGTCACGCATCAGACTGCTCACCAAGAGAAAGACCCACAACAACGAAAAACAACAACAATGATCTCGGGGAATGCAACTCAAGGACTAGCAACACGCCTCAAGAGCACAACACCCAAGAAAAAAATACAGAGTAGAGGGTACTCAATCCGCAAAGATGCCGACAAATTCCCCAACACTCGCACAATGCCGATGCCAACACAAGAAAATCACGAACAACGGCACGGCAACAACCAAAGTCAAGGCACAAGAAGCCAAGACAAAGCCACTTCGAGAAAGGAACAAGACCTCTCGACAAATGGGTAGCCGGCCCACACACTCCAGCTGTACTCTCAACAACGTGCACAGGCAACAGAACAACATCGATAATCGCATCTCAGCACACACCAGGCGTCATCGCAATCAACAAAGATCGCAATTATCACGCCACGAGCACTGATCAGGCGAACAACCGATCACAAAGAGCCTAAGTGCAACAAGAGAAGAGCACCAGCTTCAGCGCAAAGCACAAGGAAAGCATCAATCTCAGCTCACCATCACGTCCTGACACGATAAATGAGCCTTCACAACACATCGGCCGTTAGACACAGCACGACAACTACGGTACACAACAGCTCTTAACACCATCATGGAGTCCAAAGCTAAGCAACCGTACAACAAGGAGCAGATCAGACTCAAAATAAAGCTGTCTACACTTAAGCAGACACAGGACAAGGGCAACACTAAGACAGCAATTCCAAGGCAAACCTCGGAAAGCTTCACCAAAGAGGGATGAGAAGCAACAAGCTCAACAACAACAGCTCACCAGGAAGGGAAAATCCAAGGCTCGCTCGAGCAACTTCTCAATCGAGGCAACACGACAATCGAAGCAACCAAAACAACGAAGCATCAGGAGCTACACAAACTCAAGCTGGGACAACCCAAGCAACGTAAGAACGTGCATGGCCATCACACCAATGCTAAAAGTCATAAGCCACCTGAGCAAAATACAGAAAATAGCTCGAACAAGGCACCGCAGGTTCATGCCAACCGACAAACACTGCAAAGTGCACCACGATCGAGACCAACTTCAAAACCGAACGAAGCACATCGTCTCATCTAGACGAGAGCAAAACCATCTCGCACAGTGCCAACCAAGCACGTACAAGACCACACGCAAAAAGCACCGCGATAAACCATCGCAACACCTACGCCAGCAAGAGACTGTACTGGGCCTAAAGACTCTGGTAACTGTATATCTGGATTTCCATGTATCTCACACGACAATGATCTGATAGCTCAGAAAAGAACTCCGAACATCTCAGAACACTGCTCTGATACCACCTGAAGCGACCCGGATTCCGGATACCCGGTGCACCCGGTATAAATACCGAATACACGTGATACCACATGGGACCCGCGAGGCCTCCCAAGCGCGGGAAAGCGCCGAAGGGAAAAAGGAGTGTGTGGAATACATTGAAGCCAGCAGATATAACAGTAAGCAATTAAATTTCATTACAATGGATTGCTAAAGTAGCAGAAATAAAATTACCTTTTCATTAATATTCAAGTTTTCAATTATACACCAGAGTCTAGCCCAAGGAAAGACAACAAGTCTAGCACGGTACAGTACGACAGAAAGAAACGTACACAGAAGTCGGAAGAACCCGACGCAGGTACGGCTGGCAGCTACAACAGCAAACGCGCACTCCACCAAGGACAGCAGAGGCAGACGGCGAAACCCACCTGAAAAGCAGCAGGGGTGAGTCTCAACAGAAACTCAGTAGGGGTCACGCGGATCCCCACTGGAAAACCGCACAAAGCGAAGGCAACGGAAGCAGCAACAAACGTAGCAAGGACAGCAACGTAGCAAAGCAGGAAAGCTACACTACAAAGCTGTAAAGGAACAGACGGGAAGTAGGAGTAGGGAACACGCAGGAGAGGGTGAGAACCCGCACCAAACAAGCGGCTACCGAACTAACCTCGGTATCCCAAACTACTCCAAACAAAGGCAACAGATGGATGACCCTAAACTCACACAGAAGGGTACACCAGTCTGTCAACCAGCCCCACACAAAGGCGAATGCGAACGCCGACACCGGGAAACAGACAAAACACGACAGGGAACGTCGTGCACAAAGCCCCGCGCACGATCGGAACATCGCGCGGACGACAAACCACTGACCCCGAGTGCAGCCACGAACGGGCAACTCGCAAAGGTCACAGCGTACAGGAAAACGCCGAAAGCTACGCGTCACGTGACGGAAGCACCCCCTTAAAAGCCAGCTGCGTCCACTGACGTCTGACGCCGCACCTCAAGTGTCTCACCTACAGTACTGCTGTAACAACAGCAGAGATGTAGACACCAGCTGAACCAAACAGTAACAGCAAAACAAGTAACTAGTCAGGGTCACGCCCGTCGACGTAAGTCCTAACCCCTGACCACGTGTGCACACACTGGCTATAGCCTAAGCCAGGTCCTCTAGCTAGTATTCTCCCTCGGCAGGACGCTACCGTTGGCTAGGAGCCCGCGGAACTAACTAAAAACCGCTCACTGGGAAAAACCCTCCGCCATCCGCTAGCGGGTCGGCACCTCTCGGCCTTAGGTCACACAAGTGGAGGCTTCACACGACACAGAAGCTCAAAACACAAGCGCCGAAGTACTAACGGGCAACCACGCCCCTCAACACGCACTTCGAGGCACCAAGTGACAGTATCACCACTGCCGACAACTCAGGACAAGCACTAGACCTCCTACGTAACGATCCTGAGCCAAACGACTCAAAGGTAAGATCGTCACAACAGCGGAACAAGCCGCCAATCGGTCTAATCCTAAGCCAAAGAAACCACGCTCCGCAGAAAACGACACACGGAGACCTGAGGGAGACATCAAGAACCCTCAGCACACCTGGACACGCAAACCGAGGTAGAACAATACCTCGAAGCATCCAGAAGCAGTGTCTTAGGCAGGACAGAACCGCTAAGACACGCGCAAACAAGGTCACATGTCAACCATTGGGTCAGACCAGGTTGACCGAAACCCAAACAAGCACATGCAAAGGTAGGATAAGGAACCCTACCACAAGCAAGAAGACTCCTGGCTACCTTACAACGTAGTCTTAACCCTCATAGGACGTCAAGAGACATCCACGGGACAACGGGCAGACCACAGGGCCAAGCCAAGACACACAGAATCATCAGGCGGAAAACCAAGGCACAAGGAAAGTAACGCACCAGCTCTAGACCGCTACAAGCAAGCGACGGTCTAGGTTAGGGCCGTTATTTCCCAAACGACGGACGGACGCAAGGCCGTCACACACACCACCCTAACAACCTACAAAACACAAAAAAGCCAAGTAACGCACGGGACTAGGGGCGTTACAAGCAAACGACGCACAGGGCACCCACCGTCACATTCAACGGTGCAGCAAACCCAAACCAAAGCGAAGTAACGCGCTAAGCCAGGCGCGTCACTCACGAAACAGCGCGGCAGGGGAGGGCCGTCAGAACCAAACGACGCACGGGGGACCCATCCGTTACTCACAGACGGCATGGCCACCCTCAACCCAACACCACAGCAAACAACGGTCGGAGGCATGCGCGCTACTCACAAACGACGCACGGGGTCCCCACCGTCACACCCAACGGTGCAGTCAACCCAACCTCGACCAAAAGAGAATGTAACGGCCAGGGGCGGGCACGTCACACTCAAACAACGCATAGGGGCACGACCGCTAGAGGCACCGCCTCAACGAGTCAACGTCAGTCAACTGGCAAGTAACGGCCTGGGCAAGGCGCGCCACTTCCATCTAACGCACTGGGTCAAGCGCGTTAGACTAACCGACTCAACCCCAACATAAAACGACGAAGGCGAAGTAACGCACTAACCTAGGCGCGTTACAAGGAAGCGACGCGCCACTCTAGGGCCGTCACTCCCCTAGAAGCCAAAGCGCTAAAACGATGCAGACCAAACGACGGTCAGTCGTAGGGCCGCTAAAGACAAGTAACGGTCGCTGGCATGACCGCTACTTCGGTTACGGCGGGAAAACATAGGAATGGCCGGATCGGCCCGTTCCACGCCCCATTCACGCCGAAACGCAGGGGAAACACACCGCAACACCGAATAACAACATTCAAGGGCCAAATTGCCCACATGCAACACCAAAAACGCTCGATCCGGGCGATTTAGACAAATCCACCCTAAGTGGGTCACCGAGGTTCCCGGGCTTCTACCGGCCTCGAATGAACACCGAATCGCACGAAATCAACGTGGATGGGATTCTAACATCCCTGCGGTCATTTAGAAACTAACTGAACCGCAAACGGTCACCGTTTACCGGCCGACCCTAAAAACCACGAAAATCACGGTTTAGGCAAAACAAGCCCAAACACACTCGTTTCCTAGCCGAACGCCGTGCAATGGCAGGGAAAACGAAGGTGAAGAAGCAAGGATCCGTCACCCTACCTCCACCGAAGAAACCGTGCCCCGAAGGGACTAAACCACGCCGAAAACCACTCGCGAACCAATTTCACCGGCTTTGAATCCACCGTTCGGGATCGCGCCAGAATCGATCCGATCCTCGCCTCATCGCGCACCAATCCAGCTCCACGTCCTCGCCAACTCACCCACGGTCGCTCCGTCTGCAGCCGGGGCCAAAGAGGGGGAGAAACGAGAGAGAACGGGAGAGAGAGAGGAGATCGCACGAATGAGGAGGAGAGAGAGGAAAAGAAAAGAAAAAGGAAAAGAAATTAGGAAATTTTCCTAATTTCCGAAAATTCCAAAAATGCGCCGAAAATACACAAATTCAGAAAAATACGCAAAAATAGCCGAAACGACCGGCTCGAGGAGTACATCGTCGCTGTAGCATCCACGAGTTCGAGAATTGACAAATAAACTCACCGTAGGGTTCCGTAACTAGTACGTGAGAAAAACCCACACGGCTCGTCAAACTCAACTCGGAAGCCACAAAAGCGAACCAAAACTCAACGAAACCAATCCGAAACAGATCCGAAAGATCCATTAAAGATCCTACGAGATCCAGGGCATTACATTTCCAATGCTTCCTCTCCTTCTAAGCCCAAGTTTAAAAGGTTCAAGAAGAAGAAGAAGTTTTTTCAGCAGCCGTCCGGTACAGATTCTGTTCAGCAGCCGACATCACCTTCTTCTCAGACTCGGCAGAGCTCTGCTTCAAGTCAGCCATGGACGTGTCGGAGATGCGGTGGTCATCACAAGGGCCAGCCGTGTTCTCTTCCTGTTGTTTGCTTCCGGTGTGACCAGCCTGGTCATGTGGTTCGGGATTGCCCGCTGAGGCCGAATCCATTGCAAGCTCCTCAGTTTTCTCAACCTCAGCCGCAGTTTAGACCTCCTGCACCTCAAGCTCAGCAATTTTTCTCTCAGGCGTCGGCGTCTTCTCAGCAATCTTCAGCTGGATCTAAGAAGCAGAAAGGCAAAGTTTCTCATTTGACTAGAGCTGATGCTGCTGCGTCCCATCTTGTGGAAGGTACGATTATGCTTTATGGTCATTCAGCTCGTGTCTTATTTGATTCTGGTGCTTCTCACTCTTTTATTTCTGAGGATTTCATGGCTTGTATTGAGGAACCGACTTCTGAGCTGTCTTGTGAGTTGTTTGTGGAATTGCCTTCTGGAGATTTCATGGTTACTCCTCTGTGTTTGGAAGAGTCTCCTGTTATGATTGATAATCACCAGTTGCCGGCAAGATTGTATGCATTGCAGCTGGCAGATTATGATGTTATTCTGGGAATGGATTGGTTGGAGCATTATGGAGCTGTGGTTGACTGCAGATCGAAGAAAGTCTATTTTCAGCCCCAGGGGAAATCAGCCTTTTATTTTCAAGGTATTCGATCCCGATCTTCTCGTATGATTATTTCTGCTATTCGAGCCTATAGGTTGCTTAGCGCAGGTTGCCAGGGATTCCTTGCTTCAGTGGTAGCTGTTAAAAAGCCACGACGGGATGTTTGTGATATTCCGGTTGTTTGTGAGTTCCCTGATGTGTTTCCTGACGAGTTGTCAGGCTTGCCCCCAGAGCGAGAGATAGAGATGGTGATTGAATTGATTCCAGGTACTAGCCCCTTAGCGAAGCCGCCGTACCGTATGGCTCCAGTTGAATTGAAGGTACTGCGTGCACAGTTGCTAGAGTTACTGGAGAAAGGTTATATTCGCCCCAGTTTTTCTCCGTGGAGTGCCCCAGTGTTGTTTGTGAAAAAGAAAGATGGAAACCTGAGACTTTGTATTGATTACAGGCAGCTGAATCAGGCGACTATCAAGAATAAGTATCCGCTCCCCAGAATTGATGATTTGTTTGACCAGTTACAGTCTGCTACTGTCTTTTCACGGATTGATCTCCGGTCTGGCTATTTTCAATTGCGGATCCGAGAATCCGATGTGGAGAAGACTGCCTTCAGCACTCGTTATGGTCACTTTGAATTTTTAGTCATGCCGTTTGGTTTGACTAATGCCCCAGCAGCTTTCATGGACCTAATGCAGCGTATCTTTCGTCCATTTCTGGATCTGTTCGTGGTGATCTTTGTTGATGATATTCTGATCTATTCTGCCTCTGTTGATGATCATGTGCAGCACTTGAGGATCGTTCTGCAGACTCTAAGAGATCACGAGCTTTATGCGAAGCTCAGTAAATGTGAATTCTGGCTTCGGGAGATTCATTTTCTTGGCCACGTGATTTCTGGTGATGGAGTGGCAGTAGACCCTGCAAAGATTGATGCCGTTTTGAGTTGGCAAAGACCGAGGACCATCACTGAGATACGAAGTTTTTTAGGATTGGCTGGGTATTACCGCAGATTCATTCAGGATTTTGCGAAGATTGCAGCACCGATGACTAGACTGACTCGGAAAGATGTGCCGTTTATCTGGTCGGATCAGTGTGAGGCTAGCTTTGTTGAATTGAAAAGGCTATTGACTTCTTCTCCAGTGTTGACTTTGCCTTCCGACTCGGGTGGCTTTCTTGTCTGTACAGATGCTTCCCGTGTAGGTTTGGGTGCAGTGCTGATGCAGCATGGTAAGGTTATCGCATATGCATCTCGGCAATTGAAGCAGCATGAAGGAAATTATCCCACGCATGATCTGGAACTAGCTGCAGTTATTTTTGCCTTGAAGATCTGGAGACATTATCTGTATGGTGAGAAATTTCAGATTCTTACTGATCATCAGAGTTTGCAGTATATTTTCTCCCAGAAAGATCTGAACCTCAGGCAGAGGCGATGGATGGAATACATGAAGGATTATGACTTTACACTCTCCTATCAGCCAGGTAAAATGAATGTTGTGGCTGATGCTCTGAGCAGGAAAGTACAGGTCAGCCATTTGTTGCTTCATGAATGGAAATTGTGGGAACAGCTTCCGAGTGAGGCATTCAGTGTGGAAATTCCTGCAGATCCGAAGATGGTAGTTTGTGCTACCTTGGTTTTAGGTTCAGCCTTGTATCAGCAGATTAAAGAAGCCCAGCAAGCTGATTCTGATTTGGCCCGCGTTATATCAAGATACGATGTGGAATTTGATGACGAGCTGGTTGTCAGTTTCCAGGGCAGATTGTATGTTCCCGCTGATAATGATTTGAGAAATGAGATTTTGAGTGAAGCCCATGGCTCCCATTTTGCTATTCACCCTGGTGTCACCAAGATGCATCAGTATTTGAAGAAGCAGTTCTGGTGGCCCGGCATGAAGAAGGACGTGGCTATTTTTGTTTCTAAGTGCTTGACTTGTCAGTTAGTTAAAGCCGAACATCAAAAGCCAGGTGGTCTGCTTCAACCCTTAGAGATTCCGATGTGGAAATGGGACCACGTTACTACAGATTTTATGGTGGGTTTACCTCGAACTTCTCAAGGTTTTGATGGGATCTGGCTGCTTGTCGACAGATTGACTAAAACCGCCAGATTGTTGCCAATTAAGGTTATTTGGAGTGTGCAGAGATTGGCCGAGCTCTATGTGCAGAAGATCGTACCGCTGCATGGAATTCCTGTTTCACTTGTGTCAGATCGTGACCCGCGTTTTACCTCTGGCTTCTGGCGTAGTTTCCAGAAAGCTCTGGGCACTGAGTTAGCTTTCAGTTCAGCGTATCACCCACAGTCAGATGGACAGTCGGAGAGGACTATTCAGACTCTGGAGGACATGCTGAGGTCGTGTTGCCTTGATTGGCAAGGTTCGTGGGGTCAGCATTTGCCACTTGTTGAGTTTGCTTATAATAACAGTTTTCACTCCAGTATTGGCATGGCTCCTTATGAAGCGCTGTATGGTCGTCCTTGTCGTACTCCTCTGAACTGGTTTGATGTTGGGGACAGACTGTTGACAGGACCGGACATGGTACAGCAGTGTTCTGATGTGGTTCGTCTGATCAGGCAGAGATTGTTGACGGCTCAGAGTCGACAGAAGAGCTATACAGATCAACGCAGACGCCCACTACAATTTGAGCCTGGAGATATGGTGTTTGTTAAAATATCTCCAATGAAAGGTGTTTCCAGGTTTGGGAAGCGTGGAAAGCTTAGTCCGCGGTATGTTGGCCCTTTTCCGATTGTTGAAGCTATTGGTTCAGTGGCTTATCGTTTGCAACTGCCGGCGGCCATGCAAGCTATTCATGATGTGTTCCACGTGTCTCAGTTGAGGAAATATGTGCCTGATGCTTCTCATGTTCTCGATGATTCAGTGTGGCCCGAGGTGACTGCTGATTTGTCTACACCATAATTTCCTATCCGAATTGAAGACCGTCGTGAGCAACGGTTGAGAAATAAGGTTATTCCTCTGGTAAGGGTTGCTTGGCAGCGTCACTCTGGTAACGAGTCTACTTGGGAGCGTGAAGATGAGATGCGTCAACTTTTTCCTTTTTTGTTCCAGTGAGGTATGTGTCCTTTCTCAGTTTCCTCTTTATCCTTGTTGTTGTAAATTTCGAGGGTGAAATTTCTGTAAGGAGGGAGGGACTGTAAGGCCCGTGCCTTAATGGATTCTTCATGGTATTTGTTCTATTAATTGTTCAAGAATTTCCGGCTATTTTCCTGGATTTTTAGGAATTTATCTGGTATTTTTTCGGATTTATCTGGGGCTATTTGAGGGTTATTAGAATTAATGAGATTTTTATATATATAATAATTATATTATATATATTTTAATCTTTTTTTTTTCTTTTAATCCCTCTCCCCCTCTCTTTCTCCTCCCGTGCGATCTCTCATTCTCACCCTCACACTCTCTCTCCTCCGCGCGACCGTCTCCCCCCTTCCTAGGGATCGCGGCCGAGACGAGGACGGATCGAGACGAGGTTGGTGCCGTTGGATTCCTCGCGTCGAGGCGAACGCGTGGGTACCCTTCTTGGCAAGGATCGGTGATCGTGGGAGCGTGTTGGAGCTTGAAGGCTCGGCGAGCCTACCTCGTTGCATGTGGGCTTTTCGCGCGTTTCGGCTTGCAAGAGGTAGGGGGATGGAATCCTGAGCTCGCTAGGAGCATTTCCTGTATCTCATTCTGTTGCTTAGGCCTCCCGTTGTATGCATGCGGCCATTTTCCCATTTTTAGGGTAAATATGTGATTTTAGCCGTTTAATGGGTTCGGGTTGATGCATGCGGGTGTTTTTGGCTTTATAGCATTGTTTAGCATGTGTGGTTTGGCAGGTAACGGGTTTTTTTCGGCGATACCCGGCGTTTTCAGCCGTCCGGGGGGGCTTCGGTTTACAAACCGTACCCGCCCGTAACCCAGGTGGAGTGACGGTCCTGCCAGGAACCGTCACTTGCCTGACGGTCCAAGATGGACGCGTCACTTTCCAAATAACGGCCCATCGAGGGGCGTCGTTTGGAGAGTAACGGAGGGACCCCCATCCATTACTCGATCGTTGTTTTCCGTTGGCACGGTGAGGCGGTGAGCCCGGCGGTCTGTCGACCGGCCGTCGTTTGCAAACGGCACGCCGAGACTGGGGCGTCGCTTCATCTGCTATCGTTTTGGAACGCTGTGTGTTGTTTTGAGCCTCGGGTGAACGTAACGGCGGAGTTCCCACGCGTTGCTTGGAAGCAACGCATAGGACCCCCACCGTCACTCTCCCCTCCGTGGCCTTTGGGTTTGGTACTCGGGAGGATGTAACGGCGGTGACCTACCGCGCCGCTTGGAAGCGACGCGCAGGGCCCCTACCGTCACATTCCCCCCTGCACCTGTGAGTTGGAACTCGGGAGGGAGTAACGGCTGGAGACCAGCGCGTCACTCTTGATGTAACGCACCAGTCCCCGACCGTCACTTCCAAGTAGCGCGTGGGCCTTTGACCGCCGCTTGCCCGTCAGTTTGCTTATGTTCCCAGCCCATTGCTTATGCGTTCCGTTCTATACTCATGCCATAGTTGTATTGTTTTACTATATTGTGGCGTGTTTTATATGCCAATAGAGTAGCTTTTCTTTCCATGCAATGGAGCCACTGTTGTTTCCCTAAGGTCTGTTGAGTACCGACCCGCTTGGGGATGGCGGAGGGGTATGTTTCCCATTCACGGTTTGTAATCTAGTTCCGTGGGCTCCCAGCCAATGGTAGTGTCCTGCCAAGGGAGAAAACTAGTTAGAGGGCCTGGCTCAGGCTAGAGTCAGTGTGTGCACACGTGGTCGGAGACTGTGGACTGACACCGACGGGTGTCACTCCGACTGGTCACTTGGTTTGGTACTGTTTACGCGCTTAGCTTGTCGCTTGACAACTGCGAGTGCTTGAGACGCAGTGTAAGTCGTCAGTGGACGCGTCTGGTTTCGCTCCCAGTGGTTGTCCGTCCTTGTTGTTTGGATTAGCTGCAGCTTATTCTATTTGGTAGTTTTTGTTTCAGTCGCTTGCATTTAATTAGTAGTGGCATGTGTTAGCTGTTATACCTGCTTAGATAGAGCTTACAGCTTCCTTGTGGTTAGTGATTCATGCCATTGTCTGCGTATTTATTTAAATGCATGCTCTATCGCTGTTATTTATGCATGTTCGCTTGTTTAGTGCGAGGTAGGGATCCGCGTGACCCCTACTGAGTCTGGCTGTGACTCACCCTTCTCCTTTCAGGTGAGCCGCGCCCGCCGTCTCCCGGAGTTTAGTGTGCCTTTCCGGGACTGCTTCCTAGCTGCCAGCCATACACGAGCTGCCTTTTTGAGGCTTGTGTAGTACTTTTGCCGGGGTATGCCCCGCATAGTTGTACCTTTGTGGACTAGTGTGTTGTGACTCTGGACTAGTTATATATATCACTCTGGTTATTTTAAATTGCTTCCGCACTTGTGTTTAACTTTAATACTTAATTGTATTGCACGCCCCAATTTGCAATTAATTATGCATATTCCTCAGCTAAACCCCCACAAACCCTTCAGGGGCCTCATCAGCCTCTTGGGTGGCCTCCCCAGTTCTTGGTATTGGTGTGTCGATGTTATCGGTATATCGGTATCCTGAACTCTGGGTCGTCACATGGGGTGCCCCTGGAAGTAGGGTCGGAGGCGCCTTGCGGAGGTAACCAACGCTAGCACGAGTTTCTCGGTTGCGGGGTACCTCCGTTCGGCGTCATTGAGCACCTTGCTGGTGTAGTAGACCGGTCTTTCGATTCCCGAGTCATTTCTGACTAGGACCGAGCTGACCGTGAATGGCATCGTCGAGAGGTAGAGCAGCAGGACTTCGCCTGGGACGGGCTTGGAGAGCACCGGTGGCGAAGCCAGGAACTTCTTAAGCTCGGCGAATGCTGTCTGGCATTCCTCATCCCAAGCGAACGTAGCAGATGCTAGCTTGGGTCCCCTCATCAGTTTGAAGAAGGGCAAGCATCGTTCGACCGCACGGGATAGGAAACGGCTGAGAGCGGTGACACGCCCTGTCAGACGCCGGACGTCTTTAACGCACGTGGGCGGGTGCATGTCCAGGATGGCCTAGACTTTGTCGGGGTTGGCTTCGATCCCGCGCTGAGTGACTAGGAAACCCAGGAACTTCCCGGATTTTACTCCAAAGGTGCACTTGGCGGGGTTGAGCTTCATGTTGTACTTTAGGAGGGTGCCGAAGGTTTTGACGAGGTCGGTGAAGTGGTCTTGGGCCTTGGGGGTCTTGACGAGCATGTCATCGATGTAAGCCTCGACGTTCCGACCTAGCTGTCCCTCGAACATGTGATTTACCAGTCGCTGATATGTTGCTCCCGCGTTCTTCAACCCGAAGGGCATCCGGGTGTAGCAATACACGCCGCAGTCGGTGATGAAGGCGGTCTTCTCGACGTCTTCTGGATTCATTCTGATCTGGTGATAACCCGAATAGGCATCTAGGAAGCTGAGTATCTCGTTGCCCGAGGTTGAATCAACCAATTAGTCGATGCTCGGTAGCGGATAGCAGTCCTTGGGGGTAGCCTTATTCAGATCGGTGAAGTCCACGCACATTCGCCATTTGCCTGTGGTTTTTTGGCACCAGGACGACGTTGGCTAGCCATGTTGGGTACCGGACTGGTCTGAAGAGGCCAGTCTCTTGTCCCTTGGTGACCTGCGCCTTGATGATCGCCTGCTTCTCGGGCGCATGCTTCCTTCGGCACTGCTGCACGGGCTTCACGGTAGGGTTGAGGTTGAGTTGGTGTAGCACGGTCTTCTCTGGTATACCAGGGAGTTGATCATCGGACCAAGCAAAGACCTGAATGTACTCAGAAAGAAATTTCTTGTATTGCTGCTGTTCCTTCGGTGGTAGGTCGGCTCCGATCCTTACTCTGAGGGCCGGGTCATCGTTTAGGAATACCGTTAGCAATTCGCCACCGGGCTCGATGGTTATGGTCTTTCCTTCGACTCCCTTGGGGCCCTTATCCTTCTCGTCCGGCCTTGAGGCTTCCACCGAGATGTTGTAGCACCTTCTAGCCGTGGCCTGGTTACCTCGGACTTCCCCCAATCCATTTTTGGTGGGAAACTTCATTTTCTGGTGATAGGTAGATGGTACGGCCTTTATTCGACTGAGGATTTTTCGGCCGAAAATGGCGTTGTACGCTATCATACCCTTGATCACTATGAAGTCCACTATGACCGTAACGGTTTTGGGTGGGGTGCTGATGGTGACCGGCAGGCTTAGGGCTCCCTCGGGGTAGGTGGCTAGGCCGTTAAACCCGCAAAGGGGTGTTCGGATCGGGCGGAGCTTGGATGGGTCTTCCCCCATCTTAAGGAAACAGTCATAAGATAATACATCGGGGGCGCTCCCAATGTCAACCAGAATTCTATCTACGTTACAATGGTTTATTGTGGCCGAGATAACGAGGGCATCATCATGCGGGGTGTTCAGCCCTTCCAGGTCTTGGTCGGAGAAGACTATGACCTGGGGCTCCCTCGGCGGGCCCCTGGAGGGCTCTAAGGCCTGGCTGGCCCGCTCGGCATGACGCTTCCTTCCTCGACTGGTGTCGTCGCCCGATGCCGTTCCTCCGGAGATGACGTTAATGTGGACCCCTCGGGGGGCATTGTCGATCTCCTCAGCGGCGTCTCGGTCTTCTTTACGCCCGGCTGCAAACCGGGCCAGGTGCCCCTGAAGGATGAGACGCTCGATCTCGTCTTGGAGTTGGTGACAGTCGTCGGTGTGGTGCCCGTGGTCGCCGTGGAACAGGCAATGCCTGTCGCGCTTGCGGTTCTTCGATCTCATTGGTTCGGGTTGGCAGAGGAGTCCCGAGTCTTTGATGTCTTCATAGATCTCGTAGACTGGCACGGTCAGCGGGGTATATCGCTCATACTTCCGTTTGCGCTCTCCTTCCCGATCGCGCTTCTTGCCCGAGCCAGGATTTGGCTCGGAGGCCCACTTCTTGTCCCCCTCCTGACCCGAGCCGGTTGTGTCTCGGCAAGCGCTGAGTACTTCTTCGCACTCGGCGTGGCGCAGTGCCAGAGTCACTAGCTCGGCAAGGGTCGAGGGAGGGTGGAGGACCAGTTCGCGGCAGAGATTCTCGTCCCGGGTGCCCCCGGTCAGAGCGGTCGTGGCCGAGGCCACATCCAGGCAGGGAATTCTGAGGGCTTCCGATTTAAATCGGTGGACATAAGCCCGGGGCCTTTCCCCTTGAGCCCGTTTGAGGGCCAGGAGCCCCGCTACTGACCTTGGGGGGGCGCTCCCGGTGAAGCTTTCCTTGAAGACTCGCCCGAACTGCCTAAAGTTCCGGATGGACCCAGGGGCGAGGGCCCGGAACCATGCCTGAGCGCCTTGGACCAGGGTGGCCGTAAAGGCTCGGCATTTGATAGGATCCGGCGTTCCATGCAAAGTTACCAGGGCGTCGAAGCTGTCGTAGTGGTCGGCTGGGTCGCCCTGGCCATCATAGAGCTTGAAGGTCGGAATGGAGGTTCTGGGAGACACCTCTGCCTTCAAGATGTATTCGGAGAAAGGGGATTTCTCCTCGTCCTCCGGCAAAGAGGTTTTCTGCAAGGCGCGGAGGACGCGCTCTTGCTCTGCAAAACGTCTTTCGAAATCCCTCAGTCGGAGGGATAGTTCCGGCTGCGGTCGTGTCGTGGGACTGGGGGGAGCGTCGTGGCGATCCTCAGGAACGTCAGCGCTCAGGCGCGCAGGCCTTGCCCCCTGCTTCCCTTTTCTGGGTGTGGAGGAAGCCTCTTGCTCCGGGGGCGGAGCTTGCGAGGGTCCTCCAACGTTGTTGCGGATGAGCTGCTGACCGCGGAGGGTGAAGCGGCCCCCGGTGGTATGCTGGGACGCACTTCGACGGGGGGGGCTCCCAGACGGGGCGCGGGACCTGGCATCCCTTGCCGCCTGGGCCCTCATGAGCTCCACGAGGACGTCAAGCTTCTTATTGAGGGCCTGGAAGACCTCGTCGCCACCGTTGGGGGGTACCCCTGTCGCAGTCGGCAAGGGATATGGTGTTTGTTAAAATATCTCCAATGAAAGGTGTTTCCAGGTTTGGGAAGCGTGGAAAGCTTAGTCCGCGGTATGTTGGCCCTTTTCCGATTGTTGAAGCTATTGGTTCAGTGGCTTATCGTTTGCAACTGCCGGCGGCCATGCAAGCTATTCATGATGTGTTCCACGTGTCTCAGTTGAGGAAATATGTGCCTGATGCTTCTCATGTTCTCGATGATTCAGTGTGGCCCGAGGTGACTGCTGATTTGTCCACGCCAGAATTTCCTATTAGAATTGAAGACCGTCGTGAGCAGCGGTTGAGAAATAAGGTTATTCCTCTGGTAAGGGTTGCTTGGCAGCGTCACTCTGGTAACGAGTCTACTTGGGAGCGTGAAGATGAGATGCGTCAGCTTTTTCCTTTCTTGTTCCAGTGAGGTATAAGTCCTTTCTCAGTTTCCTCCTTTTCGGTTGTTGTAAATTTCGAGGGTGAAATTTCTGTAAGGAGGGAGGGACTGTAAGGCCCGTGCCTTAATAGATTCTTCGTGGTATTTGTTCTATTAATTGTTCTGGAATTTTCGGCTATTTTCCTGGATTTTTAGGAATTTGTCTCGTATTTTTCCGGATTTTTCTGGGGCTATTTGAGGGTTATTAGAATTAATGAGATTTTTATATATGTAATAATTATATTATATATATATTAATCTTTCTTTTCTTTTTTCTTTTTCTTTTAATCCCTCTCCCCCTCTCTTTCTCCTCCCGTGCGATCTCTCATTCTCACCCTCACACTCTCTCTCCTCCGCGCGACCGTCTCCCCCCTTCCTAGGGATCGCGGCCGAGACGAGGACGGATCGAGACGAGGTTGGTGCCGTTGGATTCCTCGCGTCGAGGCGAATGCGTGGGTACCCTTCTCGGCGAGGATCGGTGATCGTGGGAGCGTGTTGGAGTTTGAAGGCTCGGCGAGCCTACCTCGGTGCATGCGGCCTTTTCGCGCGTTTCGGCTTACAAGAGGTAGGGGGATGGAATCCTGAGCTCGCTAGGAGCATTTCCTGTATCTCATTCTGTTGCTTAGGCCTCCCGTTGTATGCATGCGGCCATTTTTCCCATTTTTAGGGTAAATATGTGATTTTAGCCATTTAATGGGTTCGAGTTGATGCATGCGGGTGTTTTTGGCTTTATAGGATTGTTTAGCATGTGTGGTTTGGCAGGTAACAGGTTTTTTCGTCGATACCCGGCATTTTCAGCCGTCCGGGGGGGCTTCGGTTTACAAACCGCACCCGCCCGTAACCCAGGTGGAGTGACGGTCCTGCCAGGAACCGTCACTCGCTTGACGGTCCAAGATGGATGTGTCACTTTCCAAATAACGGCCCATCGAGGGGCGTCGTTTGGAGAGTAACGGAGGGACCCCCATCCGTTACTCGATCGTTGTTTTCCATTGGCACGGTGAGGCGGTGAGCCCGGCGGTCTGTCGACCGGCCGTCGTTTGCAAACGGCGCGCCGAGACTGGGGCGTCGCTTCGTCTGCTATCGTTTTTGGAACGCTGTTAGTTGATTTGAGCCTCGGGTGAAAGTAACGGCGGAGTTCCCGCGAGTCGCTTGAAAGCAACGCATAGGACCCCCACCGTCACTCTCCCCTTCGAGGCCTTTGGGTTTGGTACTCGGGAGGATGTAACGGCGGTGACCTACCGCGCCGCTTGGAAGCGACGCGCAGGGCCCCTACCGTCACATTCCCCCCTGCACCTGTGAGTTGGAACTCGGGAGGGAGTAACTGCTGGAGACCAGCGCGTCACTCTTGATGTAACGCACCAGTCCCCGACCGTCACTTCCAAGTAGCGCGTGGGCCTTTGACCGCCGCTTGCCCGTCAGTTTGCTTGTGTTCCCAGCCCATTGCTTATGCGTTCCGCTCTATACTTATGCCATAGTTGTATTGTTTTACTATATTGTGGCGTGTTTTATATGCCAATAGAGTAGCTTTTCTTTCCATGCAATGGAGCCACTGTTGTTGCCCTAAGGTCTGTTGAGTACCGACCCGCTTGAGGATGGCGGAGGGGTATGTTTCCCATTCACGGTTTGTAAGCTAGTTCCGTGGGCTCCCAGCCAATGGTAGCGTCCTGCCAAGGGAGAAAACTAGCTAGAGGGCCTGGCTCAGGCTAGAGTCAGTGTGTGCACACGTGGTCGGAGACTGTGGACTGACACCGATGGGTGCCACTCCGACTGGTCACTTGGTTTGGTACTGTTTACGCGCTTAGCTTGTCGCTTGTCGACTGCGAGTGCTTGAGACGCAGTGTAAGCCTTCAGTGGACGCTTCTGGTTTCTACTCCAGTGGTTGTCCGTCCTTGTTGCCTAGATTAGTCGCGGCTTATTCTATTTGGTAGTTTTAGTCTCAGTCGCTTGCATTTAATTTAGTAGTGGCATGTGTTAGCTGTTATACTTGCTTCGATAGAGTTTACAGCTTTCTTGTGATAAGTTATTCATGCCATTGCCTGTTGTTTATTTAAATGCATGCTTTATATGCTGTTATTTATGCATGTCTGCTTGTTTAGTGCGAGGTAGGGATCCGCGTGACCCCTACTGAGTCTGGCTATGACTCACCCTTCTCCTTTCAGGTGAGCCGCGCCCGTCGTCTCCCGGAGTTTAGTGTGCCTTTCCGGGACTGCTTCCTAGCTGCCAGCCGTACACGAGCTGCCTTTTTGAGGCTTGTGTAGTACTTTTGCCGGGGTATGCCCCGCGTAGTTGTACCTTTGTGGACTAGTGTGTTGTGACTCTGGACTAGTTATATATATCACTCTGGTTATTTTAAATTGCTTCCGCACTTGTGTTTAACTTTAATGCTTAATCGTATTGCGCGCCCCAATTTGCAATTAATTAGGCATATTCCTCAGCTAACCCCCACTAACCCTTCAGGGGCCTCATCAGCCTCTTGGGTGACCTCCCCAGTTCTTGGTATCGGTGTATCGATGTTATCGGTATATCGGTATCCTGAACTCCGGGTCGTCACACAAACTCTCTCACGGTCACGCGGGTTGGCCTTACTATATCCTATCGAAGGGAGTGAGAATAAATGAAGGGATGTGAAAATAACAAAGGATCGACGGGGTTGAAAATACTATATACAGAAGAAGTTATGATGGAATGGGTGGCCCTAAATATGAATGGGACTTCAATTTTGACATGGTAGCATAAATGACTTTAATCATACGTGAGAGAAGGCGTAAGAATAATTATTATCATAAAACTGATGGAAAGGAGCAAGAATAGAAGAGAGGATGGAAATAGACCCGATTTGACACATTTTAAAAATATTTTCTGCTAAAGAATTTATGATGAAGAGAGCGACCCAAAACCTCACTAGGTCATAAACGCTCTCACGGTCACGCGGGTTACCCTTACTATACCCTATCAAAGGGAGTGAGAATAAATGAAGAGGGTGAAAATAACAAAGGATCGGCGGGGTTGAAAATACTATACACAGAAGAAGTTATGATGGAATGGGTGGCCCTAAACATGAATATGACTTCAATTTTGGCACTGTAGCACAAATGATTTTAATCATACGTGGGAGAAGACGTAAGAATAATTATTATCATAAGACTGATTGAAAGGAGCAAGAATAGAGGAGAGGATGGAAATCGGCCAAATTTGACACCTTTTAAAAATATTTTCGACTGAAGAATTTATGATGAATAGAGTGACTCAAAACCTCACTGGGTCATAAACTCTCTCATAGTCACGCGGGTTACCCTTATTATACCCTATCAAAGGGAGTGAGAATAAATGAAGGGGGGTGAAAATAACAAAGGATCGGCGGGGTTGAAAATACTATACACAGAAGAAGTTATGATGGAATGGGTGTCCCAAAATATGAATGGGACTTCAATTTTGGCACGGTAGCATAAATGACTTTAATCATATGTGAGAGAAGACGTAAGAATAATTATTATCATAAAACTGATGGAAAGGAGCAAGAATAGAAGAGAGGATAGAAATAGGCCCAATTTGACACATTTTAATAATATTTTCTACTTAAGAATTTATGATGAATAGAGCGACTCAAAATCACACTGGGTCATAAACACTCTCACGGTCATGCGGGTTGCCCTTATTATACCCTATCAAACGGAGTGAGAATAAAAGAAGTGGGGTGAAAATAACAAAGGGTCGACGGGGTTGAAAATACTATACACAGAATAAGTTATGATGGAATGGGTGGCCCAAAATATGAATGGGATTTCAATTTTGGCACGGTAGCATAAATGGCTTTAATCATACGTGAGAGAAGGCGTAAGAATAATTATTAATATAAAACTGATGGAAAGGAGCAAGAATAGAAGAGAGGATGGAAATAGGCCCGATTTGACACATTTTAATAATATTTTCTACTTAAGAATTTATGATGAATAGAGCGACTCAAAACCTCACTGGGTCACAAACTCTCTCACGGTCACGCGGGTTGGCCTTACTATACCCTATCGAAGGGAGTGAGAATAAATGAAGGGATGTGAAAATAACAAAGGATCGGCGGGGTTGAAAATACTATACACAGAAGAAGTTATGATGGAATGGGTGGCCCTAAATATGAATGGGACTTCAATTTTGACATGGTAGCATAAATGACTTTAATCATACGTGAGAGAAGGCGTAAGAATAATTATTATCATAAAACTGATGGAAAGGAGCAAGAATAGAAGAGAGGATGGAAATAGACCCGATTTAACACATTTTAAAAATATTTTCTGCTAAAGAATTTATGATGAATAGAGCGACTCAAAACCTCACTGGGTCATCAACTCTCTCACGGTCACGCGGGTTACCCTTACTATACCCTATCAAAGGGAGTGAGAATAAATGAAGAGGGTGAAAATAACAAAGGATCGGCGAGGTTGAAAATACTATACACAGAAGAAGTTATGATGGAATGGGTGGCCCTAAACATGAATAGGACTTCAATTTTGACACTGTAGCACAAATGACCTTAATCATACGTGGGAGAAGACGTAAGAATAATTATTATCATAAGGCTGATTGAAAGGAGCAAGAATAGAGGAGCAGATGGAAATCGGCCAAATTTGACACCTTTTAAAAATATTTTCGACTGAAGAATTTATGATGAATAGAGTGACTCAAAACCTCACTGGGTCATAAACTCTCTCATAGTCACGCGGGTCACCCTTATTATACCCTATCGAAGGGAGTGAGAATAAATGAAGGGGGTGAAAATAACAAAGGATGGGCGGGGTTGAAAATACTATACACAAAAGTAGTTATGATGGAATGGGTGGCCCTAAATATGAATGGGACTTTACTTTTGGCACGGTAGCATAAATGACTTTAATCATACGTGAGAGCAGGCGTAAGAATAGTTATTAACATAAAATTGATAGAAAGGTGCAAGAATAGAAGAGAGGATGGAAATAGGCCCGATTTGACACATTTTAATAATATTTTCTACTTAAGAATTTATGATGAATAGAGCGACTCAAAATCTCACTGGGTCATAAACTCTCTCACGGTCACACGGTTGCCCTTACTATACCCTATCGAAGGGAGTGAGAATAAATGAAGGGATGTGAAAATATTAATGGATCGGTGGGGTTGAAAATACTATACACAGAAGAAGTTATGATGGAATAGGTGGCCCTAAATATGAATGGAACTTCAATTTTGGCACGGTAGTATAAATGACTTTAATCATACGTGAGAGAAGGCGTAAGAATAATTATTATCATAAAACTGATGGAAAGGAGCAAGAATAGAAGAGAGGATGGAAATAGGTCCGATTTGACATATTTTGAAAATATTTTCTACTGAAGAATTTCTGATGAATAGAGCGACTCAAAACCTCACTACGTCATAAACTCTCTCACGGTCACGCGGGTTACCCTTACTATACCCGGTCAAAGGGAGTAAGAATAAATGAAGGGGTTGAAAATAACAAAGGATCGGCGGGGTTGAAAATACTATACATAGTAGAAGTTATGATGGAATGGGTGGCCCTAAACATGAATGTGACTTCAATTTTGGCACGGCAGCACAAATGACTTTAATCATACGTGAGGGAAGACGTAAGAATAATTATTATGATAAAACTAATTGAAAGGAGTAAGAATAAAGGAGAGGATGGAAATCGGCCAAATTTGACACCTTCTAAAAATATTTTCGACTGAAGAATTTATGATGAATAGAGCGACACAAATCCTCACTTGGTCATAAACTCTCTCATGGTCACGCGGTTTACCCTTATTATACCTTATCGAAGGGAGTGAGAATAAATGAATGATGGTGAAAATAGCAAAGGATCGGCGGGGTTGAAAATACTATACACAAAAGAAGTTATGATAGAATGGGTGGCCCTAAATATGAATGGGACTTCAATTGTGGCATGGTAGCACAAATGACTTTAATCATATGTGAGAGAAGGCGTAAGAATACTTATTATCATGAAATTGATGGAAAGGAACAAAAATAGAAGAGAGGATGCAAATAGGCCGAATTTGACATATTTTAAAAATATTTTCTACGTAAGGATTTATGATGTATAGAGCGACTAAAAATTTCACTGGGTCATAAACTCTCTCACGGTCACGCGGGTTGCCCTTATTATACCCTATCAAACGGAGTGAGAATAAATGAAGGAGGTGAAAATAACAAAGGATCGACAGGGTTAAAAATATTATACACAGAAGAAGTTATGATGGAATGAGTGGCCCTAAACATGAATGTGACTTCAATTTTGGCACAGTAGCACAAATGACTTTAATCATACGTGAGAGAAGACGTAAGAATAATTATTATCATAAAACTGATGGAAAGGAGCAAGAATAGAGGAGGATGGAAATCGGCCCAATTTGACACCTTTTAAAAATATTTTCTACTAAAGAATTTATGATGAATAGAGCGACTGAAAACCTCACTGGGTCATAAACTCTCTCACCATCATGCGGGTTGCCCTTATTATACCCTATCGAATGGAGTAAGAATAAATGAAGGGGGGTGAAAATAACAAAGGATTGGCGAGGTTGAAAATACTATACACAGTGGAAGTTATGATGTAATGGGTGGCCCTAAACTTTAATGGGACTTCAATTTTAGCACGGTAGCTCAAATGACTTTAATCATACGTGAGAGAAGGCATAAGAATAATTATTATCATAAAACTGATAGAAAGGAGCAAGAATAGAGGAGAGGATAGAAATAGACTCGATTTGAGCACATTTTAAAAATATTTTTTAATAAGGAATTTATGATGAATAGAGCGACTCAAAACCTCACTGGGTCATAAACTCTCTCACGGTCACTCGGGTTACCCTTACTATACCCTATCAATGGGAGTGAGAATAAATGAAGGGGGGTGAAAATAACAAAGGATCGACGTGGTTAAAAATACTATACACAGAAGAAGTTATGATGGAATGGGTGGCCCTAAATATGAATTGGACTTTAATTTTGGCACTGTAGCACAAATGACTTTAATCATACGTGGGAGAAGACGTAAGAATAATTATTATCATAAGACTAATTGAAAGGAGCAAGAATAGAGGAGAGGATGGAAATCGGCCAAATTTGACACCTTTTAAAAATATTTTCGACTGAAGAATTTATGATCAATAGAGTGACTCAAAACCTCACTGGGTCATAAACTCTCTCATAGTCACGCGGGTCACCCTTATTATACCCTATCGAAGGGAGTGAGAATAAATGAAGGGGGTGAAAATAACAAAGGATGGGCGGGGTTGAAAATACTATACACAAAAGTAGTTATGATGGAATGGGTGGCCCTAAATATGAATGGGACTTTACTTTTGGCACGGTAGCATAAATGACTTTAATCATACGTGAGAGCAGGCGTAAGAATAGTTATTAACATAAAATTGATAGAAAGGTGCAAGAATAGAAGAGAGGATGGAAATAGGCCCGATTTGACACATTTTAATAATATTTTCTACTTAAGAATTTATGATGAATAGAGCGACTCAAAATCTCACTGGGTCATAAACTCTCTCACGGTCACACGGTTGCCCTTACTATACCCTATCGAAGGGAGTGAGAATAAATGAAGGGATGTGAAAATATTAATGGATCGGTGGGGTTGAAAATACTATACACAGAAGAAGTTATGATGGAATGGGTGGCCCTAAATATGAATGAGACTTCAATTTTGACACGGTAGTATAAATGACTCTAATCAGCCGTGAGAGAAGGTGTAAGAATAATTATTATCATAAAATTGATAGAAAGGAGCAAGAATAGAAGAGAGGATGGAAATAGGCCCGATTTGACATATTTTAAAAATATTTTCTACTGAAGAATTTATGATGAATAGAGCGACTCAAAATCTCACTGGGTCATAAACTCTCTCACAGTCACACTACAAGAAAAAGTGGCTATAGCGACCGAATTAGAGACCGATTAAATCAGTCGCTAGTCGGTCCCAAATAGAGACCAATTCGGCGACCGAAATAATCGGTCGCATATCTGAGACCGTTTTGGCGACCGAATTTAGTTCTAAACATGAATGGGACTTCAATTTTGACACAGTAGCATAAATGACTTTAATCATAAGTGAGAGAAGACGTAAGAATAATTATTATCATAAAACTGATGGAAAGGAGCAAGAATTGAGGAGGATAGAAATCGGCCCAATTTGACACCTTTTAAAAATATTTTCTACTAAAGAATTTATGATGAATAGAGCGACTCAAAACCTCACTGGGTCATAAACTCTCTCAGGATCATGCGGGTTGCCCTTATTATACCCTATCGAAAGGAGTGAGAATAAATGAAGGGGGGTGAAAATAACAAAGGATCGGCGAGGTTGAAAATACTATACACAGAGGAAGTTATGATGGAATGGGTGGCCCTAAACTTGAATGGGCCTTCAGTTTTAGCACGGTAGCCCAAATGACTTTAATCATACGTGAGAGAAGACGTAAGAATAATTATTATCTTAAAATTGATGGAAAGGAGCAAGAATAGTGGAGAGGATAGAAATAGCCCCGATTTGACATATTTTAAAAATATTATCTGATAAGGAATTTATGATGAATAGATCGACTCAAAACCTCACTAGGTCATAAACTCTCTCACGGTCACCCGGGTTACCCTTACTATACCCTATCGAAGGGAGTGCGAATAAATGAAGACGTAAGAATAATTATTATCATAAGACTGATTGAAAGGAGCAAGAATAGAGGAGAGAATGGAAATCGGCGAAAATTGACACCTTTTAAAAATATTTTCGACTGAAGAATTTATGATGAATAGAGTGACTCAAAACCTCACTGGGTCATAAACTCTCTCATAGTCACGCGGGTTACCCTTATTATACCCTATCGAATGGAGTGCGAATAAATGAAGCGGGTGAAAATAACAAAGGATCGGCGGGGTTGAAAATACTATACACAGAAGAAGTTATGATGGAATGGGTGGCCCTAAACATGAATAGGACTTCAATTTTGGCACGGTAGCACAAATGACTTTAATCATACGTGAGGGAAGACGTAAGAATAATTATTATCATAAAACTGATTGAAAGGAGCAAGAATAGAGGAGAGGATGGAAATCGGCCAAATTTGACACCTTTTAAAAATATTTTCGACTGAAGAATTTATGATGAATAGAGCGACTCAAAACCTCACTTGGTCATAAACTCTCTCATGGTCACGCGGGTTACCCTTATTATACCCTATCGAATGGAGTGAGAATAAATGAATGGTGGTGAAAATAGCAAAGGATCGGCGGGTGTAATGCCCTGGATCTTTGCTGGATCCTTTGCAGGTCTTGTTGGATCTTTGCTGGATCTTTCGGATCTGTTTCGGATTGGTTTCGTTGAGTTTCGGTTCGCTTTTGTGGCTTCCGAGTTGAGTTTGACGAGCCGTGTGGGTTTTTATCTCGTACTAGTTACGGAACCCTACGGTGAGTTCGTTTGTCAATTCTCAAACTCGTGGATGCTACAGCGACGATGTACTCTTCGAGCCAGTCGTTTCGACTATTTTTGCGTATTTTTCTGAATTTATGCATTTTCGGCGCATTTTCAGAATTTTTAGAAATTAGGAAAATTTCCTAATTTCTTTTTCTATTTCTTTTCTTTTCCCTCTCTCTCTCCTCACTCTCGCGATCTCACTCTCTCTCTCCCGTTCCCTCTCGTTCTCCCCCCTCTTCGGCCCCGACTGTAGACGGGACGATCGTGGGCGGGTTGGCGAGGCCGTGGAGCTGTCGAGATGCGCGATGGGGCGAGGATCGGATCAATTCTGGCGCGATCCCGTTCGGTGGATTCAAAGCCGGTGAAATCGGTTCGCGAGTGGTTTTCGGCATGGTTTAGTCTCTTCGGGGCATGGTTTCTTCGGTGGAGGTAGGGTGACTAATCCTTACTTCGTCTTCTCCGTTTTCCTTGCCATAGCACGGCGTTCGGCAAGGAAACGGTCGAGTTTGGGCTTATTTTACCTAAACCGTGGTTTTCGTGGTTTTTAGGGTCGGCCGAAAAACGGCGACCATTTTTAGCGTAGTTAGTTTCTAACAGACCGCTGGGATGTTAGGATCCCATCCACGTTGATTTCGTGTGATTTGGTGTTCATTCGAGGCCGGTTGAAGCCTGGGAACCTCGGTGACCCATTTTGGGTGGATTTGTCTAAATCACCCGGATCTTGTGTTTTTGAGCTTGCATGTGGGGTTTTTAGTCCCCTGGTGTTGTTATTTGTCGATTAGGTTTGTTCCCCTGCGTTTCGGCATGAATGGGGCGTGGAATGGGCCCTTTTGGCCATTCCCTTGTTTTCCCGCCATAGCCGGTGTGGCGGTCGTGCCAGCGACCGTCACTTGCCTCTGACGGTCCCTCGATGGACCGTTATTTCGTTTGAGGTCTTAGCATTTGTTGGCTTCTGGGTGAGCGACGGCCCTAGGGTGGCGCGTCACTCCCTTGTAACGTGCCTAGGTTCGTGCGTTACTTCCTTTTTGTCGTTTTATTTTGGGGTTAAGTCGGTTCTTCTAACGCGCTTGACCCAGCGCGTTGGATGAGTGTAACGCACCTTGCCCTGGCCGTTACTTGCTGTTTGACCGATGTTTGACCTGTTGAGACGGTGCCTCCAGTGGTCGTACCCCCGTTCATTGTTTGAGTGTAACGTGCCTGCCCCTGGCCGTTACATTCTGTTTGGCTGAGCTTGGGTGGCTGTGTCCGTTGGGTGTAACGGATTAGCCCCCTTGCATCGTTGTCAAATAACGCGCTTGCTTTTGGCCGTTATTCGTTGTTTTGTGTTGGGTTGAGGGTGGCTGTGCACGTCGTGGTATAACGCGCCTACCCCCGTGCGTCGTTTGGTTGTAACGCGCCTACCCTCGTGCGTTGTTTGCTTGTGACGTGTCTCCCCTGCCACGTCGTTTGGTTGTAACGCGCTAGGTGTTGTGCGTTATTTGGTTTTAGTTGTGTTTTAGAGTGGTTAAGGTGGTGTGAGTGACGGCCTGTCGTCCGTCCGTTGTTTGGGAGGTAACGGCCCTAGGCTAGACCGTCGCTTGCTTGTAGCGGTCTAGGGCTGGTGCGTTACATCCCTTGTGCCTTTGTTTTCCGCCCGTTGATTCCTTTGTGTCTTGGCTTGGCCTTGTGGTCTGCCCGTTGTCCTATGGATGTCTCCCGACGTCCTATGAGGGTTAAGACTACGTTGTGAGGTAGCCAGGAGTCTTCTTACTTGTGGTAGGATTCTCTATCCTACTTTTTGCGTGTTGTTGCTTGGTTCTGGTCGACCCGGTTTGACCCAGTGGTTGACGTGTGACCTTGTGTGTGTGTCTCGGTGGTTGTGTCCGGCTCGAGACACTGCTTCTGGATGCTGCGAGGTGTTGTTCTGCCTCGGTTTACGTGTCCAGGTGTGTCTGAGGGTTCTTGGTGTTTCCCTCAGGTCTCCGTGTGCTAATTTCTGCGGAGCGTGGTTTTTGGCTTAGGATTAGACCGATTGGCGGCTTGTCCCGCTCTTTGTGACGATCTTGTCTTTGAGTCATCCGACTCAGGGATCGTTACGTTGTAGGTCGAGTTGCCTGGTCCTGAGTCTGTTGGCGGTTGTTTGACTGCCTGGGTGCTTTGTTGTGCACGAGACAGGGCTTTTCTTAGCTGTCTGTGCTGTAGCACCTGTGTTTCTGAGTTTGTGCCTTGTGAGCCTCCCCTAGTTGTAGCCCTAGGCTTTTTGCCGACCCACCGGGAGTGGTGGAGGGGTGGTTCCCGTTGCGTTTGGTGCGTACGATTTTTAAGCTAGTTCCTTGGGCCCCGGCCATCGGTAGCGTCCTACCGAGGGGAATCCTAGCTAGAGGTCTGGCCTAGGTAGTGGTCAGTGTGTGCACACGTGGTCAGGGACTAGGGACTTGCACCGACGGGCGTGGCCCTGACGAGTCACTCGCAATTGGTGCTGTAGTCTCGTACTGTGGTACCATGTTTCCTTGGGACTGTTGTTCCTTGGACCTGGTTCTTTGTATGTCTTGTCCTTGAGTTGACAAGACACTTGTGGCGCAGTGTAAGTCGTCAGTGGACGCATCTAGCTGTTCTTCTGGGAGGAGGGTGCTCCTGTCACTTGGTGCAGTGACTCTCGACATTTTCCTGTGCGCTGTGACCTTTGCGAGTTGCCCGTTCGTGGGTGTACTCGAGGTCAGTGTTCTATCGTCTGCACGATGTTCTGATCGTGTGTGGGGCTGTGTGCACGACGTTTCCGGTCGTGTACGTGTTTGTCTGTGTCTTGTCTAGACCTTGTTTGTTCGGGCTGGTTGACAGACTGGTGTACCCTCATATGTGAATTTAGGGTCAACCATATGTTGCCTTTTGTTTGGAGTAAGTTTGGGGTGCCGAGGTTAGTTCGACAGCCGCTTGTTTGGTGCGGGTTCTCACCCCTATCCTGCTTGTTCCCTACTCCTGCTTCCCGTCTGTTCCTTTGCTGTTTTTTAGCGGTAGTTTTACAGCTTTGTAGTGTAGCTTTTCCTGCTTTGCTACACCAGCTGTTCCTGTTGCTTCATTGTTGCTTTCGTTGCTCTGTGCATTTTCCAGTGGGGATCTGCGTGACCCCTACTGAGTATCTGTTGAGACTCACCCCTGCTTTTCAGGTGGGTTTCGCCGTCTGCCTCTGCTGTCTCCGGTGGAGCGCGTGCTTGCTGTTGTAGCTGCCAGCCGTTGTAATGACCCGGTTTCTTGTCGGATCTTTGTCGAATCCTTTGCAGGTCTCGTAGGATCTTTAATGGATCTTTCGGGTCTGTTTCGGATTGGTTTCGTTGAGTTTCGGTTCGCTTTTGTGGCTTCCGAGTTGAGTTTGACGAGCCGTGTGGGTTTTTCTCATGTACTAGTTACGGAACCCTACGGTGAGTTTGTTTGTCGATTCTCGAGCCCGTGGATGCTACAGCGACGATGTACTCTTCGAGCCGGTCGTTTCGACTATTTTTGCGTATTTTTCTGAATTTGTGCATTTTCGGCGCATTTTCAGAATTTTCAGAAATTAGGAAAATTTCCTAATTTCTTTTCCTTTTTCTTTTCTCTTTCTCTCTCTCCTTCTCATTCGCGCGACCGTCCCTCTCTCTCCCGTTCTCTCTCGTTCTCTCCCCTTTTCGGCTCCGGCTGCAGACGGAGGCGTGCGTGGGCGAGTTGGCGAGGCCGTGGAGCTGGTTGGATGCGCGATGGAGCGAGGATCGGATCGATTCTGGCGCGATCCCGAACGGTGGATTCAAAGCCGGTGAAATCGATTCGCGAGTGGTTTTCGGCGTGGTTTAGTCCCTTCGGGGCACGGTTTCTTCGGTGGAGGTAGGGTGACGGATCCTTGCTTCCTTACCTTCGTTTTCCCTGCCATTGCACGGCGTTCGGCTAGGAAACGAGTGTGTTTGGGCTTGTTTTGCCTAAACCGTGATTTTCGTGGTTTTTAGGGTCGGCCGGTAAACGGTGACCATTTGCGGCGTAGTTAGTTTCTAAATGACCGCAGGGATGTTAGAATCCCATCCACGTAGTTTTCGTGAGATTTGGTGTTCATTCGAGGCCGGTAGAAGCCCGGGAACCTCGGTGACCCATTTAGGGTTGATTTGGTAAAATCGCCCGAATCTTGCGTTTTTGTGCGTGCATGTGGGCGTTTTGGCCCTTGAATGTCGTTAGTTGTCGTTGCGGTGTGTTTCCCCTGCGTTTCGGCGTGAATGGGGCGTGGAATGGGCCGATCCGGCCATTCCTATGTTTTCCCGCCGTAACCGAAGTGGCGGTCATGCCAGCGACCGTTACTTGATTTAGCGGCCCTACGACTGACCGTCGTTTGGTCTGTGTTGTTTTTTAGCTCTTTTGCTTCTGGGTAAGCGACGGCCCCAGGATGGAGCGTTATTTCCATGTAACGCCCCAGTGCCTGGCCGTTACTTTCCTTCTTGTCGTTTTGTGTTGAGGTTAAGTCGGTTGATCTAACGCACTGGACCCAGTGCGTTAGATGGAAGCGGCGCGCCTTGCCCAGGCCGTTGCTTGCCAGTTGACTGACGTTGACTCGTTGAGGCGGTGCCTTCAACGGTCGGAGCCTCATCCGTTGTTTGAGACTAACAGTGGAGCCCCTGGCCGTTACTTTCTGCTTTGGCAGAGCTGGGTTTGCTGCACCGTTGGATGTGACGGTGGGGACCCTGTGCGTCGTTAGTGAGTAACGCGCATGCCTCTGTCCGTCGTTTGCTGTTTGTGCTGGGTTGAGGGTGGCCATGCCGTTGAAGTAACGGATGGGCCCCTGCGCGTCGTTTGGAATGCGACGGCCCTCTCCTGCCGCGTCGTTTTGCTATAACGCGCCTGGCGTTGTGCGTTACTTCGCTTTGGTTTGGGTGGCTGTGCATGTTGTGAGTAACGCGCCATCCCCCGTGCGTCGTTTACTTGTAACGCGCCTAGAGCCGTGCGTTACTTGGCTTTTGTGTGGTTTTGTAGGTTATCAGGGTGGTGTGTGACGGCCTGGTGTCCGTCCGTCGTTTGGGAAATAACGGCCCTGACCTGGACCGTCACTTGCTAGTAGCGGTCTAGGGCTGGTGCGTTATTTGCCTTGTGCCTTGGTTTTCCGCCCGATGATTCTATGTGTCTTGGCTTGTCCTTGTGGTCTGCCCGTTGTCCCGTGGATGTCTCTTGATGTCCTATGAGGGTTAAGACTACGTTGTAAGGTAGCCAGGAGTCTTCTTACTTGTGGTAGGACTCTTGATCCTACTCTTGTATGCTGTTGTTGTTTGGTTTCGGTCAACCCGGTTTGACCCAGTGGTTGACGTGTGACCTTGTTTGTGCGTGTCTTGGCAGTTCTATCCTGTCCGAGACACTGCTTCTGGATGCTTCGAGGTGCTGTTCTACCTCGGTTTGCATGTCCAGCTGTGCTGATGGTTCTTAGTGTTTCCCTCAGGTCTCCGTGTGTTGTTTTCTGCGGAGCGTGGTTTTTTGGCCTAGGATTAGACCGATTGTCGGCTTGTTCCGCTGTTTGTGACGATCTTGCCTTTTGAGTCGTTCGACTCAGGATCGTTACGTAGGAGGTCTAGTTGCTTGTCCTGAGTTGTCGGCAGTGGCGATGCTGCCATTTGGTGCTTCGAAGTATGTGTTGATGGGCGTGGTCGCCTGTTTGTACTTCGGCACTTGTGTTTGAGCTTCTGTGTCGTGTGAAGCCTCCACTTGTTGTTGCTCTAAGGTCTGTTGAGTGTCGTCCTGCTTGCGGAAAGCAGAGGAGTGTTTCCCACTGAGCGATTGTAGCTGGTTCCGCGGGCTCCTGGCCAAACGGTAGCGTCCTACCGAGGGAGAATACTAGCTAGAGGACCTGGCTTTGGGCTAGAGTCAGTGTGTGCACACGTGGTCAGGGACGGAGGACTTACGTCGACGGGCGTGACCCTGACTAGTTACTTGTTTTGTTGTTCCTGTTTGGTTCAGCTTGTGTCTATGTCTCTGCTGTTGTAGTAGCAGTGCTGTAGGCAAGACACTTGAGGTGCGGCGTAAGACGTCAGTGGACGCAGCTGGCTTTCTAAGGGGGTGCTTCCGTCACGTGACGCGTAGCTCTTTGCGTTTTCTCGCGCGTTGTGACCTTTGCGAGTTGCCCGTTCGTGGCCGTGCTCGAGGTCAGTGTTTCATTGTCCGCACGGTGTTCTGTTCGTGCGTGGGGCTGTGTGCACGATGTTTCCGGTCGTGTACGTGTTTGTTTGGCGTCTGTCTAGGTCTTGTCTAGACCTGGATTGTTTGGGGCTGGTTGACGGATTGGTGTACCCTTCTGCGTGAGTTCAGGGTCATCCATCTGTTGCCTTTTGTTTGGAGTAGTTTGGGGTGCTGAGGTTAGTTCAGCAGTCGCTTGTTTGGTGCGGGTTTTACCCTCTCCTGCGTGTTCCCTACTCCTGCTTCCCGTCTGTTCCTTTACAGCTTTGTAGCGTAGCTTTTCCTGCTTTGCTACACCTGCTGTTCCTGCTACTTTGTTGTTGCTTCCGTTGCCTTCGCTTTTGTGCGCTGTCCAGTGGGGATCCGCGTGACCCCTACTGAGTTTCTGTTGAGACTCACCCCTGCTGCTTTTCAGGTGGGTTTCGCCGTCTGCCTCTGCTGTTCTTGGTGGAGCGCTCTCTCGCTGTTGTAGCTGCCAACCGTACCTGCGTCGGGTTTCTCCCGACTTCTGTGTACGTTTCTTTCTGTCGTACTGTACTGTGCTAGACTTGTTGTCTTTCCTTTGGGCTGGACTCTGTGTTTAATTGTAATTGTTGAAATTATTAATGAAATTATAATTTTATTTCTGCTACTTTAGCAACCCAATCTAATGAAATTGCTTATTATTATATCTCTGTGGCTTCAATGTACTCTACACATGCCTTTTATCCCTTCGGCGCTTTCCCCCGCTTGGGAGGCCTCGCGGGTCCCACATGGTATCACGTGTATTCGGTATTTTTATCGGGTGCACCGGGTATCTGGAATTCGGGTCGCTACAGCTGGTATCAGAGCAGTGTTCTGAGATGTTCGGAGTTTCTTTTCTGAGCTATCAGAGCGTTGTTGTGTGAAGTACATGGGAATCCGAGATATACAGTTTCCAGAGTCCTTAGGCCCAGTACAGTCTCTTGCTGGCGTAGGTGTTGCGATGGTTTATCGCAGTGCTTCTCGCGTGTGGTCTTGTACGTGCTTGGTTGGCACTGTACGAGATGGTTTTTGCTCTCGTCTGGATGTGACGACGTGCTTCGTTCGGTTTTGAAGTTGGTCTCGATCGTGTTGCGCTTGGCAGTGTTTGTCGGTGGCATGAATCTGTAGTGCATTGTTCGAGCTGTTTTCTATATTTTGCTCAGGTAGCTTATGACTTTTTAGCGTTGGTGTGATAGCCATGCACGTTCTTACGTTGCTTTGGTTGTCCCAGCTTGAGTTGGTGTGGCTCCTGATGCATTGTTATTTTGGTTGTTTAGTTGTTGTGTTGCCTCGATTGAGAAGTTGCTCGAGCGAACCTAGGATTTTCCCGTCCTGGTGAGCTGCTGTTGTTGAGCTTGTTGCTTCTCGTCCTTCCTGGTGAAGCTTTTTCGGTTTGCCTTGGAATCGCTATCTTAGTGTTGCCTTTGTCCTGTGTCTGCTTAAGCGTAGACAACTTTGTTTTGAGTCTGATCTGCTCCTTGTGGTACGGTTGCTTGGCTTTGGACTCCATGATGGTGTTAAGAGCTATTGTGTACCGTAATTGTCGTGCTGTGTCTAACGGCCGATGTATTGTGAAGGCTCATTTATTGTGTCGGGACGTGAAGGTAAGCTGAGATTGATGCTTTCCTTGTGCTTTGCCCTGAAGCTGGTGCTCTTCTCTTGTTGCACTTAGGCTCCTTGTGTTCGGTTATTCGCTGGATTGGTGCTCGTGACGTTTGAATTGCGATCTTGTTGATTGCGATGGCGCTGGTGTGTGCTGAGATGCGATTTCTGATGTTGTTTTGTTGCCTGTGCGCATTGTTGAGGGTGCAGCTGAAGTGTGTGGGTTGGCTACCCGTTTGTCGAGAAGTCCTTTCTTTCTCGATGTGACTTCGTCTTGGCTTCTCGTGCCTTGATGTCGTCAGTTGCCGTGCCTTTGTTTGTGGTTTTCTTGTGTTGGCATTGGCAATTGTGTGAGTGTTGGGGAATTGGTTGGCATTCCTTGCTGATTAAGTACCCTTTGCTCTGCTTTTTCCTTCTTGGGTGTTGTGCTCTCGAGGCGTGTTGCTAGTCCTTGAGTTGCGTTCCCCGAGATTGTTGTCGTTTCTCGTTGTTGTGGGTCTTCTCTTGGTGAGCAGTCTGATGCGTAACCCGTTCTTGTGTGGTTGTGCGCTCAGCTGTTCTTGTGCCTTGTTGTGACCCTGCTTGCAGATGTGTTTCTTGGCACTGCGTGTTGTGCGGAGCCAGAATTCTGCAGGTGTTGCCGTTGTGTTGTTCTGGCGCTGTTTCTTTATGATTTTGTGTTCTCGTCTTGGACCATTGTCTTGTCAGTTAGCTTTGTTGTACTCTTCTTCCTTGCAGTGAGCTTGCGACTTGATCAGATGTGCTATCTGGGTGAGCGCTGACTTGATTGTGTTCTTGGTCCAGTGGCGTTGTTGTTGTCGTTGGCGTTCTCTGTGCCAGGTGTTCCTTGTTGCCTGTTGGCACTGGAGCCGATGATGTGGTCGAGCTATCAGCTGTGAGGATTGTGTCTCCTTGTGTGTGAGCTGCTGCTTGCCGTGTTGTTGTTGTGTTGTTGGGTTATTCTTCCCTGCTTCTCCTTTGTTAGTCCTTAATTTCGAGGGTGAAATTTCTTAAAGGAGGGGAGGATGTAATGACCCGGTTTCTTGTCGGATCTTTGTCGAATCCTTTGCAGGACTCGTAGGATCTTTAATGGATCTTTCGGGTCTGTTTCGGATTGGTTTCGTTGAGTTTCGGTTCGCTTTTGTGGCTTCCGAGTTGAGTTTGACGAGCCATGTGGGTTTTTCTCACGTACTAGTTACGGAACCCTACGGTGAGTTTGTTTGTCGATTCTCGAGCTCGTGGATGCTACAGCGACGATGTACTCTTCGAGCCGGTCGTTTCGACTATTTTTGCGTATTTTTCTGAATTTATGCATTTTCGGCGCATTTTCGGAATTTTCGGAAATTAGGAAAATTTCCTAATTTCTTTTCCTTTTTCTTTTCTCTTTCTCTCTCTCCTTCTCATTTGCGCGACCGTCCCTCTCTCTCCCGTTCTCTCTCGTTCTCTCCCGTTTCCGGCTCCGGCTGCAGACGGAGGCGTGCGTGGGCGAGTTGGCGAGGCCGTGGAGCTGGTTGGATGCGCGATGAAGCGAGGATCGGATCGATTCTGGCGCGATCTCGAATGGTGGATTCAAAGCCGGTGAAATCGGTTCGCGAGTGGTTTTCGGCGTGGTTTAGTCCCTTCGGGGCACGGTTTCTTCGGTGGAGGTAGGGTGACGGATCCTTGCTTCCTTACCTTCGTTTTCCCTGCCATTGCACGGCGTTCGGCTAGGAAACGAGTGTGTTTGGGCTTGTTTTGCCTAAACCGTGATTTTCGTGGTTTTTAGGGTCGGCCGGTAAACGGTGACCATTTGCGGCGTAGTTAGTTTCTAAATGACCGCAGGGATGTTAGAATCCCATCCACGTAGTTTTCGTGCGATTTGGTGTTCATTCGAGGCCGGTAGAAGCCCGGGAACCTCGGTGACCCATTTAGGGTTGATTTGGTAAAATCGCCCGAATCTTGCGTTTTTGTGCGTGCATGTGGGCGTTTTGGCCCTTGAATGTCGTTAGTTGTCATTGCGGTGTGTTTCCCCTGCGTTTCGGCGTGAATGGGGTGTGGAATGGGCCGATCCGGCCATTCCTATGTTTTCCCGCCGTAACCGAAGTGGCGGTCATGCCAGCGACCGTTACTTGATTTAGCGGCCCTACGACTGACCGTCGTTTGGTCTGTGTTGTTTTTTAGCTCTTTTGCTTCTGGGTAAGCGACGACCCCAGGATGGAGCGTTATTTCCATGTAACGCCCCAGTGCCTGGCCGTTACTTTCCTTCTTGTCGTTTTGTGTTGAGGTTAAGTCGGTTGATCTAACGCACTGGACCCAGTGCGTTAGATGGAAGTGGCGCACCTTGCCCAGGCCGTTGCTTGCCAGTTGACTGACGTTGACTCGTTGAGGCGGTGCCTTCAACGGTCGGAGCCTCATCCGTTGTTTGAGAGTAACGATGGAGCCCCTGGCCGTTACTTTCTGCTTTGGCAGAGCTGGGTTTGCTGCACCGTTGGATGTGACGGTGGGGACCCTGTGCGTCGTTAGTGAGTAACGCGCATGCCTCTGTCCGTCGTTTGCTGTTTGTGCTGGGTTGAGGGTGGCCATGCCGTTGAAGTAATGGATGGGCCCCTGCGCGTCGTTTGGAATGCGACGGCCCTCTCCTGCCGCGTCGTTTTGCTGTAACGCGCCTGGCGTTGTGCGTTACTTCGCTTTGGTTTGGGTGGCTGTACACGTTGTGAGTAACGCGCCATCCCCCGTGCGTCGTTTGCTTGTAACGCGCCTAGAGCCGTGCGTTACTTGGCTTTTGTGTGGTTTTGTAGGTTATCAGGGTGGTGTGTGACGGCCTGGTGTCCGTCCGTCGTTTGGGAAATAACGGCCCTGACCTGGACCGTCACTTGCTAGTAGTGGTCTAGGGCTGGTGCGTTATTTGCCTTGTGCCTTGGTTTTCGGCCCGATGATTCTGTGTGTCTTGGCTTGTCCTTGTGGTCTGCCCGTTGTCCCGTGGATGTCTCTTGATGTCCTATGAGGGTTAAGACTACGTTGTAAGGTAGCCAGGAGTCTTCTTACTTGTGGTAGGACTCTTGATCCTACTCTTGTATGCTGTTGTTGTTTGGTTTCGGTCAACCCGGTTTGACCCAGTGGTTGACGTGTGACCTTGTTTGTGCGTGTCTTGGCCGTTCTGTCCTGTCCGAGACACTGCTTCTGGATGCTTCGAGGTGTTGTTCTACCTCGGTTTGCATGTCCAGCTGTGCTGAGGGTTCTTAGTGTTTCCCTCAGGTCTCCGTGTGTTGTTTTCTGCGGAGCGTGATTTTTTGGCCTAGGATTAGACCGATTGGCGGCTTGTTCCGCTGTTTGTGACGATCTTACCTTTTGAGTCGTTCGACTCAGGATCGTTACGTAGGAGGTCTAGTTGCTTGTCCTGAGTTGTCGGCAGTGGCGATGCTGCCATTTGGTGCTTCGAAGTACGTGTTGATGGACGTGGTCGCCTGTTTGTACTTCGACACTAGTGTTTGAGCTTCTGTGTCGTGTGAAGCCTCCACTTGTTATTGCTCTAAGGTCTGTTGAGTGCCGTCCTGCTTGCGGAAAGTAGAGGAGTGTTTCCCACTGAGCGGTTGTAGCTGGTTCCGCGGGCTCCTGGCCAAACGGTAGCGTCCTACCGAGGGAGAATACTAGCTAGAGGACCTGGCTTTGGGCTAGAGTCAGTGTGTGCACACGTGGTCAGGGACGGAGGACTTACGTCGACGGGCGTGACCCTGACTAGTTACTTGTTTTGTTGTTCCTGTTTGGTTCAGCTTGTGTCTATGTCTCTGCTGTTGTAGTAGCAGTGATGTAGGCAAGACACTTGAGGTGCGGCGTAAGACGTCAGTGGACGCAGCTGGCTTTCTAAGGGGGTGCTTCCGTCACGTGACGCGTAGCTCTTCGCGTTTTCTTGCGCGTTGTGACCTTTGCGAGTTGCCCGTTCGTGGCCGTGCTCGAGGTCAGTGTTTCGTTGTCCGCACGGTGTTCTGTTCGTGCGTGGGGCTGTGTGCACGATGTTTCCGGTCGTGTACGTGTTTGTTTGGCGTCTGTCTAGGTCTTGTCTAGACCTGGATTGTTTGGGGCTGGTTGACGGATTGGTGTACCCTTCTGCGTGAGTTCAGGGTCATCCATATGTTGCCTTTTGTTTGGAGTAGTTTGGGGTGCTGAGGTTAGTTCAGCAGCCGCTTGTTTGGTGCGGGTTTTACCCTCTCCTGCGTGTTCCCTACTCCTGCTTCCCGTCTGTTCCTCTACAGCTTTGTAGCGTAGCTTTTCCTGCTTTGCTACACCTGCTGTTCCTGCTGCTTTGTTGTTGCTTCCGTTGCCTTCGCTTTTGTGCGCTGTCCAGTGGGGATCCGCGTGACCCCTACTGAGTTTCTGTTGAGACTCACCCCTGCTGCTTTTCAGGTGGGTTTCGCCGTCTGCCTCTGCTGTTCTTGGTGGAGCGCTCTCTCGCTGTTGTAGCTGCCAGCCGTACCTGCGGCGGGTTTCTCCCGACTTCTGTGTACGTTTCTTTCTATCGTACTGTACTGTGCTAGACTTGTTGTCTTTCCTTTGGGCTGGACTCTGTGTTTAATTGTAATTGTTGAAATTATTAATGAAAATGTAATTTTATTTCTGCTACTTTAGCAACCCAATCTAATGAAATTGCTTACTGTTATATCTCTGTGGCTTCAATGTACTCTACACATGCCTTTTATCCCTTCGGCGCTTTCCCGCGCTTGGGAGGCCTCGCGGGTCCCACATGGTATCACGTGTATTCGATATTTTTACCGGGGGCACCGGGTATCAGGAATCCGGGTCGCTACAGCTGTACTTGCGTCGGGCTTCCCCCGACTTCGGTGTACCTTTCTTTTCTGTCAGGCTGTACTTGTTCTCTTTCCTTTGGGCTGGACTCTGGTGTATAATTGTATTTATTGAAATTATTAATGAAAAAGTAATTTTATTTCTGCTACTTTAGCAATCCAATCTAATGAAATTTAATTGCTTACTGTTATATCTGTTGCCTTCAATGTATTCTACACACGTCTTTTTCCCTTCGACGCTTTCCCGCGCTTGGGAGGCCTCGCGGGTCCCATGTGGTATCATGTGTATTCGGTATTCATACCGGGTGCACTGGGTATCCGGAATCTGGGTCGCTACAGTGGGGTTGAAAATACTATACACAAAAGAACTTATGATAGAATGGGTGACCCTAAATATGAATGGGACTTCAATTTTGGCATGGTAGCACAAATGACTTTAATCATAGGTGAGAGAAGGCGTAAGAATACTTATTATTATAAAATTGATGGAAAGGAACAAAAATACAAGAGAGGATGGAAATAGGCCGGATTTGACATATTTTAAAAATATTTTTGACTTAAGGATTTATGATGAATAGAGCGACTCAAAATTTCACTGGGTCATAAACTCTCTCACGGTCACGCGGGTTGCCCTTATTATACCCTATCAAACAGAGTGAGAATAAATGAAGGGGGGTGAAAATAACAAAGGATCGGCAGGGTTGAAAATATTATACACAAAAGAAGTTATGATGGAATGGGTGGTCCTAAACATGAATGGGACTTCAATTTTGGCACAGTAGTACAAATGACTTTAATCATACGTGAGAGAAGACGTAAGAATAATTATTATCATAAAACTGATAGAAAGGAGCAAGAATAGAGGAGGATGGAAATCGGCCCAATTTGACACCTTTTAAAAATATTTTCTACTGAAGAATTTATGATGAATAGAGCGACTCAAAATCCCATTGGGTCATAAACACTCTCACGGTCATGCGGGTTGCCCTTATTATACCCTATCGAAGGGAGTGAGAATAAATGAAGGGGGGTGAAAATAACAAAGGATCGGCGAGGTTGAAAATACTATACACAGAGGAAGTTATGATGTAATGGGTGGCCCTAAACTTGAATGGGACTTCAATTTTAGCACGGTAGCCCAAATGACTTTAATCATACGTGAGAGAAGACGTAAGAATAATTATTATCAGAAAACTGATGGAAAGCAGCAAGAATAGAGGAGAGGATGGAAAGAGACCAGATTTGAGCACATTTTAAAAATATTTTCAAATAAGGAATTTATGATGAATAGAGCGACTCAAAACCTCACTGGGTCATAAACTCTCTCACGGTCACCCGGGTTAACCTTACTATACCCTATCATTGGTAGTGAGAATAAATGAAGGGGGGTGAAAATAACAAAGGATCGGTGGGGTTGAAAATACTATACGCAGAAGAAGTTATGATGGAATGGGTGGCCCTAAACGTGAATAGCACTTCAATTTTGGCACTGTAGCACAAATGACTTTAATCATACGTGAGAGAAGATGTAAGAATAATTATTATCATAAGACTGATTGAAAGGAGCAAGAATAGAGGAGAGGATGGAAATCGGCCAAATTTGACACCTTTTAAAAATATTTTCGACTGAAGAATTTATGATGAATAGAGTGACTCAAAACCTCACTGGGTCATAAACTCTCTCATAGTCACGCGGGTTACCCTTATTATACCCTATCGAAGGGAGTGAGAATAAATGAAGGGGGGTAAAAATAACAAAGGATCGGCGGGGTTGAAAATACTATACACAGAAGAAGTTATGATAGAATGGGCGGCCCAAATTATGAATGGGACTTCAATTTTGGCACGGTAGCATAAATGACTTTAATCATACGTGAGAGAAGGCGTAAGAATAATTATTATCATAAAACTGATGGAAAGGAGTAAGAATAGAAGAGAGGATGGAAATAGGCCTGATTTGACACATTTTAATAATATTTTCTACTTAAGAATTTATGATGATTAGAGCGACTCAAAACCTCACTGGGTCATAAACTCTCTCACGGTCACGCGGGTTGCCCTTACTATACCCTATCGAAGGGAGTGAGAATAAATGAAGGGATGTGAAAATAACAAAGGATCGGCGGGGTTGAAAATACTATACACAGAAGAAGTTATGATGGAATGGGTGGCCCTAAATATGAATGGGACTTCAATTTTGGCACGGTATCATAAGTGACTTTAATCATACGTGAGAGAAGGCATAAGAATAATTATTATCATAAAACTGATGGAAAGAATCAAGAATAGAAGAGAGGATGGAAATTGACCCGATTTGACACATTTTAAAAATATTTTCTATTGAAGAATTTATGATGAATAGAGTGACTCAAAACCTCACTGGATCATAAACTCTCTCACGGTCACGCGGGCTACCCTTACTATACCCGATCAAAGGGAGTGAGAATAAATGAAGGGGTGAAAATAATAAATGATCGGCGGGGTTGAAAATATTATACACAGAAGAAGTTATGATAGAATGGGTGGCCCTAAACATGAATGTGACTTCAATTTTGACACGGTAGCACAAATGACTTTAATCATATGTGAAGGAAGACGTAAGAATAATTATTATCATAAAACTGATTGAAAGGAGCAAGAATAGAGGAGAGGATGGAAATAGGCCAAATTTGACACCTTTTAAAAATATTTTCGACTGAAGAATTTATGATGAATAGTGTGACTCAAAACCTCACTTGGTCATAAACTCTCTCATGGTCACGGGGGTTACCCTTATTATACCCTATCGAAGGGAGTAAGAATAAATGAATGGTGGTGAAAATAGCGAAGGATCGACAGGGATGAAAATACTATACACAAAAGAAGTTATGATAGAATGGGTGGCCCTAAATATGAATGGGACTTCAATTTTGACATGGTAGCACAAATGACTTTAATCATATGTGAGAGAAGGCGTAAGAATTCTTATTATCATAGACTGAAGAATTTATGATGAATAGAGCGACTCAAAATCTCACTGGGTCATCAACTCTCTCACGGTCACGCGGGTTGCCCTTACTGTACCCTATCGAAGGGAGTGAGAATAAAAGAAGGGGCGTGAAAATAACAAAGGATCGGCGAGGTTGAAAATATTATACAAAGAAGAAGTTATGATGAATTGGTGGCCCTAAATATGAATGGGACTTCAATTTTGGTATGGTAGCCCAAATGACTTTAATCATACGTGAGAGAAGGCGTAAGAATAATTATTATCATAAAACAGATAGAAAGGAGCAAGAATAGAGGAGAGGATGGAAATAGTCCTGATTTGACACCTTTTAAAAATATTTTCTATGAAGAATTTATGATGAATAGAGTGACTCAAAACTTCATTGGGTCATAAACTCACTCACGGTCACGTGGGTTACCCTTATTATACCCTATCGAAGGGAGTGAGAATAAATGAACGGGGTGAAAATAACAAAGGATCAGCGAGGTTAAAAATACTATACACAGAAGAAGTTATGATGGAATTGGTGGCCCTAAATATGAACGCAACTTCAATTTTGGCACGGTAACACAAATGACTTTCATCACACGTGAGAGAAGATGTAAGAATAATTATTATCATAAAACTGATTGAAATGAGCAAGAATAGAGGAGAGGATGGAAATCGACCAAATTTGACACGTTTTAAAAATATTTTCTACTGAAGAATTTATGATGAATAGAATGACTCAAAATCTCACTGGGTCATAAACTCTCTCATGGTCACGGGGGTTACCCTTATTATACCCTATCGAAGGGAGTGAGAATAAATGAATTGTGGTGAAAATAGCAAAGGATCGACGGGGTTGAAAATACTATACACAGAAGAAGTTATGAAGGAATGGGTGGCCCTAAATATGAATGGGACCTCAATTTTGGCACGGTAGCACAAATGACTTTAATCATACGTGAGAGAAGGTGTAAGAATAATTATTATCATAAAACTGATGGAAAGGAACAAGAATAGAAGAGAGGATGGAAATAGGCCCGATTTCACATATTTTAAAAATATTTTCTATTGGAGAATTTATGATGAATAGAGCGACTCAAAATCTCACTGGGTCATAAACTCTCTCACGGTCACGCGGGTTGCCCTTATTATACCCTATCAAACGGAGTGAGAATAAATGAAGGGGGGTGAAAATAACAAAGGATCGGCAGGGTTGAAAATATTATACACAGAAGAAGTTATGATGGAATGGCTGGTCCTAAACATGAATGGGACTTCTATTTTGGCACAGTAGCACAAATGACTTTAATCATACGTGAGAGAAGACGTAAGAATAATTATTATCATAAAACTGATGGAAAGGAGCAAGAATAGAGGAGGATGGAAATCGGCCCAATTTGACACCTTTTAAAAATATTTTCTACTGAAGAATTTATGATGAATAGCGTGACTCAAAATCAATGGGTCATAAACTCTCTCACGGTCACGCGGGTTTCCCTTATTATACCCTATCGAAGGGAGTGAGAATAAATGAAGGGGGGTGAAAATAACAAAGAATCGGCGAGATTGAAAATACTATACACAGAGGAAGTTATGATGGAATAGGTGGCCCTAAACTTGAATGGGACTTCAATTTTGGCACGGTAGCCCAAATGACTTTAATCATACGCGAGAGAAGGCGTAAGAATAATTATTATCATAAAACTGATGGAAAGGAGCAAGAATAGAGGAGAGGATGGAAATAGGCCCGATTTGACATATTTTAAAAATATTTTCTAATGAAGAATTTATGATGAATAGAGCGACTAAAAATTTCACTTGGTCATAAACTCTCTCATGGTCACGCGGGCTACCCTTATTATACCCTGTCGAAGGGAGTGAGAATAAATGAATGGTGGTGAAAATAGCAAAGGATCGACGGGGTTGAAAATACTATACACAAAAGAAGTTATGATAGAATGGGTGGCCCTAAATATGAATGGGACTTCAATTTTGGCATGGTAGCACAAATGACTTTAATCATATGTGAGAGAAGACATAAGAATACTTATTATCATAAAATTGATGGAAAGGAACAAAAATAGAAGAGATGATGGAAATAGACCGAATTTGACATATTTTAAAAATATTTTCTACTTTAGGTGTGACGACCCACAGTTCAGGATACCGATATACCGATAACATCGATACACCGATACCAAGAACTGGGGAAGCCACCCAAGAGGCTGATGAGGCCCCTGAAGGGTTAGTAGAAAAGTGCTGAGGGATATGCATAACGAATTGGAATTTGGAACGCGCAATTTACAATTAAGTAAAGAAATTAACACAAGTGCGGAAGCAATTCAAAATAACTAGAGTGATACTCATATACTAGTCCAGAGAAACAAGAGTACTAGTCCACAAGGTACAACTACGCGGGGCATACCCCGGCAAAAGTACAAGCAAGCCACAAAAGGCGTCTCGACTAAAGCTGGCAGCTAAGCACGGTCTCCGAACCGACTCACGAAGCACCGGGAGACGACGGGCGCGGCTCACCTGAAGAGAGAAAGGGTGAGTCACAGCCAGACTCAGTAGGGGTCACGCGGATCCCTACCTCGCACTAAACAAGCATACATGCATAAATAAGACAAGTAGAGCATGCATTTAAATAAGCTAACAGGTAATGGCATGAATAACTACTCAAGTAAAGCTGTAAACTCTAACTAAACAGGTATGACAGCTAAAGCATGCCACAGCTAACTAAATGCAAGCGATTGAAATGAAAGCCACCAAATAGAATAAGTCTTAACTAATCCAAGCAACAAGGAAGGACAACCACTGGAGCAGAAACCAGAAGCGTCCACTGACGACTTACACTGCATCTCAAGCACTCGCAGTCGACGAAGCGACAAGCTAAGCGTGTAAACAGTACCAAACCAAGTGACCAGTCGGAGTGGCACCCGTCGGTGTCAGTCCACAGTCTCCGACCACGTGTGCACACACTGACTCTAGCCTGAGCCAGGCCCTCTAGCTAGTTTTCCCCCTTGGTAGGACGCTACCATTGGCTGGGAGCCCACGGAACTAGCTTACAAACCGTGCATGGGAAACATACCCCTCCGCCATCCTCAAGCGGGTCGGCACTCAACAGACCTTAGGGCAACAATAGTGGCTCCATTGCGTGGAAAGAAAGGCTACTCTAATGGTAATAAAACACGCCACAATACATTAAAACAATATGAATATGGCATGAGTATAAAAAGGAACGCATAATAAATGGGCTGGCAACATATTAAAATCATCAGGGAAGCGGCGGTCGAATACCCACGCGCTACTTGAAAGTGACGGTCGGGGACTGGCGCGTTACACCAAGAACGACGCGCTGGTCTCCATCCGTTACTTCCACCTGAGTTCCAACTCAAAGGACCTAAGAGGGAGAGTGACGGTGGGGGTCCTATGCGTTGCTTCGAAGCGACGCGCGGGAGCACCGCCGTTACTTTCACCCGAGGCCAAAAACCAACGAACCATATTTAAAACCACTAGCAGGCGAAGCGACGCCCCAACCCAGGCGCGTCGGACTGAAATGACGGTCGGCCGACTGGCCGTCGGGCGCACCGCCTGACCGGGTCAACATAAACAACGCACGAGTAACGGATGGGGCTCCCACCGTTACTCTCCAAATAACGCACCCTCGACGGGCCGTCGTTTGGAAACGACGCGTACACCAAAGACCGTCAGGCATGTGACGGTTCCTAGCAGGACCGTCACACCACCTGGAACACGGGCGGGTACGGTTTGAAAACCGAAGCCCTCCCGGACGATAGAAATCGTCGGGTAACGTCGTAAAAACCTGTAACCTGCCAAACCATACATGCTAAACAACACTATATCAACTAAAAACATCACATGCAAGGCCTAACAAGCATTAAACTCAAGAATTTCACTAAAACCCCACAAATGGAAAAAATGAAAATTATGCATGCCACGGGCTCTAATCAACGGAACGAGCCACAAGAAATGATCCTAGCGAGATCAGGATTCCATCCCCCTACCTCTTGCAAGCCGAGACGGACGAAAAGGCCGCATGCACCGAGGTAGGCTCACCGGGCCTTCAAGCTCCACCCCGCTCCCACGATCATCGAACCATGCCGAAACGGACACCTACGCGCTCCTCTCGACGCGAGGAATCCAACGGCGCCAACCTTGTCACAATCCGACCTCGTCTCGTCCGCGATCCCTAGAGAGGAGAGAGGGGCGATCGCATGGAGGAGAGAGAGAGAGAGAGGGTGAGAATGAGAGATCGACGGGGGAGAGAGGGTGAGAGAGGGATTAAAAGAAAAAAAGAAAAGAAAAGAAATTAAAATATATATAATATAATCATTATATATATTAAAATCTCATTAATTCTAATAACCGTCAAATAACTCCAAATAAATCCGAAAAAATACCAGACAAATTCCTAAAAATCCAGGAAAATAGCCAAAAATTCCAGAACAAATAATAGAACAAAAACCATCAAGGATCCATCCTCTCTTCTATTCTTGCTCCTTTCAACCAGTTTTATGATAATAATTATTCTTACGTCTTCCCTCACGTATGATTAAAGTCATTTGTGCTACCGTGCCAAAATTGAAGTCACATTCACGTTTAGGGCCACACATTCCATCATAACTTCATCTATGTATAGTATTTTCAACCCCGCCGATCCTTTATTATTTTCACCCCCTTCATTTATTTTCACGCCCTTTGATAGGGTATAGTAAGGGTAACCCGCGTGACCGTGAGAGAGTTTATGACCCTGTGAGATTTTGAGTCGCTCTATTCATCATAAATTCTTCAGTAAAAAATATTTTTAAAATGTGTCAAATTGGGCCAATTTCCATCCTCTCTTCTATTCTTTCTCCTTTCAATCAGTTTTATGATAATAATTATTCTTACGCCTTCTCTCACGTATGATTAAAGTCATTTATGCTACCGTGCCAAAATTGAAGTCCCATTCATATTTAGGGTCACCCATTCCATCATAACTTCTTCTGTGTATAGTATTTTCAACCCCGCCGATCCATTGTTATTTTCACATCCCTTCATTTATTCCCACTTCCTTCGATAGGGTATAGTAAGGGCAACCCGCGTGACCGTGAGAGAGTTTATGACCCAGTGAGGTTTTGAGTCACTCTATTCATCATAAATTCTTAAGTAGAAAATATTATTAAAATGTGTCAAATCGGGCCTATTTTCATCCTCTCTTCTATTCTTGCTCATTTTCATCAGTTTTATGATAATAATTATTCTTACGCCTTCTCTCACGTATGATTAAAGTCATTTATGCTACCGTGCCAAAATTGAAGTCCCATTCATATTTAGGGCCACCCATTCCATCATAACTTCTTCTGTGTATAGTATTTTCAACCCCGCCGATCCTTTGTTATTTTCACCCCCTTCATTTCTCACTCCCTTTGATATGGTATAATAAGGGTAACCCGCGTGACTATGAGAGAGTTTATGACCCAGTGAGGTTTTGAGTCACTCTATTCATCATAAATTCTTCAGTCGAAAATATTTTCAAAAGGTGTCAAATTTGGCTGATTTCCATCCTCTCCTCTATTTTTGCTCCTTTCAATCAGTCTTATGATAATAATTATTCATACGTCTTCTCCCACGTATGATTAAAGTCATTTGTGCTACAGTGCCAAAATTAAAGTCCTATTCATGTTTAGGGCCACCCATTCCATCATAACTTCTTCTGTGTATAGTATTTTCAACCCCGCCGATCCTTTGTTATTTTCACCCCCTTCATTTATTCTCACTCCCTTTGATAGGGTATAGTAAGGGTAACCCGGGTGACCGTGAGAGAGTTTATGACCCAGTGAGGTTTTGAGTCGCTCTATTCATCATAAATTCCTTATTAGAAAATATTTTTAAAATATGTCAAATCAGGGCTATTTCTATCCTCTCCTCTATTCTTGCTCCTTTCCATCAGTTTTATGATAATAATTATTCTTACGTCTTCTCTCACATATGATTAAAGTCATTTGTGCTACCGTGCCAAAATTGAAGTCCCATTCATGTTTAGGGCCAGCCATTCCATCATAACTTCTTCTGTGTATAGTATTTTCAACCCCGTCGACCCTTTGTTATTTTCACCCCCCTTCTTTTATTCTCACTCCGTTTGATAGGGTATAATAAGGGCAACCTGCATGACCGTGAGAGTGTTTATGACCCAGTGAGGTTTTGAGTCGCTCTATTCATCATAAATCCTTAAGTAGAAAATATTTTTAAAATATGTCAAATCGGGCATATTTCCATCCTCTATTCTATTCTTGTTCCTTTCCATCAGTTTTTTGATAATAATTATTCTTACCCCTTCTCCCACGTATGATTAAAGTCATTTGTGCTACTATGCCAAAATTGAAGTCCCATTCATATTTAGGACCACCCATTCTATCATAACTTCTTCTGTGTATAGTATTTTCAACCCCACCGATCCTTTGCTATTTTCACCACCATTCATTTATTCTCACTCCCTTTGATAGGGTATAGTAAGGGTAACCCGCTTGACCGTGAGAGAGTTTATGACCCAGTGAGGTTTTGAGTCGCTCTATTCATCATAAATTCTTCAGTAGAAAATATTTTTAAAATATGTCAAATCGAGCCTATTTCCATCCTCTCCTCTATTCTTGCTCCTTTCCATCATTTTTATGATAATAATTATTCTTACGCCTTCTCTCACGTATGATTAAAGTCATTTGGGCTACCATGCCCAAATTGAAGTCCCATTCATGTTTAGGGCCACCCATTCCATCATAACTTCTTCTTTGTATAATATTTTCAACATCGTCGATCCTTTGTTATTTTCACGCCCCTTCTTTTATTCTCACTCCATTCGATAGGGTACAGTAAGGGCAACCCGCGTGACCGTGAGAGAGTTGATGACCCAGTGAGATTTTGAGTCGCACTATTCATCATAAATTCTTAAGTAGAAAATATTATTAAAATGTGTTAAATCGGGCCTATTTTCATCCTCACTTCTATTCTCACTCCTTTACATCAGTTTTATGATAATAATTATTCTTACCCTTTCTCTCACGTATGATTAAAGTCATTTGTGCTACCGTGCCAAAATTGAAGTCCCATTCATATTTAGGGCTACCCATTCCATCATAACTTCTTCCGTGTATAGTATTTTCAACCCCACCGATCCTTTGCTACTTTCACCCCCCCTTCATTTATTCTCACTCCCTTCGATAGGGTATAATAAGGGTAACCCGCTTGACCATGACAAAGTTTACGACCGAGTGAGATTTTGAGTCGCTCTATTCATCATAAATTATTCGGTAGAAAATATTTTTAAAAGGTGCAAATTTGGCCGATTTCCATCCTCTCCTCTATTCTTGCTCCTTTCAATCAGTTTTATGATAATAATTATTCTTACATCTTCTCTCACGTATGATTAAAGTCATTTGTGCTACAGTGCCAAAATTGAAGTCCTCTTCATATTTAGGGCCACACATTCTATCATAACTTCTTCTATTTATAGTATTTTCAACCTCGCCGATCCTTTGTTATTTTCACCTCCCTTCATTTATTCTCACTCCCTTTGATAGGGTATAGTAAGGGTAACCCGCGTGACCGTGAGAGAGTTTATGACCCAGTGAGATTTTGAGTCGCTCTATTCATCATAAATTCTTCATTAGAAAATATTTTAAAATATGTCAAATCGGGCCTATTTCCATCCTCTCCTCTATTCTTGCTCCTTTCCATCAGTTTTATGATAATAATTATTCTTACGCCTTCTCTCACGTATGATTAAAGTCATTTGGGCTACCGTGCTAAAATTGAAGTCTGATTCAAGTTTAGGGCCACCTATTCCATCATAACTTCCTCTGTGTATAGTATTTTCAATCTCACCGATCCTTTGTTATTTTCACCCCCCTTCATTTATTCTCACTCCCTTCGATAGGGTATAATAAGGGAAACCCGCGTGACCGTGAGAGAGTTTATGACCCATTGATTTTGAGTCACTCTATTCATCATAAATTCTTCAGTAGAAAATATTTTTAAAAAGTGTTAAATTGGGCCGATTTCCATCCTCCTCTATTCTTGCTCCTTTCCATCAGTTTTATGATAATAATTATTCTTACGTCTTCGCTCACGTATGATTAAAGTCATTTGTGCTACTGTGCCAAAATTGAAGTTCCATTCATGTTTAGGGCCACCCATTCCATCATAACTTCTTCTGTGTATAATATTTTCAACCATGCCGATCCTTTGTTATTTTCACCGCCCTTCATTTATTCTCACTCCGTTTGATAGGGTATAATAAGGGCAACCCGCGTGACCGTGAGAAAGTTTCTGACCCAGTGAGATTTTGAGTCGCTCTATTCATCATAAATCCTTAAGTAGAAAATATTTTTAAAATATGTCAAATCTGGCCAATTTCCACCATCTCTTCTATTTTAGTTCCTTTCCATCAATTTTAAGATAATAAGTATTCTTACGCCTTCTCTCACTTATGATTAAAGTCATTTGTGCTATCAATGCCAAAATTGAAGTCCCATTCATATTTAGGGCCACCCATTCTATCATAACTTCTTTTATGTATAGTATTTTCAACCCCGCCGATCCTTTGCTATTTTCACCACCATTCATTTATTCTCACTCCTTTCGATAGGGTATAATAAGGGTTACCCGCGTGACCATGAGAGAGTTTATGACCAAGTGAGGTTTTGAGTCGCTCTATTCATCATAAATTCTTCAGTCGAAAATATTTTTAAAAGGCGTCAAATTTGGCCGATTTCCATCCTCTCCTCTATTCTTGCTCCTTTCAATCAGTTTTATGATAATAATTATTCTTACGTCTTCCCTCACGTATGATTAAAGTCATTTGTGCTACCGTGCCAAAATTGAAGTCACATTCATGTTTAGGGCCACCTATTGCATCATAACTTCTTCTGTGTATAGTATTTTCAACCCTGCCGATCCTTTGTTATTTTCACCCCCTTCATTTATTCTCACTCCCTTTGATAGGGTATAGTAAGGGTAACCCGCGTGACCGTGAGAGAGTTTATGACCCAGTGAGATATTGAGTCGCTCTATTCATCATAAATTCTTCAGTAGAAAATATTTTTAAAATGTTTCAAATCGGGCCTATTTCCATCATCTCTTCTATTTTTGCTCCTTTCCATCAGTTTTATGATAATAATTATGCTTATGCCTTCTCTCACGTATGATTAAAGTCATTTATGCTACCGTGCCAAAATTGAAGTCCCATTCATATTTAGGGCCACCCATTCTATCAAAACTTCTTCTGTGTATAGTATTTTCAACCCCGCCGATCCTTTGTTATTTTCACATCTCTTCATTTATTCTCACTCCCTTCGATAGGGTATAGTAAGGGCAACCCGCGTGACCGTGAGAGAGTTTATGACCCAGTGAGATTTTGAGTCGCTCTATTGATCATAAATTCTTCAGTAGAAAATATTTTTAAAATGTATCAAATCGGGCCTATTTTCATCCTCTCCTTTATTCTTACTCATTTCCATCAGTTTTATGATAATAATTATTCTTACGCCTTCTCTCACGTATGATTAAAGTCATTTGGGCAACCGTGCCAAAATTGAAGTCCGATTCATATTTAGGGCCACCCATTACATCCGAACTTCTTCTTTGTATAGTATTTTCAACCTCGCCGATCCTTTGTTATTTTCACCCCCTTCATTTATTATCACTCCCTTCAATAGGGTATAATAAGGGTAACCCGCGTGACTGTGAGAGAGTTAATGACCCAGTGAGGTTTTGAGTCGCTCTATTCATCATAAAATTTTAAGTAGAAAATATTTTTAAAATGTCTCAAATCGGTTCTATTTCCATCATCTCTTCTATTCTTGCTCCTTTCCATCAGTTTTATGATATAATTATTGTTACGCCTTCTCTCACGTATGATTAAAGTCATTTGTGCTACCGTGCCAAAATTGAAGTCCCATTCATATTTAGGGCCACCCATTCCATCATAACTTCTTCTACGTATATTATTTTCAACCTCATCGATCTTTTATTAATTTCACCCCCTTCAGTAATTCTCACTCCCTTCGATAGGGTATAATAAGGGTAACCCGCGTGAGTGTGAGAGAGTTTATGACCTAATGAGGATTTGAGTCACTCAATTCATCATAAATTCTTCAATGGAAAATATTTTTAAAATGTGTCAAATCAGGCCTATTTATATCCTCTCTTCTATTCTTGTTCCTTTCCATCAATTTTATGATAATAATTATTCTTACGCCTTCTCTCACGTAAGATTAAAGTCATTTGTGTTACCGTGCCAAAATTGAAGTCCCATTCATGTTTAGGGCTACCCATGTCATCATATCTTCTTCTTTGTATAGTATTTTCAACCCCGCCGATCCGTTGCTGTAACGACCCAGAGTTCAGGATACCGATATACCGATAACATTGATACACCGATACCAAGAACTGGGGAAGCCACCCAAGAGGCTGATGAGGCCCCTGAAGGGTTAGTAGAAAAGTGCTGAGGGGTATGCATAACGAATTGGAATTTGGAACACGCAATTTACAATTAAGTAAAGAAGTTAACACAAGTGCGGAAGCAATTCAAAATAACTAGAGTGATACTCATATACTAGTCCAGAGAAACAAGAGTCCTAGTCCACAAGGTACAACTACGCGGGGCATACCCCGGCAAAGGTACAAGCAAGCCAGAAAAGGCGCCTCGACTAAAGCTGGCAGCTAAGCACGGTCTCCGAACCGACTCACGAAGCACCGGGAGACGACGGGCGCGGCTTACCTGAAGAGAGAAAGGGTGAGTCACAGCCAGACTCAGTAGGGGTCACGCGGATCCCTACCTCGCACTAAACAAGCATACATGCATAAATAAGGCAAGTAGAGCATGCATTTAAATAAGCTAACAGGCAATGGCATGAATAACTACTTAAGTAAAGCTGTAAACTCTAACTAAACAGGTATAACAGCTAAAGCATGCCACAGCTAACTAAATGCAAGCGATTAAAACCAAAACTACCAAATAGAATAAGTCTTAACTAATCCAAGCAACAAGGAAGGACAGCCACTGGAGCAGAAACCAGAAGCGTCCACTGACAACTTACACTGCGTCTCAAGCACTCGCAGTCGACGAAGCGACAAGCTAAGCGCGTAAACAGTACAAAACCAAGTGACCAGTCGGAGTGGCACCCGTCGGTGTCAGTCCATAGTCTCCGACCACGTGTGCACACACTGACTCTAGCCTGAGCCAGGCCCTCTAGCTAGTTTTCCCCCTTGGTAGGACGCTACCATTGGCTGGGAGTCCACGGAACTAGCTTACAAACCGTGCATGGGAAACATAACCCTCCGCCATCCTCAAGCGGGTCGGCACTCAACAGACCTTAGGGCAACAACAGTGGCTCCATTGCGTGGAAAGAAAGGCTACTCTAATGGAAATAAAACACGCCACAATACGTTAAAACAATATGAATATGGCATGAGTATAAAAAGGAACGCATAACAAATGGGCTGGCAACATATTAAAACCATCAGGGAAGCGGCGGTCGAATACCCACGCGCTACTTGAAAGTGACGGTCGGGGACTGGCGCGTTACACCAAGAACGACGCGCTGGTCTCCATCCGTTACTTCCACCTGAGTTCCAGCTCAAAGGACCTAAGAGGGAGAGTGACGGTGGGGGTCGTATGCGTTGCTTCGAAGCGACGCGCGGGAGCACCGCCGTTACTTTCACCCGAGGCCAAAAACCAACGTACAGCGTTTAAATCGATCGCAGGCGAAACGACGCCCCGGTCTCGACGCGTCGCTTGGAAACGACGGCCGGCCGACTTGCCGTCGGGCGCACCTCCTGACCAAACCAATGTAAATCAACGAGAGAGCGACGGCCGGAAGCCCTACCGTTACTCTCAATGTAACGCACCCACGATGGACCGTCACATTGAAGTAACGCACTCACGAATGACCGTCGAAGATGTGACGGTTCCTGGCGAGACCGTCACTTCTCCTGGGTCACGGACGGGTTATATCTAAAAATCGGTTCCCTCCCGGACGATCTGAATCGCCGGGTAACGGCGTAAAACCTGTAACTTGTCAAACCATGCAACCCATACGACAATATAACAACTATAAACATCACATGCAAGGCCTAATAAGCATTAATCTCAAGAATTTCATTAAAACCCTACAAATGGAAGAAATGAACATTATGCATGCCACGGGCTCTAATCAACGGAACGAGCCACAGGAAATGATCCTAGCGAGATCAGGATTCCATCCCCCTACCTCTCGCAAACCGAAACCGAAGAAAAGACCGCATGCAAGGAGGAAGAGCTACGAAGCCTTCACGCTCCACCTCGCTCCCACGATCACCGAACCATGCCGAAGTGGACACCTACGCGCTCCTCTCGACGCGAGGAATCCAACGGCGCCAACCACGCCTCAATCCGACCTCGTCTCGCCCGCGATCCCTAGGAAGGGGAAAGGACGATCGCATGGAGGAGAGAGAGAGAGAGGGTGAGAAATGAGAGATCGACGGGGAGAAAGAGTGAGAGAGGGATTAAAAGAAAAAAGAAAAAGACAAAGAAATTAAAATATATATAATATAATCATTATATATATTAAAATCTCATTAATTCTAATAACCCTCAAATAACTCCAAATAAATCCGGAAAAATACCAGACAAATTCCTAAAAATCCAGGAAAATAGCCAGAAATTCCAGAACAAATAATAAAACAAAAACCATCAAGGATCCATTAAGGCACGGGCCTTACAGTCCCTCCCACCTTACAGAAATTTTACCCTCGAAATTTATAACAACCGAAAAGGAGGAAACTGAGAAAGGACTTATACCTCACTGGAACAAAAAGGGAAAAAGCTGACGCATCTCATCTTCACGCTCCCAAGTAGACTCGTTACCAGAGTGACGCTGCCAAGCAATCCTTACCAGAGGAATAACCTTATTTCTCAACTGCTGCTCACGACGGTCTTCAATTCTGATAGGAAATTCTGGCGTGGACAAATTAGCAGTCACCTCAGGCCATACTGAATCATCGAGAACATGAGAAGCATCTGGCACATATTTCCTCAACAGAGACACGTGGAACACATCATGAATAGCTTGAATAGCCGTTGGCAATTGCAGACGATAAGCCACCTGACCAATAGCTTCAACAATCGGAAAAGGGCCAACATACCGCGGACTAAGCTTTCCATGCTTCCCAAATCTGGAAACACCTTTCATCGGAGATATTTTAACAAACACCATATCTCCAGGCTCAAATTGTAGTGGACGTCTACGCTGATCTGCATAACTTTTCTGTCGACTCTGAGCTGTCAACAATCTCTGCCTGATCAGACGAACCACATCAGAACATTGCTGCACCATGTCAGGTCCTGTCAACAATCTGTCCCCAACATCAAACTAATTCAGAGGAGTACGACAAGGACGACCATATAGTGCTTCATAAGGAGCCATTCCAATACTGGAGTGAAAACTATTATTATAGGCAAATTCAACCAGTGGCAAATGCTGACTCCACGAACCCTGCCAATCAAGGCAACACAATCTCAGCATGTCTTCCAAAGTCTGAATTGTAACGACCCAGAGTTCGGGATACCGTTATACCGATAACATCGATACACCGATACCAAGAACTGGGGAAGCCACCCAAGAGGCTGATGAGGCCCCTGAAGGGTTAGAAGAAAAGTGCTGAGGGATATGCATAACAAATTGGAATTTGGAACGCACAATTTACAATTAAGTAAAGAAATTAACACAAGTGCAGAAGCAATTCAAAATAACTAGAGTGATACTCATATACTAGTCGAGAGAAACAAAAGCACTAGTCCACAAGGTACAACTACGCGGGGCATACCCCGACAAAAGTACAACCCAAGCCCAAAAGGCAGCTCGACTAACGCTGGCAGCTAAGCACGATCTCCGAACTAACTCACAAAACACCGGGAGACGGCGGGCGCGGCTCACCTGAAAGGAGAAAGGGTGAGTCACAGCCAGACTCAGTAGGGGTCACGCGGATCCCTACCTCGCACTAAACAAGCATACACGCATAAATAAAAGCAAGTAGAGCATGCATTTAAATAGTTAATATGCAATGGCATGAATAACTACTCAAGTAAAGCTGCAAACTCTAACTAAGCAAGTATAACAGCTAAGCATGCCACAGCTAACTAAACGCAAGCGATTAAAACTAAAGCTACCAAATAGAATAAGTCTCTACTAATCCAGGCAACAAGGAAGGACAACCACTGGAGCAGAAACCAGAAGCGTCCACTGACGACTTACACTGCATCTCAAGCACTCGCAGTCGACGAAGCGACAAGCTAAGTGCGTAAACAGTACCAAACCAAGTGACCAGTCGGAGTGGCACCCGTCGGTGTCAGTCCACAGTCTCCGACCACGTGTGCACACACTGACTCTAGCCTGAGCCAGGCCCTCTAGCTAGTTTTCTCCCTTGGTTGGACGCTACCATTGGCTGGGTGCCCACGGAACTAGCTTACAAACCGTGAATAGGAAACATACCCCTCCGCCATCCTCAAGCGGGTCGGCACTCAACAGACCTTAGGGAAACAACAGTGGCTCCATTGCGTGGAAAGAAAGGCTACTCTAATGGTAATAAAACACGCCATTAAACATTAAAACAAAACGAATATGGCATGAGTATAGAAAGGAACGCATATCAAATGGGCTGGCAACATATTAAAACCATCAGGGAAGCGGCGGTCGTATACCCACGCGCTACTTGAAAGTGGCGGTCGGGGACTGGCGCGTTACATCAAGAATGACGCGCTGGTCTCCGTCCGTTACTTCCACCTGAATTCCAGCTCAAAGGGGCAAGAGGGAATGTAACGGTAGGGGCCCTATGCGTTACTTCCAAGCAACGCGGTGGGTCACCGCCGTCACATCCACCCGAGGCCACCAAACAGCTAACAGCGTTAAAAACGACAGCAGGCGAAGCGACGCTCCGGTCTAAGCGCGTCGGAGGTGAATGACGGTCGGCCGATAGACCGTCGGACTCACCGCCTCACCTGGCTAACAGAAAACAACGGGTGAGTAACGGATGGAGTTCCCACCGTTACTCTCCAAATGACGCACCCCCGATGGGCCGTTATTTGGAAGCGACGCGTCCACTATGGACCGTCAGGCAAGTGACGGTTCCTGACAGGGCCGTCACTTCACCTGGGTTACGGGCGGGTACGGTTTGAAAATCGAAGCCCTCCTGGGCGACAGAAATCATCGGGTATCGTCAAAAAACCTGATATCCTGCCAAACCATACAGTTTATACAATAGTTTAACAACTAAATCTAGCACATGCAAGGCCTAAAACGTATCAAACTCAAAGATTGAAGCTAAAACCCCAAATATGGAAACATGGACATCATGCATGCTACGGTGCGCTAATCAACAAACGGGCTAAGGGAAACGATCCTAGTGAGATCTAGATTCCATCCCCCTACCTCTTGCAAGCCGAGACGGAGGAAAAGGCCGCATGCACCGAGGTAGGCTCACCGGGCCTTCAAGCTCCACCCCGCTCCCACGATCACCGAACCATGCCGAAGTGGACACCTACGCGCTCCTCTCGACGCGAGGAATCCAACGGCGCCAACCTTGCCTCAATCCGACCTCGTCTCACCCGCGTTCCCTAGAGAGGAGAGAGGGGCGATCGCACGGAGGAGAGAGAGAGAGGGTGAGAATGAGAGATCGACGGGGAGAAAGAGGGTGAGAGAGGGATTAAACGAAAAAAAAAGAAATTAAAATATATATAATATAATCATTATATATATTAAAATCTCATTAATTCTAATAACCCTCAAATAATTCCAAATAAATCCAGAAAAATACCAGACAAATTCCTAAAAATCCAGGAAAATAGCCGAAAATTCCAGAACAAATAATAGAACAAAAATCATCAAGGATCTATTAAGTCACGGGCCTTACAGTCCCTCCCTTCTTACAGAAATTTCGCCCTCGAAATTTACAACAACCGCAAAGGAGGAAACTGAGAAAGGACTTATACCTCACTGGAATAAAAAGGGAAAAAGCTGACGCATCTCATCTTCACGCTCCCAAGTAGATTCATTACCGGAGTGATGCTGCCAAGCAATTCTTACCAGAGGAATGACCTTATTTCTCAACCGCTGTTCGCGACGGTCTTCAATTCTGATAGGAAATTCTGGCGTGGACAAATCAGCAGTCACCTCAGGCCACACTGAATCATCTAGAACATGAGAAGCATCTGGCACATATTTCCTCAGCTGAGACACGTGGAACACATCATGAATAGCTTGCATGGCCGCAGGAAGTTGCAAACGATAAGCCACCTGACCAATAGCTTCAACAATCGGAAAAGGGCCAACATACCGCGGACTAAGCTTTCCACGCTTCCCAAATCTGGAAACACCCTTCATCGGAGATATTTTAACAAACACCATATCTCCCGGCTCAAATTGTAGTGGACGTCTGCGCTGATCTGCATAACATTTCTGTCGACTCTGAGCCGTCAACAATCTCTGCCTGATCAGACGAACCACATCATAACATTGCTGCACCATGTCCGGTCATGTCAACAATCTGTCCCCAACATCAAACCAGTTCAGCGGAGTTCGACAAGGACGACCCTAAAGCGCTTCATAAGGAGCCATTCCAATACTAGAATGAAAACCATTATTATAGGCAAATTCAACAAGTGACAAATGCTGACACCATGAACCCTGCCAATCAAGGCAACACAATCTCAGCATGTCCTCCAAAGTCTGAATAGTCCTCTCTGACTGTCCATCTGACTGAGGGTGATACGCTGAACTGAAAGCTAACTCAGTGCCCAAAGCTTTCTGGAAACTACGCCAGAAGCCGGAGGTAAAACGTGGGTCACGATCTGACACAAGTGAAACAGGAATTCCATGCAGTGGCACGATCTTTTGCACATACAGCTCGGCCAACCTCTACACATTCCAAGCAATCTTAATCGGCAACAATCTGGCAGTTTTAGTCAATCTGTCGACCAACAACCAGATGCCATCAAAACCCTGAGAAGTCCGAGGCAAACCCACCACAAAATCTGTAGTAACATGGTCCCATTTCCACATCGGAATCTCTAATGGCTGAAGCAAACCACCTGGCTTTTGATGTTCGGCTTTAACTAACTGACAAGTCAAGCACTTAGAAACAAATATAGCCACGTCTTTCTTCATACCTGGCCACCAGAACTGCTTCTTCAAATTTTGATACATCTTGGTGACACCCGGATGAATAGCAAAACGAGAACCATGGGCTTCACTCAGAATCTCAAGTCTTAAATCATCATCAGCGGGAATATATAATCTGCCTTGAAAACTGACAGCTAGCTCCGTATCAAAATCCACATCATAACTTGATATAACACGAGCCAAATCAGAATCAGCTTGCTGGGCATCTTTAATCTGATGATATAAAGCTGAACCCAAAACCAAGGTAGCACAAACTGCCATCTTCGGATCAGCAGGAAACTCTGCACTGAATGCCTCACTTGGAAGCTGTTCCCATAATTTCCATTCATGAAGTAACAAACGACTGACCTGTACTTTCCTGCTCAGAGCATCAGCCACAACATTCATTTTACCAGGCTGATAGGAGAGTGTGAAGTCATAATCTTTCATGAATTCCATCCATCGCCTCTGCCTAAGATTCAGATCTTTCTGGGAGAAAATATACTGCAAACTCTGATGATCGGTGAAAATCTGAAATTTCTCACCATACAGATAATGTCTCCAGATCTTTAAGGCAAAAACAACTGCAGCTAGCTCTAGATCATGCGTGGGATAATTTCCTTCATGTTGTTTCAACTGCCGGGACGCATATGCAATAACCTTACCACGTTGCATTAGCACTGCACCCAAACCTACTCGAGAAGCATCTGTACAGACCATAAATCCACCCGAGCCGGAAGGCAAAGTCAACACAGGAGAAGAAGTCAATAGCCTTTTCAATTCAACAAAGCTAGCCTCACACTGATCTGACCAGACAAAGGATACATCCTTATGAGTCAGTCTAGTCATCGGTGCTGCAATCTTCGCAAAGTCTTGAATGAATCTGCGGTAATACCCAGCCAAACCTAGAAAACTTCGAATCTCTGTTACAGTTCTTGGTCTCTGCAAACTCAAAATAGCATCAATCTTTGCAGGGTCCACTGCCACTCCATCACCAGAAATCACATGACCAAGAAAATGAATTTCCCGAAGCCAGAATTCACATTTACTGAACTTCGCAAAAAGCTCGTGATCCCTTAGAGTCTGCAGAACGATCCTCAAACGCTGCACATGATCTTCATTAGAGGCAGACTGTAAGGCCCGTGCCTTGATGGATTCTTCGTGGTATTTGTTCTATTAATTGTTCTGGAATTTTCGGCTATTTTCCTAGATTTTTAGGAATTTGTCTGGTATTTTTCCGGATTTTTCTGGGGCTATTTGAGGGTTATTAGAATTAATGAGATTTTTATATATATAATAATTATATTATTTATATCTTAATCTTTTTTTTCTTTTAATCCCTCTCCCCCTCTCTTTCTCCTCCCGTGCGATCTCTCATTCTCACCCTCACACTCTCTCTCCTCCGCGCGACCGTCTCCCCCCTTCCTAGGGATCGCGGCCGAGATGAGGACGGATCGAGACGAGGTTGGTGCCGTTGGATTCCTCGCGTTGAGGCGAACGCGTGGGTACCCTTCTTGGCAAGGATCGGTGATCGTGGGAGCGTGTTGGAGCTTGAAGGCTCGGCGAGCCTACCTCGGTGCATGCGGGCTTTTCGCGCGTTTCCGCTTGCAAGAGGTAGGGGGATGGAATCCTGAGCTCGCTAGGAGCATTTCTTGTATCTCATTCTGTTGCTTAGGCCTCCCGTTGTATGCATGCAGCCATTTTCCCATTTTTAGGGTAAATATGTGATTTTATCTGTTTAATGGGTTCGGGTTGATGCATGCGGGTGTTTTTGGCTTTATAGCATTGTTTAGCATGTGTGGTTTGGCAGGTAACAGGTTTTTTCGTCGATACCCGACGTTTTCAGCCGTCCGGGGGGGGCTTCGGTTTACAAACCGTACCCGCCCGTAACCCAGGTGGAGTGACGGTCCTGCGAGGAACCGTCACTTGCCTGACGGTCCGAGATGGACGCGTTACTTTCCAAATAATGGCCCATCGAGGGGCGTCGTTTGGAGAGTAACGGAGGGACCCCCATCCGTTACTCGATCGTTGTTTTCCGTTGCCACGGTGAGGCGGTGATCCCGGCGGTCTGTCGACCGGCCGTCGTTTGCAAACGGCGCGCCGAGACTGGGGCGTCGCTTCATCTGCTATCGTTTTGGAACGCTGTGTGTTGTTTTGAGCCTCGGGTGAAAGTAACGGCGGAGTTCCCGTGCGTTGCTTGGAAGCGATGCGTAGGACCCCCACTGTCACTCTCCCCTTCGAGGCCTTTGGGTTTGGTACTCGGGAGGATGTAACGGCGGTGACCTACCGCGCCGCTTGGAGGTGACGCGCAGGGCCCCTACCGTCACATTCCCCCCTGCACCTGTGAGTTGGAACTCGGGAGGGAGTAACGGCTGGAGACCAGCGCGTTACTCTTGATGTAACGCACCAGTCCCCGACCGTCACTTCCAAGTAGCGCGTGGGCCTTTGACCGCCGCTTGCCCGTCAGTTTGCTTATGTTCCCAGCCCATTGCTTATGCGTTCCGTTCTACACTCATGCCATAGTTGTATTGTTTTACTATATTGTGGCGTGTTTTATATGCCAATAGAGTAGCTTTTCTTTCCATGCAATGGAGCCACTGTTGTTGCCCTAAGGTCTATTGAGTACCGACCCGCTTGAGGATGGCGGAGGGGTATGTTTCCCATTCACGGTTTGTAAGCTAGTTCCGTTGGCTCCCAGCCAATGGTAGCGTCCTGCCAAGGGAGAAAACTAGCTAGAGGGCCTGGCTCAGGCTAGAGTCAGTGTGTGCACACGTGGTCGGAGACTGTGGACTGACACCGACGGGTGCCACTCCGACTGGTCGCTTGGTTTGGTACTGTTTACGCGCTTAGCTTGTCGCTTGACGACTGCGAGTGCTTGAGACGCAGTGTAAGTCGTCAGTGGACGCGTCTGGTTTCGCTCCCAGTGGTTGTCCGTCCTTGTTGTTTGGATTAGCTGCAGCTTATTCTATTTGGTAGTTTTAGTTTCAGTCGCTTGCATTTAATTAGTAGTGGCATGTGTTAGCTGTTATACCTGCTTAGATACAGCTTACAGCTTCCTTGTGGTTAGTGATTCATGCCATTGCTTGCGTATTTATTTAAATGCATGCTCTGTTGCTGTTATTTATGCATGTTCGCTTGTTTAGTGCGAGGTAGGGATCCGCGTGACCCCTACTGAGTCTGGCTGTGACTCACCCTTCTCCTTTCAGGTGAGCCGCGCCCGCCGTCTCCCGGAGTTTAGTGTGCCTTTCCGGGACTGCTTCCTAGCTGCCAGCCGTACACGAGCTGCCTTTTTGAGGCTTGTGTAGTACTTTTGCCGGGGTATGCCCCGCGTAGTTGTACCTTTGTGGACTAGTGTGTTGTGACTCTGGACTAGTTATATATATCACTCTGTTTATTTTAAATTGCTTTCGCACTTGTGTTTAACTTTAATACTTAATTGTATTGCGCGCCCCAATTTGCAATTAATTACGCATATTCCTCAGCTAAACCCCCACAAACCCTTCAGGGGCCTCATCAGCCTCTTGGGTGGCCTCCCCAGTTCTTGGTATTGGTGTGTCGATGTTATCGGTATATCGGTATCCTTAACTCTGGGTCGTCACAGCTGGTATCAGAGCGTAAGTTGAGGATTTGTGTAAGGAATTGGAAATTGATGCGTTGTCCAGAGCTAGTCCTGTTGTCTTTTGCTGGCATAGGATGTTTTCCGTATGATTGATTAATTGTGATTGATTTGTGTTTTTGGCAGCATAATTATGCCGCCTCGTCGAGGAAGACCTCCTCGAGCTCCGCGTGTTCCTCGAGATGCGCCCAGGGAAGATAGCGGTTCTGCACCTCCTCCTGCAGTTCCCGTTGTTCCTGTCGTTCCAGTTGCTCCTACAGCGTCGATCGTAGCTCCTCAAGCTGAAGTGCCTGGCAGTCGAGGCAAGGCTTTGAAGGAATTTCTGATGTTCAATCCGCCTGCTTTCGATGGCCAAGCTGATCCAGAAGTCGCGCGGCAATGGTTGGACGCGATAGAGCGTGTTTTTGTCTCGATGGAGTGTGCTGAAGATGAGAAAGTCATGCTCGCTGCTATTCACCTCCAGGGTACATCCATCACGTGGTGGAAAGCCGAGTGGCAGGTTGCTTTTCGTTCCAGACCTCTTCGGCAGATCACTTGGGCAGAGTTTGTTGCTGCTTTTGAGCGTGCCTATACTCCTGCTTGCTTACAGATGGACAAGATGTAGCGACCCGGATTCCGGATACCCGGTGCACCCGGTATAAATACCGAATACACGTGATACCATGTGGGACCCGCGAGGCCTCCCAAGCGCGGGAAAGCGCCGAAGGGATAAAAGGCATGTGTAGAGTACATTGAAGCCATAGAGATATAACAGTAAGCATTTAAATTTCATTAGATTGGATTGCTAAAGTAGCAGAATAAAAATTACAGTTTCATTAACCATTCAAGCTACAATTATACACCAGAGTCTAGCCCAAGGGAAAGACAACAAGTCTAGCACAGTACAGTACGACAGAAAGAAACGTACACAGAAGTCGGGAGAAGCCCGACGCAGGTACGGCTGGCCGCTACAACAGTAAGAGAGCGCTCCACCACGAACAGCAGAGGCAGACGGTGAAACCCACCTGAAAAGCAGCAGGGGTGAGTCTCAACAGAAACTCAGTAGGGGTCACGCGGATCCCCACTGGACAGTGCACAAAGCAAAAGCAACGGAAGCAGCAACAAACGCAGCAAGAACAGCAACGTAGCAAAGCAGGAAAGCTACACTACAAAGCTGTAAAGGAACAGACGGGAAGTAGGAGCAGGGAACACGCAGGAGAGGGTGAGAACCCGCACCAAACAAGCGGCTGCCGAACTAACCTCAGCACCCCAAACTACTCCAAACAAAAGGCAACAGATGGATGACCCTGAACTCAAACAGAAGGGTACACCAGCCTGTCAACCAGCCCCAAACAATCCAGGTCTAGACAAGACCTAGACAGACGCCAAACAAGCACGTACACGACCGGAAACATCGTGCACATAGCCCCACGCACGAATAGAACACCGTGCGGACAACAACACACTGACCTCGAGCACGGCCACGAACGGGCAACTCGACAGGGTCACGGCGCGCAAGAAAACGCGAGAGCTACGCGTCACGTGACGGAAGCACCCCCTTAAAAAGCCAGCTGCGTCCACTGACGTCTTATGCCGCACCTCAAGTGTCTCGCCTACAGCACTGCTACTACAACAGCAGAGACATAGACACAAGCTGAACCACACAGGAACAACAAAACAAGTAACTAGTCAGGGTCACGCCCGTTGACGTAAGTCCTCCGTCCCTGACCACGTGTGCACACACTGGCTATAGTCTAAGCCAGGTCCTCTAGCTAGTATTCTCCCTCGGTAGGACGCTACCGTTGACTAGGAGCCCGCGGAACTAACTACAAACCGCTCACCGGGAACAAACCCCTCCGCCATCCGCTAGCGGGTCGGCACTCAACAGACCTTAGAGCAATAACAAGTGGAGGCTTCACACGACACAGAAGCTCAAACACAAGTGCCGAAGTACAAACGGGCGACCACGCCCCTCAACACGTACTTCGAGGCACCAAATGGCAGCATCGCCACTGCCGACAACTCGAGACAAGTAACTAGACCTCCTATGTAACGATCCTGAGTCGAACGACTCAAGGCAAGATCGTCACAAACAGCGGAACAAGCCGCCAATCGGTCTAATCCTAAGCCAGAGAAACCACGCTCCGCAGAAAATAACACACGGAGACCTGAGGGAAACATCAAGAACCCTCAGCACAGCTGGACACGCAAATTGAGGTAGAACAACGCCTCGAAGCATCCAGAAGCAGTGTCTTGGACAGGACGGAACCGTCAAGACACGCACAAACAAGGTCACATGTCAACCACTGGATCAAACCGGGTTGACCCGAACCAAACAACAACAGCATACAAGAGTAGGATCGAGAACCCTACCACAAGTAAGAAGACTCCCGGCTACCTTACAACGTAGTCTTAACCCTCATAGGACGTCGGAAGACATCCACAGAACAACGGGCAGACCACTAGGCCAAGCCAAGTCACACAAGAATCAACAGACGGAAAACCAAGGCACAAGGAAAGTAACGCACTAGCCCTAGACCGCTACTAGCAAGTGACGGTCTAGCCAGGGCCGTTATTTCCCAAACGACGGACGGACACAGGCCGTCACTCACACCACCCTAACAACCTACAAAGCACGCAAAAGCCAAGTAACGCATGGGACCAGGGGCGTTACAAGCAAACGGCGTACAGGGGCTCTACCGTTACTCCCAACGGCATAGCCACCCAAGCCCAAAACGAAGCAACGCGCTAAGCCAGGCGCGTCACTCACGAAACAGCGCGGCAGGGGAGGGCCGTCAGAACCAAACGACGCACGGGGGCCTATCCGTTACTCACAACGGCATAGCCACCCTCAACCCAACACCGCAGCAAACGACGGACAGGGGTGAGCGCGTTACTCTCTAATGATGCACAGGGGCTCCACCGTCACTTCCAACGGGACAGCCACCCAACCTTGTCCACACAGAATGTAACGGCCAGGGGCAGGCGTGTTACACTCAAAACAACGCACGGGGATACGACCGCTGGAGGCACCGCCTCAACGAGTTAACGTCAGTCAACAGGCAAGCAACGGCCTGGGCAAGGCGCGCCGCTTCCATCTAACGCGCTGGGTCAAGCGCGTTAGACCAACCGACTTAACCCCCAAGGAAAACGACAAAACGCAAGTAACGGCCAGTCACTGGCGCGTTACACGGGAATGGCGCACCACCCTTGGGCCGTCACTCACCCAGAAGCTAAAGAGCTCAAAATGACGCAGACCAAACGATGGTCAGTCGTAGGGCCGCTAAATCAAGTAACGGTCGCTGGCATGACCGCTACTTCGGTCACGGCAGGAAAACATAGGAATGGCCGGATCGGCCCGTTCCACGTCCCATTCACGCCGAAACGTAGGGGAAACACACCGCAACAACAAAAGACAACACTAGGGGACTTCAAACCCCACATGCAACATCAAAAACGTAAGATTCGGGCGATTTTACCAAATCAACCCTAAATGGGTCACCGAGGTTCCCGGGCTTCTACCGGCCTCGAATGAACACCAAAACGCACGAAATCAACGTGGGTGGGATTCTAACATCCCTGCGGTCATTTAGAAACTAACTGAACCGCAAACGGTCACCGTTTACCGGCCGACCCTAAAAACCACGAAAATCACGGTTTAGGCAAAACAAGCCCAAACACGCTCGTTTCCTAGCCGAACGCCGTGCAATGGCAAGGAAAATGAAGATGGAGAAGCAAGGATCCGTCACCCTACCTCCACCGAAGAAACCGTGCCCCGAAGGGACTAAACCACGCCGAAAACCACTCGCGAATCAATTTCACCGGCTTTGAATCCACCGATCGGGATCGCGCCAGAATCGATCTGATCCTCGCCCCATCGCGCACCCGACCAGCTCCACGGCCTCGCCAACTCGCCCACGCACGCCTCCGTCTGCAGCCGGAGCCGAAAAGGGGAGAGAACGAGAGAGAACGGGAGAGAGACGGCGGCGGTGAGAAATGAGGAGAGAGAGAGGGAAAAGGAAAAGAAATAGAAAAGAAATTAGGAAATTTTCCTAATTTCTGAAAATTCTGAAAATGCGTCGAAAATGCACAAATTCAGAAAAATACGCAAAAATAATCGAAACGACCGGCTCGAAGAGTACATCGTCGCTGTAGCATCCACGAGCTCGAGAATTGACAAACAAACTCACCGTAGGGTTCCGTAACTAGTACGTGAGAAAAATCCACACGGCTCGTCAAACATAACTCGGAAGCCACAAAAGCGAACCGAAACTCAACGAAACCAATCCGAAAGAGATCCGAAAGATCCAACAAAGATCCAACAAGATCCAGGGCATTACATCCTCCCCTCCTTTAAAGAATTTCGCCCTCGAAATTAAGGACTAACAAAGGAGAAGTAGGGAAGAACAACCCAACAACACAAATCTCGAAAAACACAGCTCAGAGGAACAGCGTCAGACCACAATTACAGGTACACACTCTAGCTTCCAAGACAGCAAGTCTACAGCACGAGTACGGCACCAAAGTGAACACATCTGACACCTCCAAAGCAAGGGCAACGTCGTTTACGTCTCACAGGACAGGAGACACGACTGCCACAACCATCGAGAACCAACACCGAGAAAACATAATAACAGCACGGCAAGCAGCAGCTCACACAAGGAGACACAATCCTCACAGCTGACAGCTCGACCACATCATCGGCTCCAGTGCCAAAGGCAACAGGGAACACCTGGCACAGAGAACGCCAACGACAACAACACCACTGGACCACAAACACCATCAAGTCAGCACTCACTCAGATATCACATCTGATCAAGTCGCAAGCTAACTCCACTAAGGAAAAGGGAGCACAGCATAGCCAACTGACAAGACAATGGTCCAAGACAAGAACACAAAATCATAAAGAAAACAGCGCCCACAAAACAACACAACGGCAACACCTGCAGAATTCCGGTTCCGCACAACACGCAGGACCAAAGAACACATCTGCAAGCGGGGTCACAACAAGGCACAAGAACAGCTGAGCACACAACCACACAAAAACGGGTTACGCATCAGACTGCTCACCAAGAGAAGACCCACAACAACGAGAAACGACAACAATCTCGGGGAACGCAACTCAAGGACCAGCAACACGCCTCAAGAGCACAACACCCAAGAAAGAAAATACAGAGTAGAAGGTACTCAATCAGTAAGGAATGCCGACAAATTCCCCAATACTCGCAAATGCCAATGCCAACACAAGAAAAACCACGAACAATGGCACGGCAACTGACGACATCAAGGCACGAGAAGCCAAGACGGAGTCACATCGAGAAAGAAAGAACCTCTCGACAAGCGGGTAGTCAACCCACACACTTCAGCTGTACTCTCAACAACGTGCACGGGCAACAGAACAACATCGGTAATCGCATCTCAGCACACACCAGGCGCCATCGCAATCAAAGAGATCGCAATTCACACGCCACGAGCACCAATCCAGCGAATAACCGATCACAAGGAGCCTAAGTGCAACAAGGGAAGAGCACCAACTTCAGCACAAAGCACAAGGAAAGCATCAATCTCAGCTTACCTTCACGTCCCGAAAATGATAAATGAGCCTTCACAATACATCGGCCGTTAGACACAGCACGACAAATACGGTACACAACAGCTCTTAACACCATTACGGAGTCCAGAGCCAAGCAACCGTACAACAAGGAGCAGATCAGACTCAAAATAAAGCTGTCTACACTTAAGCAGACACAGGACAAAGGCATCACTAAGACAGCAATTCCAAGGCAAACCTCGAAAAAGCTTCACCAAAAAGGACGAGAAGCAACAAGCTCAACAACAGCAGCTCACCAGGAAGGGAAAATCCTAGGTTCGCTCGAGCAACTTCTCAATCGAGGCAACACGACAATCGAAACAACCGAAACAACAATGCATCAGGAGCTACACAGACTCAAGCCGGGACAACGCAAGCAACGTAAAAACGTGCATGGCCATCACACCAACGCTAAAAGTCATAAGCTACCTGAGCAAAATACAGAAAACAGCTCGAACAATGCACTGCAGGTTCATGCCAACCGACAAACACTGCCAAGAGCAACACGATCGAAACCAACTTCAAACCGAACGAAGCACATCGTCGCATCCAGACGAGAGCAAAAACCATCTCGTACTGTGCCAACCAAGCACGTACAAGACCACACGCGAGAAGCACCGCGATAAACCATCGCAACACCTACGCCAGCAAGAGACTGTACTGGGCCTAAGGACTCTGGAAACTGTATATCTCGGATTCCCATGTACTTCACACAACAACGCTCTGATAGCTCAGAAAAGAAACTCCGAACATCTCAGAACACTGCTCTGATACCACCTGTAGCGACCCGGATTCCGGATACCCGGTGCACCCGGTATAAATACCGAATACACGTGATACCATGTGGGACCCGCGAGGCCTCCCAAGCGCGGGAAAGCGCCGAAGGGATAAAAGGCATGTGTAGAGTACATTGAAACCACAGAGATATAACAGTAAGCAATTAAATTTCATTAGATTGGATTGCTAAAGTAGCAGAATTAAAATTACAGTTTCATTAACCATTCAAGTTACAATTATACACCAGAGTCTAGCCCAAGGGAAAGACAACAAGTCTAGCACAGTATAGTACGACAGAAAGAAACGTACACAGAAGTCGGGAGAAGCCCGACGCAGGTACGGCTGGCCGCTACAACAGCAAGAGAGCGCTCCACCACGAACAGCAGAGGCAGACGGTGAAACCCACCTGAAAAGTAGCAGGGGCGAGTCTCAACAGAAACTCAGTAGGGGTCACGCGGATCCCCACTGGACAGTGCACAAAGCAAAAGCAACGGAAGCAGCAACAAACGCAGCAAGAACAGCAACGTAGCAAAGCAGGAAAGCTACACTACAAAGCTGTAAAGGAACAGACGGGAAGTAGGAGCAGGGAACACGCAGGAGAGGGTGAGAACCCGCACCAAACAAGCGGCTGCCGAACTAACCTCAGCACCCCAAACTACTCCAAACAAAAGGCAACAGATGGATGACCCTGAACTCACACAGAAGGGTACACCAGCCTGTCAACCAGCCCCAAACAATCCAAGTCTAGACAAGACCTAGACAGACGCCAAACAAGCACGTACACGACCGGAAACATCGTGCACACAGCCCCACGCACGAACAGAACACCGTGCGGACAACAACACACTGACCTCGAGCACGGCCACAAACGGGCAACTCGACAGGGTCACAGCGCGCAAGAAAACGCGAGAGCTACGCGTCACGTGACGGAAGCACCCCCTTAAAAAGCCAGCTGCGTCCACTGACGTCTTATGCCGCACCTCAAGTGTCTCACCTACAGCACTGCTACTACAACAGCAGAGACATAGACACAAGCTGAACCACACAGGAACAACAAAACAAGTAACTAGTCAGGGTCACGCCCGTCGACGTAAGTCCTCCGTCCCTGACCACGTGTGCACACACTGGCTATAGTCTAAGCCAGGTCCTCTAGCTAGTATTCTCCCTCGGTAGGACGCTACCGTTGACTAGGAGCCCGCGGAACTAACTACAAACCGCTCACCGGGAACAAACCCCTCCGCCATCCGCTAGCGGGTCGGCACTCAACAGACCTTAGAGCAATAACAAGTGGAGGCTTCACACGACACAGAAGCTCAAACACAAGTGCTGAAGTACAAACGGGCGACCACGCCCCTCAACACGTACTTCGAGGCACCAAATGGCAGCATCGCCACTGTCGACAACTCAGGACAAGTAACTAGACCTCCTATGTAACGATCCTGAGTCGAACGACTCAAGGCAAGATCATCACAAACAGCGGAACAAGCCGCCAATCGGTCTAATCCTAAGCCAGAGAAATCACGCTCCGCAGAAAATAACACACGGAGACCTGAGGGAAACATCAAGAACCCTCAGCACAGCTGGACATGCAAACCGAGGTAGAACAACGCCTCGAAGCATCCAGAAGCAGTGTCTTGGACAGGATGGAACCGCCAAGACACGCACAAACAAGGTCACATGTCAACCATTGGATCAAACCGGGTTGACCCGAACCAAACAACAACAGCATACAAGAGTAGGATCGAGAACCCTACCACAAGTAAGAAGACTCCCTGCTACCTTACAACGTAGTCTTAACCCTCATAGGACGTCGGAAGACATCCACAGGACAACGGGCAGACCACTAGGCCAATCCAAGTCACACAAGAATCAACAGACGGAAAACCAAGGCACAAGGAAAGTAACGCACCAGCCCTAGACCGCTACTAGCAAGTGACGGTCTAGCCAGGGCCGTTATTTCCCAAACGACGGACGGACACAGGCCGTCACTCACACCACCCTAACAACCTACAAAGCACGCAAAAGCCAAGTAACGCACGGGACCAGGGGCGTTACAAGCAAACGGCGTACAGGGGCTCTACCGTTACTCCCAACGGCATAGCCACCCAAGCCCAAAACGAAGCAACGCGCTAAGCCAGGTGCGTCACTCACGAAACAGCGCGGCAGGGGAGGGCCGTCAGAACCAAACGACGCACGGGGGCCTATCCGTTACTCACAACGGCATAGCCACCCTCAACCCAACACCGCAGCAAACGACGGACAGGGGTGAGCGCGTTACTCTCTAACGACGCACAGGGGCTCCACCGTCACTTCCAACGGGACAGCCACCCAACCTCGTCCACACAGAATGTAACGGCCAGGGGCAGGCGCGTTACACTCAAAACAACGCACGGGGATACGACCGCTGGAGGCACCGCCTCAACGAGTCAACGTCAGTCAACAGGCAAGCAACGGCCTGGGCAAGGCGCACCGCTTCCATCTAACGCGCTGGGTCAAGCGCGTTAGACCAACCGACTTAACCCCCAAGGAAAATGACAAAACGCAAGTAACGGCCAGTCACTGGCGTGTTACACGGGAATGACGCACCACCCTTGGGCCGTCACTCACGCAGAAGCTAAAGAGCTCAAAACGACGCAGACTAAACGACGATCAGTCGTAGGGCCGCTAAATCAAGTAACGGTCGCTGGCATGACCGCTACTTCGGTCACGGCGGGAAAACATAGGAATGGCCGGATCGGCCCGTTCCACGCCCCATTCACGCCGAAACGTAGGGGAAACACACCGCAACGACAAAAGACAACACTAGGGGACTTCAAACCCCACATGCAACATCAAAAACGCAAGATTCGGGCGATTTTACCAAATCAACCCTAAATGGGTCACCGAGGTTCCCGGGCTTCTACCGGCCTCGAATGAACACCAAAATGCACGAAATCAACGTGGGTGGGATTCTAACATCCCTGCGGTCATTTAGAAACTAACTGAACCGCAAACGGTCACCGTTTACTGGCCGACCCTAAAAACCACGAAAATCACGGTTTAGGCAAAACAAGCCCAAACACACTCGTTTCCTAGCCGAACGTCGTGCAATGGCAGGGAAAACGAAGATGGAGAAGCAAGGATCCGTCACCCTACCTCCACCGAAGAAACCGTGCCCCGAAGGGACTAAACCACGCCGAAAACCACTCGCGAATCAATTTCACCGGCTTTGAATCCACCGATCGGGATCGCGCCAGAATCGATCCGATCCTCGCCCCATCGCGCACCCGACCAGCTCCACGGCCTCGCCAACTCGCCCACGCACGCCTCCGTCTGCAGCCGGAGCCGAAAAGGGGAGAGAACAAGAGAGAACGGGAGAGAGACGGCGGCGGTGAGAAATGAGGAGAGAGAGAGGGAAAAGGAAAAGAAATAGAAAAGAAATTAGGAAATTTTCCTAATTTCTGAAAATTCCGAAAATGCGTCGAAAATTCACAAATTCAGAAAAATATGCAAAAATAGTCGAAACGACCGGCTCGAAGAGTACATCGTCGCTGTAGCATCCACGAGATCGAGAATTGACAAACAAACTCACCGTAGGGTTCCGTAACTAGTACGTGAGAAAAACCCACACGGCTCGTCAAACCTAACTCGGAAGCCACAAAGCGAACCGAAACTCAACGAAACCAATCCGAAAGAGATCCGAAAGATCCAACAAAGATCCAACAAGATCCAGGGCATTACACAAGATGTATCAATTTATGGAGCTGGCTCAGGGCAGTATGACCGTGCTTCAGTACAGAAATAAGTTCTTGGAATTGGGTCAGTATGCGCCCCATGTGCTGGCCAATGAAGCTTTGAAAACCCAGCAATTCTTGCGAGGGTTGAGGCCAGAGTTGAAGATGCCGCTGATAGCGAGTCGTGTTGTGGATCTTGATACTGCGTGTCAGACAGCTATAGCTTTAGAGCTGGAGATGGCGAGACCGGGTGGATATCCCCAGACAGGGTCAGTGCAGCCGGTAGCTCAGGTTCAGCAGCCTTACCGACAGCCCGTGCCAGGTGTTCCTTCGGTTCAGTAAGAGGTTTCCAGTGCTTCCTCTCCTTCTAAGCCCAAGTTTAAAAGGTTCAAGAAGAAGAAGAAGTTTTTTCAGCAGCCGTCCGGTACAGATTCTGTTCAGCAGCCGACAGCACCTTCTTCTCATACTCGGCAGAGCTCTGCTTCAAGTCAGCCATGGACGTGTCGGAGATGCGGTGGTCATCACAAGGGCCAGCCGTGTTCTCTTCCTGTTGTTTGCTTTCGGTGCGACCAGCCTGGTCATGTGGTTCGTGATTGTCCGCTGAGGCCGAATCCATTGCAAGCTCCTCAGTTTTCTCAACCTCAGCCGCAGTTTAGACCTCCTGCACCTCAAGCTCAGCAATTTTTCTCTCAGGCGTCGGCGTCTTCTCAGCAATCTTCAGCTGGATCTAAGAAGCAGAAAGGCAAAGTTTCTCATTTGACTAGAGCTGATGCTGCTGCGTCCCATCTTGTGGAAGGTACGATTATACTTTATGATCATTCAGCTCGTGTCTTATTTGATTCTGGTGCTTCTCACTCTTTTATTTCTGAGGATTTCATGGCTTGTATTGAGGAACCGACTTCTGTGCTATCTTGTGAGTTGTTTGTGGAATTGCCTTCTGGAGATTTCATGGTTACTCCTCTGTGTTTGGAAGAATCTTCTGTTATGATCGATAATCACCAGTTGCCGGCAAGATTGTATGCGTTGCAGCTGGTAGATTATGATGTTATTCTGGGAATGGATTGGTTGGAGCATTATGGAGCTGTGGTTGACTACAGATCGAAGAAAGTCTATTTTCAACCCCAGGGGAAATCAGCCTTTTATTTTCAAGGTATTCGATCCCGATCTTCTCGTATGATTATTTCTGCCATTCGAGCCTATAGGTTGCTTAGCGCAGGTTGCCAGGGATTCCTTGCTTCAGTGGTAGCTGTTAAAAAGCCACGACGGGATGTTTGTGATATTCCGGTTGTTTGTGAGTTCCCTGATGTGTTTCCTAACGAGTTGCCAGGCTTGCCCCCAGAGCGAGAGATTGAGATGGTGATTGAATTGATTCCAGGTACTGGCCCCTTAGCGAAGCCGCCGTACCGTATGGCTCCAGCTGAATTGAAAGTACTGCGTGCACAGCTACTAGAGTTACTGGAGAAAGGTTATATTCGCCCCAGTTTTTGTCCGTGGAGTGCCCCAGTGCTGTTTGTGAAAAAGAAAGATGGAAACCTGAGACTTTGTATTGATTACAGGCAGCTGAATCAGGCGACTATCAAGAATAAGTATCCGCTCCCCAGAATTGATGATTTGTTTGACCAGTTACAGTCTGCTATTGTCTTTTCACGGATTGATCTCCGGTCTAGCTATTTTCAATTCCGGATCCGGGAATCTGATGTGGAGAAGACTGCCTTCAGCACTTGTTATGGTCACTTTGAATTTTTAGTCATGCCGTTTGGTTTGACTAATGCCCCAGCAGCTTTCATGGACCTAATGCAGCGTATCTTTCGTCCATTTCTGGATCTGTTCGTGGTGATCTTTGTTGATGATATTCTGATCTATTCTGCCTCTATTGATGATCATGTGCAGCACTTGAGGATCATTCTGCAGACTCTAAGAGATCATGAGCTTTATGCGAAGCTCAGTAAATGTGAATTCTGGCTTCGGGAGATTCATTTTCTTGGCCACGTGATTTCTGGTGATGGAGTGGCAGTAGACCCTGCAAAGATTGATGCCGTTTTGAGTTGGCAGAGACCGAGGACCATCACTGAGATACGAAGTTTTTTAGGATTGGCTGGGTATTATCGCAGATTCATTCAGGATTTTGCGAAGATTGCAGCACCGATGACTAGACTGACTCGGAAAGATGTGCCGTTTATCTGGTCGGATCAATGTGAGGCTAGCTTTGTTGAATTGAAAAGGCTATTGACTTCTTCTCCAGTGTTGACTTTGCCTTCCGACTCGGGTGGTTTTCTTGTCTGTACAGATGCTCCCCGTGTAGGTTTGGGTGCAGTGCTGATGCAGCATGGTAAGGTTATCGCATATGCATCTTGGCAATTGAAACAGCATGAAGGAAATTATCCCACGCATGATCTGGAACTAGCTGCAGTTATTTTTGCCTTGAAGATCTGGAGACATTATCTGTATGGTGAGAAATTTCAGATTTTTACTGATCATCAGAGTTTACAGTATATTTTCTCCCAGAAGGATCTGAATCTTAGGTAGAGGCGATGGATGGAATATATGAAAGATTATGACTTCACACTCTCCTATCAGCCAGGTAAAATGAATGTTGTGGCTGATGCTCTGAGCAGGAAAGTACAAGTCAGTCATTTGTTGCTTTATGAATGGAAATTGTGGGAACAGCTTCCGAGTGAGGCATTCAGTGTGGAAATTCCTACAGATCCGAAGATGGCAGTTTGTGCTACCTTGGTTTTAGGTTCAGCCTTGTATCATCAGATTAAAGAAGCCCAGCAAGCTGATTCTGATTTGGCCCGCGTTATATCAAGATACGATGTGGAATTTGATGACGAGCTGGTTGTCAGTTTCCAGGGCAGATTGTATGTTCCCGCTGATAATGATTTGAGAAATGAGATTTTGAGTGAAGCCCATGGCTCCCGTTTTACTATTCACCCTGGTGTCACCAAGATGTATCAGAATTTGAAGAAGTAGTTCTGGTGGCCCGGCATGAAGAAGGACGTGGCTATTTTTGTTTCTAAGTGCTTGACTTGTCAGTTAGTTAAAGCCGAACATCAAAAGCCAGGTGGTCTGCTTCAGCCCTTAGAGATTCCGATGTGGAAATGGGACCACGTTACTATAGATTTTGTGGTGGGTTTACCTCGAACTTCTCAAGGTTTTGATGGGATCTGGCTGCTTGTCGACAGATTGACTAAAACCGCCAGATTGTTGCCAATTAAGGTTACTTGGAGTGTGCAGAAATTGGCCGAGCTCTATGTGCAGAAGATCATGCCGCTGCATGGAATTCCTGTTTCACTTGTGTCAGATCGTGACCCGCATTTTACCTCTGGCTTCTGGCGTAGTTTCCAGAAAGCTTTGGGCACTGAGTTAGCTTTCAGTTCAGCGTATCACCCACAGTCAGATGGACAGTCGGAGAGGACTATTCAGACTCTGGAGGACATGCTGAGGTCATGTTGCCTTGATTGGCAAGGTTCGTGGGGTCAGCATTTGCCACTTGTTGAGTTTGCTTATAATAACAGTTTTCACTCCAGTATTGGCATGGCTCCTTATGAAGCGATGTATGGTCGTCCTTGTCGTACTCCTCTGAACTGGTTTGATGTTGGGGACAGACTGTTGACAGGACCGGACATGGTACAGCAGTGTTCTGATGTGGTTCGTCTGATCAGGCAGAGATTGTTGACGGCTCAGAGTCGACAGAAGAGTTATGCAGATCAACGCAGACGTCCACTACTATTTGAGCCTGGAGATATGGTGTTTGTTAAAATATCTCCAATGAAAGGTGTTTCCAGGTTTGGGAAGCGTGGAAAGCTTAGTCCGCGGTATGTTGGCCTTTTTCCGATTGTTGAAGCTATTGGTTCAGTGGCTTATCGTTTGCAACTGTCGGCGGCCATGCAAGCTATTCATGATGTGTTCCACGTGTCTCAGTTGAGGAAATATGTGCCTGATGCTTCTCATGTTCTCGATGATTCAGTGTGGCCCGAGGTGACTGTTGATTTGTCCACACCAGAGTTTCCTATCCGAATTGAAGACCGTCGTGAGCAACGGTTGAGAAATAAGGTTATTCCTCTGGTAAGGGTTGCTTGGCAGCGTCACTCTGGTAACGAGTCTACTTGGGACCGTGAAGATGAGATGCGTCAACTTTTTCCTTTTTTGTTCCAGTGAGGTATGTGTCCTTTCTCAGTTTCCTCTTTATCCTTGTTGTTGTAAATTTCGAGGGTGAAATTTCTGTAAGGAGGGAGGGACTGTAAGGCCCGTGCCTTAATGGATTCTTCGTGGTATTTGTTCTATTAATTGTTCTAGAATTTCCGGCTATTTTCCTGGATTTTTAGGAAATTGTCTGGTATTTTTCCGGATTTTTCTGGGGCTATTTGAGGGTTATTAGAATTAATGAGATTTTTATATATATAATAATTATATTATTTATATCTTAAACTTTTTTTTTCTTTTAATCCCTCTCCCCCTCTCTTTCTCCTCCCGTGCGATCTCACATTCTCACCCTCACACTCTCTCTCCTCCGCGCGACCGTCTCCCCCCTTCCTAGGGATCGCGACCGAGACGAGGACGGATCGAGACGAGGTTGGTGCCGTTGGATTCCTCGCGTTGAGGCGAACGCGTGGGTACCCTTCTTGGCAAGGATCGGTGATCGTGGGAGCGTGTTGGAGCTTGAAGGCTCGGCGAGCCTACCTCGGTGCATGCGGGCTTTTCGCGCGTTTCGGCTTGCAAGAGGTAGGGGGATGGAATCCTGAGCTCGCTAGGAGCATTTCCTGTATCTCATTCTGTTGCTTAGGCCTCCCGTTGTATGCATGCAGCCATTTTCCCATTTTTAGGGTAAATATGTGATTTTAGCCGTTTAATGGGTTCGGGTTGATGCATGCGGGTGTTTTTGGCTTTATAGCATTGTTTAGCAAGTGTGGTTTGGCAGGTAACAGGTTTTTTCGTCGATACCCGGCGTTTTCAGCCGTCCGGGGGGGGCTTCGTTTTACAAACTATACCCGCCCGTAACCCAGGTGGAGTGACGGTCCTGCCAGGAACCGTCACTTGCCTGACGGTCCGAGATGGACGCGTTACTTTCCAAATAACGGCCCATCGAGGGGCGTCGTTTGGAGAGTAACGGAGGGACCCCCATCCGTTACTCGATCGTTGTTTTCCGTTGGCACGGTGAGGCGGTGAGCCCGGCGGTCTGTCGACCGGCCGTCGTTTGCAAACGGCGCGCCGAGACTGGGGCGTCGCTTCATCTGCTATCGTTTTGGAACGCTGTGCGTTGTTTTGAGCCTCGGGTGAAAGTAACGGCGGAGTTCCCGCGCGTTGCTTTGAAGCGACGCGTAGGACCCCCACCGTCACTCTCCCCTTCGAGGCCTTTGGGTTTGGTACTCGGGAGGATGTAACGGCGGTGACCTACCGCGCCGCTTGGAGGCGACGCGCAGGGCCCCTACCGTCACATTCCCCCCTGCACCTGTGAGTTGGAACTCGGGAGGGAGTAACGGCTGGAGACCAGCGTGTTACTCTTGATGTAACGCACCACTCCCCGACCGTCACTTCCAAGTAGCGCGTGGGCCTTTGACCGCCGCTTGCCCGTCAGTTTGCTTATGTTCCCAGCCCATTGCTTATGCGTTCCGTTCTACACTCATGCCATAGTTGTATTGTTTTACTATATTGTGGCGTGTTTTATATGCCAATAGAGTAGCTTTTCTTTCCATGCAATGGAGCCACTGTTGTTGCCCTAAGGTCTGTTGAGTATCGACCCGCTTGAGGATGGCGGAGGGGTATGTTTCCCATTCACGGTTTGTAAGCTAGTTCCGTGGGCTACCAGCCAATGGTAGCGTCCTGCCAAGGGAGAAAACTAGCTAGAGGGCCTGGCTCAGGCTAGAGTCAGTGTGTGCACACGTGGTCGGAGACTGTGGACTGACACCGACGGGTGCCACTCCGACTGGTCGCTTGGTTTGGTACTGTTTACGCGCTTAGCTTGTCGCTTGACGACTGCGAGTGCTTGAGACGCAGTGTAAGTCGTCAGTGGACGCGTCTGGTTTCGCTCCCAGTGGTTGTCCGTCCTTGTTGTTTGGATTAGCTGCAGCTTATTCTATTTGGTAGTTTTAGTTTCAGTCGCTTGTATTTAATTAGTAGTGGCATGTGTTAGCTGTTATACCTGCTTAGATAGAGCTTACAGCTTCCTTGTGGTTAGTGATTCATGCCATTGCCTGCGTATTTATTTAAATGCATGCTCTGTTGCTGTTATTTATGCATGTTCGCTTGTTTAGTGCGAGGTAGGGATCCGCGTGACCCCTACTGAGTCTGGCTGTGACTCACCCTTCTCCTTTCAGGTGAGCCGCGCCCGCCGTCTCCCGGAGTTTAGTGTGCCTTTCCGGGACTGCTTCCTAGCTGCCAGCCGTACACGAGCTACCTTTTTGAGGCTTGTGTAGTACTTTTGCCGGGGTATGCCCCGCGTAGTTGTACCTCTGTGGACTAGTGTGTTGTGACTCTGGACTAGTTATATATATCACTCTGGTTATTTTAAATTGCTTCTGCACTTGTGTTTAACTTTAATACTTAATTGTATTGCGCGCCCCAATTTGCAATTAATTACGCATATTCCTCAGCTAAACCCCCACAAACCCTTCAGGGGCCTCATCAGCCTCTTGGGTGGCCTCCCCAGTTCTTGGTATTGGTGTGTCGATGTTATCGGTATATCGGTATCCTGAACTCTGGGTCGTCACAGAATAGATCAAAATATCATCAACAAAGATCACCACAAACTGATCAAGAAATGGACGAAAGATACGCTGCATTAGGTCCATAAAAGCTGCTGGGGCATTAGTCAAATCAAACGGCATGACTAGAAATTCAAAGTGACCATATCGAGTGCTGAACGCAGTCTTCTCCACATCGGATTCCCGGATCGGTAACTGAAAATAGCCAGATCTGAGATCAATCCGTGAAAAGATAGTAGCAGACTATAACTGGTCAAACAAATCATCAATCCTGGGAAGCGGATACTTATTCTTGATAGTCACCTGATTCAACTGTCTGTAATCAATACAAAGTCTCAGGCTTCCATCTTTCTTTTTCACAAACAGCATTGGGGCACTCCACGGAGAAAAACTGGGGCGAATATAACCTTTTTCCAGTAACTCTAGTAGCTGTGCACGCAGCACGTTCAATTCAGCTGGAGCCATTCGGTATGGCGGCTTTGCTAAGGGGCCGGTACCTGGAATCAGTTCAATCACCATTTCTATCTCTCGCTCTGGGGGCAAGCCTGGCAACTCGTCAGGAAACACATCAGGGAACTCACAGACAATCGGAATATCACAAACATCCCGTCGTGATTTTTCAACAACAACCACTGAAGCTAAGAATCCCTCGCAACCTGCGCTAAGCAACTTATAGGCTCGAATAGCAGAAATAACCATACGAGAAGATCGGGATCGAATACCTTGAAAATAAAAGGCTGATTTTCCCTGTGGCTGAAAATAGACTTTCTTCGATCTGCAGTCAACCACAGCTCCATAATGCTCCAACCAATCCATTCCCAGAATAACATCATAATCTGCCAGCTGCAACGCATACAATCTTGCCGGCAACTGGTGATTATTAATCATCACAGGAGATTCTTCCAGACACAAAGGTGTAATCATGAAATCTCCAGAAGGCATTTCAACAAACATCTCACAAACAATCTGTGAAGTCGGTTCCTCAATACATGCCATGAAATCATTAGAAATAAAAGAGTGAGAAGCACCAGAATCAAATAAGACACGAGCTAAATGACCATAAAGCATAATCGTACCTTCCACAAGATGGGACGCAACAGCATCAGCTCTAGTCAAATGAGAAACCTTGCCTTTCTGCTTCTTAGAACCAGCTGAAGATTGCTGAGAAGACACCGACGCTTGAGAGAAAAATTGCTGAGCTTGAGGTGCAGTCGGAGGTCTGAATTGCGGCTGCTGAGGTTGAGAAAACTGAGGAACTTGCAATTGTTTCGGCCTCAGCGGGCAATCACGAACCACATGACCCGGCTGGTCACACCTAAAGCAAACAACAGGAAGAGAACACGGCTGGCCCTTATGATGACCACCGCATCTCCTACACGTCCATGGCTGACTGACAGCTGAGCTCTGCCGAGTCTGAGAAGAAGGTGCTGTCGACTGTTGAACTGCATCTGTACCGGACGGTTGTTGGAAAAACTTCTTCTTCTTCTTGAACCGCTTGAACTTGGGCTTGGAAGGAGAGGAAGCACTAGAAATCTCTGACTGGACCGAGGGAACACCTGGCACTGGCGGTCGGTAAATCTGCTGCGACTGAGCTACCGGCTGCACTGACCCTGCCTGAGGATATCCACCAGGTCTCGTCATCTCCAGCTCTAAAGCCACCGCTGTCTGGCACGCACTATCCAAATCCGCAACACGACTGGCGATAAGAGGCATCTTCAATTCAGGCCTCAAACCTCGCAAAAATTGCTGAGTCTTCAAAGCTTCACTAGCCAGCACATGAGGCGCGTACTGACCCAATTCCATAAACCTATTCCGATACTGAAGCACAGTCATACCACCCTGAGACAGCTCCATAAATTGATACATCTTGTCCATCTGAAGACAAGCGGGAGTATAGGCACGCTCGAAAGCAGCAACAAACTCTGCCCAAGTGATCTGCCGAAGAGGTCTTGAACGGAAGGCAATCTGCCACTCGGCTTTCCACCACGTGATGGATGTACCCTGGAGTTGAAAAGCAGCAAGCATAACTTTTTCATCTTCAGCACACTCCATCGATACGAACACACGCTCGATTGCGTCCAACCATTGCCTTGCCACCTTTGGATCAGCTTGACCATCGAAAGCAGGCGGATTGAACATAAGAAATTCTTTCCATGCCTTGCCTCGACTGCCAGGCGCTTCAACTGGAGGAGCAATAACCGGCGTCGGAGGAGCAACAACCGGAACAGCAGGAACTGTAGGAGGAGGTGCAGAACCACTATCTTCCCTGGGCGCATCTCGAGGAACACGAGGAGCTCGAGGGGGTCTTCCTCGACGGGGAGGCATAATTACACTGCCAACACACAAATCAATCGCAATTAATCAATCATACGGAAAACATCCTATGCCAGCAATAGACGACAACAGGACTAGCTCTGGACAAGCACAAATTTCAATTCCTTATACAATTCCTCAACTAATGCTCTGATACCAACTGTAACGACCCAGAGTCCCATTCATATTTAGGGCCACCCATTACATCATAACTTCTTCTTTGTATAGTATTTTCAACCTCGCCGATCCTTTGTTATTTTCACCCCCCTTCATTTATTATCACTCTGTTCGATAGGGTATAATAAGGGTAACCCGCATGACTGTGAGAGAGTTTATGACGCAGTGAGGTTTTGAGTCACTGTATTCATCATAAATTCTTAAGAAGAAAATATTTTTAAAATGTGTCAAATCGGGCCTATTTCCATCCTCTCTTATATTATTGCTCCTTTCCATCAGTTTTATGATAATAATTATTCTTACGTCTTGTCTCACGTATGATTAAAGTCATTTGTGCTACCGCGCCAAAATTGATGTCCCATTCATATTTAGGGCCTCCCATTCCATCATAACTTCTTCTGTGTATAGTATTTTCAACCTCGCCGATCCTTTGTTATTTTCACCCCTCTTCATTTATTCTCACTCCCCTTGAGAGGGTATAGTAAGGATAATTTTAATTTAATATTTAATATATTTAAATAAATTAATGAATAAATAAATTATAAATAAATTATAATTAAAGCGTGACCGTGAGAGAGTTTATGACCCAGTGAGGTTTTGAGTCACTCTATTCATCATAAATTCTTCAGTAGAAAATATTTTTAAAATGTGTCAAATCAGACCTATTTCCATCCTCTCCTCTATTCTTGCTCATTTCCATCAATTTTATGATAATAATTATTCTTACGCCTTCTCTTAGGTATGATTAAAGTCATTTGGACTACCGTGTCAAAATTGAAGTCTCATTAATATTTAGGGCCACCCATTCCATCATAACTTCTTCTGTGTATAGTATTTTCAACATCGCCGATCCTTTGTTATTTTTACCCCCCTTCATTTATTCTCACTGTAACGACCCAGAGTTCAGGATACCGATATACCGATAACATCGATACACCGATACCAAGAACTGGGGAAGCCACCCAAGAGGCTGATGAGGCCCCTGAAGGGTTAGTAGAAAAGTGCTGAGGGGTATGCATAACGAATTGGAATTTGGAACGCGCAATTTACAATTAAGTAAAGAAGTTAACACAAGTGCGGAAGCAATTCAAAATAACTAGAGTGATACTCATATACTAGTCCAGAGAAACAAGAGTACTAGTCCACAAGGTACAACTATGCGGGGCATACCCCGGGAAAAGTACAAGCAAGCCACAAAAGGCGCCTCGACTAAAGCTGGCAGCTAAGCACGGTCTCCGAACTGACTCACGAAGTACCGGGAGACGACGGGCGCGGCTCACCTGAAGAGAGAAAGGGTGAGTCACAGCCAGACTCAGTAGGGGTCACGCGGATCCCTACCTCGCACTAAACAAGCATACTTGCATAAATAAGGCAAGTAGAGCATGCATTTAAATAAGCTAACAGGCAATGGCATGAATAACTACTCAAGTAAAGCTGTAAACTCTAACTAAACAGGTATAACAGCTAAAGCATGCCACAGCTAACTAAATGCAAGCGATTAAAACCAAAACTACCAAATAGAATAAGTCTTAACTAATCCAAGCAACAAGGAAGGACAACCACTGGAGCAGAAACCAGAAGCGTCCACTGACGACTTACACTGCATCTCAAGCACTCGTAGTCGACGAAGCGACAAGCTAAGAGCGTAAACAGTACCAAACCAAGTGACCAGTCGGAGTGGCACCCGTCGGTGTCAGTCCACAGTCTCCGACCACGTGTGCACACACTGACTCTAGCCTGAGCCAGGCCCTCTAGCTAGTTTTCCCCCTTGGTAGGACGCTACCATTGGCTGGGAGCCCACGGAACTAGCTTACAAACTGTGCATGGGAAACATACCCCTCCGCCATCCTCAAGCGGGTCGGCACTCAACAGACCTTAGGGCAACAACAGTGGCTCCATCGCGTGGAAAGAAAGGCTACTCTAATGGTAATAAAACACGCCACAATACATTAAAACAATAAGATTATGGCATAAGTATAAAAAGGAACACATAACAATTGGGCTGGCAACATATTAAAACCATCAGGGAAGCGGCGGTCGAATACCCACGCGCTACTTGAAAGTGACGGTCGGGGACTGGCGCGTTACACCAAGAACGACGCGCTGGTCTCCATCCGTTACTTCCACCTGAGTTCCAGCTCAAAGGACCTAAGAGGGAGAGTGACGGTGGGGGTCCTATGCGTTGCTTCGAAGCGACGCGCGGGAGCACCGCCGTTACTTTCACCCGAGGCCAAAAACGAACGTACCATATTTAAAACCGCTAGCAGGCGAAGCGACGCCCCAACCCAGGCTCGTCGGACTGAAACGACGGTCGGCCGACTGGCCGTCGGGCGCACCGCCTGACCGGGTCAACACAAAACAACGCACGAGTAACGGATGGGGCTCCCACCGTTACTCTCCAAATAATGCGCCCTCGACGGGCCGTCGTTTGGAAACGACGGACATACCAAAGACCGTCAGGCGTGTGACGGTTCCTGGCAGGACCGTCACACCACCTGGAACACGGGTGGGTACGGTTTGAAAATCGAAGCCCTCCCGGACGATAGAAATCATCGGGTAACGCCGTAAAAACCTGTAACCTGCCAAACCATACATGCTAAACAACACTATATCAACTAAAAACAACACATGCAAGGCCTAATAAGCATTAATCTCAAGAATTTCATTAAAACCCTACAAATGGAAGAAATGAACATTATGCATGCCACGGGCTCTAATCAACGGAACGAGCCACAGGAAATGATCCTAGCGAGATTAGGATTCCATCCCCCTACCTCTTGCAAGCCGAAACCGACGAAAAGGCCGCATGCACCGAGATAGGCTCACCGTGCCTTCAAGCTCCACCCCGCTCCCATGATCACCGAACCATGCCGAAGTGGACACCTACGCGCTCCTGTCGACGCGAGGAATCCAACGGCGCCAACCTTGCCTCAATCCGACCTCGTCTCGTCCGCGATCCCTAGGAAGGGGAAAGGACGATCGCATGGAGGAGAGAGAGAGAGAGGGTGAGAAATGAGAGATCGACGGGGAGAAAGAGTGAGAGAGGGATTAAAAGAAAAAATAAAAAAAAGAAATTAAAATATATATAATATAATCATTATATATATTAAAATCTCATTAATTCTAATAACCCTCAAATAACTCCAAATAAATCTAGAAAAATACCAGACAAATTCCTAAAAATCCAGGAAAATAGCCAGAAATTCCAGAACAACTAATAAAACAAAAACCATCAAGGATCCATTAAGGCACGGGCCTTACACTCACTCCGTTCGATAGGATATCATAAGGGCAACCCGCGTGACCGTAATAGAGTTTATGATCAAGTGAGGTTTTGAGTCGCACTATTCTTCATAAATTTTTCAGTAGAAAATATTTTTAAAAGGTGTCAAATTGGGCCAATTTTCATCCTCTTCTATATTCTTACTCCTTTCTATCAGTTTTATGATAATAATTATTCTTACATCTTCTCTCACGTATGATTAAAGTCATTTGTGCTACCGTGCCAAAATTGAAATCCCATTCATGTTTAGGGCAACCCATTCCAACATAACTTCTTCTGTGTATAGTATTTTCAACCCCGCCGATCCTTTATTATTTTCACCCCCCTTCATTTATTCTCACTCCGTTTGATAGGGTATAATAAGGGCAACCCGCATGACCGTGAGAGAGTTTATGACCCAGTTAGATTTTGAGTCGCTCTATTCATCATAAATTCTCCAATAGAAAATATTTTTAAAATATGTGAAATCGGGCCTTTTTTCATCCTCTCTTCTATTCTTGTTCCTTTCCATCAGTTTTATGATAATAATTATTCTTACACCTTCTCTCACGTATGATTAAAGTCATTTGTGCTACCGTGCCAAAATTGAAGTCCCATTCATATTTAGGGTCACCCATTCCATCATAACTTCTTCTCTGTATAGTATTTTCAACCCCGCTGATCCTTTGCTATTTTCACCACAATTCATTTATTCTCACTCCCTTCGATAGGGTATAATAAGGGTAACTCGCGTGACCATGAGATAGTTTATGACCAAGTGAGGTTTTGACTCGCTCTATTCATCATAAATTCTTCAGTAGAAAATATTTTTAAAATGTGTCAAATTTGGCCGATTTCCATCCTCTCCTCTATTCTTGCTCCTTTCCATCAGTTTTATGAGAATAATTATTCTTACGTCTTCTCTCACGTATGATTAAAGTCATTTGTGCTACCGTGCCAAAATTGAAGTCCCATTCATGTTTAGGGTCACCCATTCCATCATAACTTCTTCTGTGTATAGTATTTTCAACCCCGCCGATCCTGTGTTATTTTCACCCCCCTTCATTTTTTCTCACTCCCTTTGATAGGGTATAATAAGGGTAACCCGCGTGACCGTGAGAGAGTTTATGACCCAGTGAGATTTTAAGCCGCCCTATTCATCATAAATTCTTCAGTAGAAAATAATTTTAAAAGGTGTCAAACTGGGCCTATTTCCATCCTCTCCTCTATTCTTGCTCCTTTCCATCAATTTTATGATAATAGTTATTCTTACGTCTTTTCTCACATATGATTAAAGTCATTTGTGCTACCGTGCCTAAATTCAAGTCACATTCATATTTAGGGCCACCCATTCGATCATAACTTCTTCTGTGTATAGTTTTTTCAACCTCACCGATCCTTTGTTATTTTCACCCTCCTTCATTTATTCTCACTCCCTTCGATAGGGTATAATAAGGGCAACCCGCGTGACCGCGAGAGAGTTGATGACCTAGTGAGATTTTGAGTCACTCTATTCATCATAAATTCTTCAATAGAAAATATTTTTAAAAGGTGTCAAATTGTGCCGATTTCCATCCTCTCCTCTATTCTTGCTCATTTCCATCAGTTTTATGATAATAATTATTCTTACGTCTTCTCTCACGTATGATTAAAGTCATTTGTGCTACCGGGCCAAAATTTATGTCCCATTCATGTTTAGGGCCACCCATTCCATCATAACTTCTTCTGTGTATAGTATTTTCAACCCCGCCGAACCTTTGTTATTTTCACCCCCCTTCATTTTTTCTCACTCCCTTTGAGAGGGTATAATAAGGGTAACCCGCGTGACCGTGAGAGAGTTTATGACCCAGAGTGATTTTAAGTCGCTCTATTCATCATCAATTCTCCAGTAGAAAATAATTTTAAAAGGTGTCAAATTGGGTCTATTTCCATCCTCTCCTTTATTCTTGCTCCTTTCCATCATATTTATGATAATAGTTATTCTTACGTCTTTTCTCACATATGATTAAAGTCATTTGTGCTACCGTGCCCAAATTCAAGTCACATTCATATTTAGGGCCGCCCATTCCATCATAACTACTCCTGTGTATAGTATTTTCAACCCCGCCGATCCTTTGTTATTTTCACCCCCTTCATTTATTCCCACTCTCTTTGATAGGGTATAATAAGGGTAACCCGTAAGACCGTGAGAGAGTTTATGACCCAGTGAGGTTTTGAGTCGCACTATTCATCATAAATTCTTCAGTAGACAATATTTTTAAAAGGTGTCAAATCGTGCCTATTTCCATCCTCTCCTCTATTCTTGCTCCTTTCCATCAGTTTTATGATAATAATTATTCTTTCGTCTTCTCTCACGTATAATTAAAGTCATTTGCGCTACAGTGTCAAAATTGAAGTCGCATTCATGTTTAAGGCCACCTATTCTATCATAACTTCTTCTGTGTATAGTATTTTTAACCCTGTCGATCTTTTGTTATTTTCACCCCCCTTCATTTATTCTCACTCCCTTCGATAGGGTATAATAAGGGTATTTCGCAAGACCGTGAGAGAGTTTATGGCCTAGTGAGGTTTTGAGTCGCACTATTCATCATAAATTCTTCAGTAGAAAATATTTTCAAAAGGTGTCAAATCGGGTCTATTTTCATCCTCTTCTCTATTCTTGCTCCTTTCCATCAGTTTTATGATAATAATTATTCTTATGCCTTCTCTCACGTATGATTAAAGTCATTTGGGATACCCTACCAAAATTAAAGTCCCATTCATGTTTAGGGCCGGCCATTCCATCATAACTTCTTCTGTGTATAGTATTTTCAACCTCGTCGATCTTTTGTTATTTTTACCCCTTTCATTTATTCTCACTCCCTTCGATAGGGTATAATAAGTGGAACCCGCGTGACTGTGAGGGAGTTCATGACCTAGTGACGATTTGAGTCACTCTAGTCATTATAAATTCTTCAGTAGAAAATATTTTTAAAATATGTCAAATTGGGCCTATTTCCATCCTGTCCACTATTCTTGTTCCATTCCATCAGTTTTATGATAATAATTATTCTTATGCCTTCTCTCACGTATGATTAAAGGTATTTGTGCTATCATGCCAAAATTGAAGTCCCATTCATGTTTAGGGCTACCCATTTCATCATAACTTCTTCTATGTATAGTATTTTCAACCCCGCCGATCCTTTATTATTTTCACCCCCTTCATTTATTCTCACTCCCATCGATAGGGTATAATAAGGGTAACCCACGTGACCGTGAGAGAGTTTATGACCCAGTGAGGTTTTGAGTCGCTCTATTCATCATAAATTCTTCAGTAGAAAATATTTTTAAAATGTGTCAAATCGGGCCTATTTTCATCCTCTCCTTTATTCTTACTCATTTCCATCAGTTTTATGATAATAGTTATTCTTACGTCTTCTCTCACGTATGATTAAAGTCATTTGGGCAACCGTGCCAAAATTGAAGCCCGATTCATATTTAGGGCCACCCATTACATCAGAACTTCTTCTTTGTATAGTATTTTCAACCTCGCCGATCCTTTGTTATTTTCACCCCCTTCATTTATTATCACTCCCTTCAATAGGGTATAATAAGGGTAACGCGCGTGACTGTGAAAGAGTTTATGACTCAGTGAGGTTTTGAGTCACTCTATTCATCATAAATTTTTAAGTAGAAAATATTTTTAAAATGTCTCAAATCGGGTTTATTTCCATCATCTCTTCTATTATTGCTCCTTTCCATCAGTTTTATGATAATAATTATTGTTACGCCTTCTCTCACGTATGATTAAAGTCATTTGTGCTACCGTGTCAAAATTGAAGTCCCGTTCATATTTAGGGCCGCCCATTCCATCATAACTTCTTCTGCGTATATTATTTTCAACCTCGTCGATCTTTTATTAATTTCACCCCCTTCAGTAATTTTCACTCCCTTTGATAGGGTATAATAAGGGTAACCCGCGTGAGTGTGAGAGAGTTTATGACCCAGTGAGGATTTGAGTCACTCAATTCATCATAAATTCTTCAATAGAAAATATTTTTAAAATGTGTCAAATCAGGCCTATTTATATCCTCTCCTCTATTCTTGTTCCTTTCCATCAATTTTATGATAATAATTATTCTTACACCTTCTCTCACGTATGATTACCGTCATTTGTGTTACCGTGCCAAAATTGAAGTCCCATTCATGTTTAGGGCTACCCATTTCATCATATCTTCTTCTATGTATAGTATTTTCAACCCCGCTGATCCGTTGCTATTTTCACCCCCCTTCATTTATTCTCACTCCCTTCGACAGGGTATAATAATGGTAACCCGCGTGACCGTGAGAGTGTTTATGACCCAGTGAGGTTTTAAGTCGCTCTATTCAACATAAATTCTTCAGTAGAAAATATTTTTAAAAGGTGTCAAATCGGGATTATTTCCATCCTCACCTCTATTCTTGCTACTTTCCATCAGTTTTATTATAATAATTATTCTTACGGCTTCTCTCATGTATGATTAAAGTCATTTGGGATACCATGCTAAAATTAAATTCACATTCATGTTTAGGGCCACCCATTCCATCATAACTTCTTCTGTGTATAGTATTTTCAACCTCGTTGATCTTTTGTTATTTTCACCCCCTTCATTTATTCTCACCCCCTTCGATAGGGTATAATAATGGTAACCCGCATGACTCTGAGAGAGTTTATGGCCCAGTGAGGATTTGAGTCACTTCATTCATCATAACTTCTTCAGACAAAAATATTTTTAAAATGTGTCAAACTGGGCCTATTTCCATCATCCCCTCTATTCTTGCTCCTTTCCATCAGTTTTATGATAATAATTATTCTTATGCCTTCTCTCATGTATGATTAATGTCATTTGTGCTACCGTGTCAAAATTGAAGTCCCATTCATGTTTAGAGCTACCCATTTCATCATAACTTCTTCTATGTATAATATTTTCAACCCCCTCGATCCTTTGTTATTTTTACCTCCTTCATTTATTCTCACTCCCTTCGATAGGGTATAATAAGGGTATTTCGCAAGACTGTGAGAGAGTTTATGACCCAGTGAGGTTTTGAGTCGCACTATTCATCATAAATTCTTCAGTAGAAAATATTTTTAAAAGGTGTCAAATCAGGTCTATTTTCATCCTCTTCTCTATTCTTGCTCCTTTTCATCAGTTTTATGATAATAATTATTCTTACGCCTTCTCTCACGTATGATTAAAGTCATTTGGGATACCATGCCAAAATTAAAGTCACATTCATGTTTAGGGCCGCCCATTCCATCATAACATCTTCTGTGTATAGTATTTTCAACCTCGTCGATCTTTTGTTATTTTTACCCCCTTCATTTATTCTCACTCCCTTCGATAGGGTATAATAAGGGGAACCCGCGTGACTGTGAGGGAGTTCATGACCCAGTGAGGATTTGAGTCACTCTAGTCATCATAAATTCTTCAGTAGAAAATATTTTTAAAATATGACAAATTGGGCCTATTTCCATCCTGTCCTCTATTCTTGTTCCATTCTATCAGTTTTATGACAATAATAATTCTTATGTCTTCTCTCACGTATGATTAAAGTCATTTGTACTATCATGCCAAAATTGAAGTCCCATTCATGTTTAGGGCTACCCATTTCATCACAACTTCTTCTATGTATAGTATTTTCAACCCCGCCGATGCTTTATTATTTTCACCCCCTTCATTTATTTCTCTCCCTTCGATAGAATATAATAAGGGTAACCCACGTGACCGTGAGAGAGTTGATGACCCAGTGAGGTTTTGAGTCGCTCTATTCATCATAAATTCTTCAGTAGAAAATATTTTTAAAATATTTCAAAAATGACCAATTTTCATCCTCTCCTTTATTCTTACCCATTTCCATCAATTTTATGATAATAATTATTCTTACGCCTTCTCTCACGTATGATTAAAGTCATTTAGGCAACCGTGCCAAAATTGAAGCCCGATTCATATTTAGGGCCACCCATTACATCAGAACTTCTTCTTTGTATAGTATTTTCAACCTCGCCGATCCTTTGTTATTTTCACCCCCTTCATTTATTATCACTCCCTTCAATAGGGTATAATAAGGGTAACCCGCATGACTGTGAGAGAGTTTATGACCCAGTGAGTTTTGAGCCACTCTATTCATCATAAATTTTTAAGTAGAAAATATTTTTAAAATGTCTCAAATCGGGTCTATTTCCATCATCTCTTCTATTTTTGCTCCTTTCCATCAGTTTTATGATAATAATTATTGTTACGCCTTCTCTCACGTATGATTAAAGTCACTTGTGCTACCGTGTCAAAATTGAAGTCCCATTCATATTTAGGGCCGCCCATTCCATCATAACTTCTTCTGCGTATATTATTTTCAACCTCGTCGATCTTTTATTAATTTCACCCCCTTCAGTAATTCTCACTCCATTCGATAGGGTATAATAAGGGTAACCCGCGTGAGTGTGAGAGAGTTTATGACCCAGTGAGGATTTGAGTCACTCAATTCATCATAAATTCTTCAATAGAAAATATTTTTAAAATATGTCAAATCAGGCCTATTTATATCATCTCCTCTATTCTTGTTCCTTTCCATCAATTTTATTATAATAATTATTCTTACTCCTTCTCTCACGTATGATTACCGTCATTTGTGTTACCGTGCCAAAATTGAAGTCCCATTCATGTTTAGGGCTACCCATTTCATCATATCTTCTTCTATGTATAGTATTTTCAACCCCACCGATCCGTTGCTATTTTCACCCCCCTTCATTTATTCTCACTCCCTTTGACAGGGTATAATAATGGTAACCCGCGTGACCGTGAGAGTGTTTATGACCCAGTGAGGTTTTAAGTCGCTCTATTCAACATAAATTCTTCAGTAGAAAATATTTTTAAAAGGTGTCAAATCGGGATTAGTTCCATCCTCTCCTCTATTCTTGCTCCTTTCCATCAGTTTTATTATAATAATTATTCTTACGGCTTCTCTCACGTATGATTAAAGTCATTTGTGATACCATGCCAAAATTAAAGTCACATTCATATTTAGGACCACCCATTCCATCATAACTTCTTCTGTGTATAATATTTTCAACCTCGTCGATCTTTTGTTATTTTCACCCCCTTCATTTATTCTCACCCCCTTCGATAGGGTATAATAAGGGTAACCCGCATGACTGTGAGAGAGTTTATGGCCCAGTGAAGATTTGAGTCTCTCCATTCATCATAACTTCTTCAGACAAAAATATTTTTAAAATGTGTCAAATTGGGCCTATTTCCATCATCCCCTCTAATCTTGCTCCTTTCCATCTGTTTTATGATAATAATTATTCTTATGCCTTCTCTCACGTATGATTGATGTCATTTCTGCTACCGCGTCAAAATTGAAGTCCCATTCATGTTTAGAGCTACCCATTTGATCATAACTTCTTCTATGTATAGTATTTTCAACCCCGTCGATCTTTTGTTATTTTTACCCCCTTCATTTATTCTCACTCCCTTCGATAGGGTATAGTAAGGGTAACCCGCGTGACCGTGAGAGAGTTTATGACCGAGTGAGGTTTTGAGTCGCTCTATTCATCATAAATTCTTTAGTAAAAAATATTTTTAAAATATACCAAATCGGGCCTATTTTCATCCTCTCCTCTATTCTTGCTCCTGTCCATCAGTTTTATGATAATAATTATTCTTACGGCTTCACTCACGTATGATTAAAGTCATTTGGCCTACCGTGTCAAAATTGAAGTCCCATTCATATTTAGGGCCACCCATTACATCATAACTTCTTCTTTGTATAGTATTTTCAACCTCCCCGACCCTTCGTTATTTTCACCCCGCTTCATTTATTATCACTCCGTTCGATAAGGTATAATAAGGGTAACCCGCATGACTGTGAGAGAGTTTATGACCCAGTGATGTTTTGAGTCACTGTATTCATCATAAATTCTTAAGAAGAAAATATTTTTAAAATGTGTCAAATCGGGCCTATTTCCATCCTCTCTTATATTCTTGCTCCTTTCCATCCGTTTTATGATAATAATTATTCTTACGCCTTCTCTCACGTATGATTAAAGTCATTTGTGCTACCGTGTCAAAATTGATGTCCCATTCATATTTAGAGCCTCCCATTCCATCATAACTTCTTTTGTGTATAGTATTTTCAACCTCGCCGATCCTTTGTTATTTTCACCCCCCTTCATTTATTCTCACTCCCCTTGATAGGGTATAGTAAGGGTAACGCGCGTGACCGTGAGAGAGTTTATGACCCAGTGAGATTTTGAGTCACTCTATTCATCATAAATTATTCAGTATAAAATATTTTTAAAATGTGTCAAATCAGACCTATTTCCATCCTCTCCTCTATTCTTGCACATTTCCACCAATTTTATGATAATAATAATTCTTACGTCTTCTCTTAGGTATGATTAAAGTCATTTGGGCTACCGTGTCAAAATTGAAGTCTCATTCATATTTAGAGTCACCCATTCCATCATAACTTCTTCTGTGTATAGTATTTTCAACCTCGCCGATCCTTTGTTATTTTTACCCCCCTTCATTTATTCTCACTCCATTGGATAGGGTATCATAAGGGTAACCCGCATAACCGTGATAGAGTTTATGACCAAGTGAGATTTTGAGTCGCACTATTCTTCATAAATTTTTTCAATAGAAAATATTTTTAAAAGGTGTCAAATTGGGCTGATTTTCATCCTCTTCTATATTCTTGCTCCTTTCTATCAGTTTTATGATAATAATTATTCTTACGTCTTCTCTCAGGTATGATTAAAGTCATTTGTGCTACCGTGCCAAAATTGAAATCCCATTCATGTTTAGGGCCACCGATTTCAACATAACTTCTTCTGTGTATAGTATTTTCAACCCCGCCGATCCTTTATTATTTTCACCCCCCTTCATTTATTCTCACTCCATTTGATAGGGTATAATAAGGGTAACCCGCATGACCGTGAGAGAGTTTATGACCCAGTGAGATTTTGAGTCGCTCTATTCATCATAAATTCTCCAATAGAAAATATTTCTAAAATATGTGAAATCGGACCTATTTCCATCCTCTCTTCTATTCTTGTTCCTTTCCATCAGTTTTACGATAATAATTATTCTTACAACTTCTCTCACGTATGATTAAAGTCATTTGTGCTACCGTGCCAAAATTGAGGTCCGATTCATATTTAGGGCCACCCATTCCATCAGAACTTCTTCTGTGTATAGTATTTTCAACCCCGTCGATCCTTTGCTATTTTTACCACCATTCATTTATTCTCACTCCCTTCGATAGGGTATAATAAGGGTAACCCGCGTGACCATGAGAGAGTTTATGACCCAGTGAAGTTTTGAGTCGTTCTATTCATCATAAATTCTTCAGTAGAAAATATTTTTAAATCGTGTCAAATTTGGTCGATTTCCATCCTCTCCTCTATTCTTTCTCATTTCAATCAGTTTTATGATAATAATTATTCTTACATCTTCTCTCACGTGTGATGAAAGTCATTTGTGTTACCGTGCCAAAATTGAAGTCGCGTTCATATTTAGGGCCACCAATTCCATCATAACTTCTTCTGTGTATAATATTTTTAGCCTCGCTGATCCTTTGTTATTTTCACCCCGTTCATTTATTCTCACTACCTTCGATAGGGTAATAAGGGTAACCCACGTGACCGTGACTGAGTTTATGACCCAGTGAAGTTTTGAGTCACTCTATTCATCATAAATTCTTCATAGAAAATATTTTTAAAAGGTGTCAAATCGGGACTATTTCCATCCTCTCCTCTATTCTTGCTCCTTTCTATCAGTTTTATGATAATAATTATTCTTACGCCTTCTCTCACGTATGATGAAAGTCATTTGGGCTACCATGCCAAAATTGAAGTCCCATTCATGTTTCGGGCCACCAATTCATCATAACTTCTTCTTTGTATAGTATTTTCAACCTCGCCGATCCTTTGTTATTTTCACGCCCCTTCTTTTATTCTCACTCCCTTCGATAGGGTACAGTAAGGGCAGCCCGCATGACCGTGAGAGAGTTGATGACCCAGTGAGGTTTTGAGTCGCTCTATTCATCATAAATTCTTCATTCGAAAATATTTTTAAAAGGTGTCAAATTTGGCCGATTTCCATCCTCTCTTATATTCTTGCTCCTTTCAATCAGTCTTATGAGAATAATTATTCTTACACCTTCTGCCACGTATGATTAAAGTCATTTGTGCTACAGTGCCAAAATTCAAGTCCTATTCATGTTTAGGGCCACCCATTCCATCATAACTTCTTCTGTGTATAGTATTTTCAACCCCATCGATCCTTTGTTATTTTCACCCCCCTTCATTTATTCTCACACCTTTTGATAGGGTATAGTAAGGGTAACCCGGGTGACCGTGAGAGAGTTTATGACCCAGTGAGGTTTTGAGTCGCTCTATTCATCATAAAATCCTTATGAGAAATTTTTTTTAAAATGTGCTCAAATCGGGGCTATTTCTATCCTCTCCTCTACTCTTGCTCCTTTCCATCAATTTTATGATAATAATTATTCTTACGCCTTCTGTCACGTATGATTAAAGTCATTTGGGCTACCGTGCTAAAATTGAAGTCCCATTCAAGTTTAGGGCCACCCATTACATCATAACTTCCTCGGTGTATAGTATTTTCAACCACGCCGATCCTTTGTTATTTTCACCCCCCTTCATTTATTCTCACACCCTTCGATAGGGTATAATAAGGGCAACCCGCATGACTGTGAGAGAGTTTATGACCCAGTGAAGTTTTAAGTCGCTCTATTCATCATAAATTCTTCAGTAGAAAATATTTTTAAAAGGAGTCAAATTGGGCCGATTTCCATCCTCCTCTATTCTTGCTCCTTTCCATCAGTTTTATGATAATAATTATTCTTACGTCCTCTCTCACGTATGATTAAAGTCATTTGTGCTACCGTTCCAAAATTGAAGTCCCATTCATGTTTTGGGCCACCCATTCCATCATAACTTCTTCTGTGTATAATATTTTCAACCCCGCCGATCCTTTGTTATTTTCACCCCCTTCTTTTATTCTCACTCCGTTTGATAGGGTATAATAAGGGCAACCCGCATCACCGTGGGAGTGTTTATGACCCAGTGAGGTTTTGAGTCGTTCTATTCACCCCCTTCTTTTAAAATGTGTCAAATCGGGCATATTTCCGTCCTCTATTCTATTCTTGTTCCTTTCCATCAGTTTTATGATAATAATTATTCTTACCTCTTCTCCCACGTATGATTAAAGTCATTTGTGATACTATGCCAAAATTGAAGTCCCATTGATATTTAGGGCCACCCATTCTATCATAACTTCTTCTGTGTATAGTATTTTCAACCCCACCGATCTTTTGCTATTTTCACCACCATTCACTTATTCTCACTTCCTTTGATAGGGTATAATAAGGGTAACCCGCGTGACCATGAGATAGTTTATGACCAAGTGAGGTTTTGACTCGCTCTATTCATCATAAATTTTTCAGTAGAAAATATTTTTAAAAGGTGTCAAATTTGGCCGATTTCCATCCTCTCCTCTATTCTTACTCCTTTCCATCCGTTTTATGATAATAATTATTCTTACGTCTTCTCTCACGTATGATTAAAGTCATTTGTGCTACCGTGCCAAAATTGAAGTCCCATTCATGTTTAGGGTCACCTCTTCCATCATAACTTCTTCTGTGTATAATATTTTCAACCTCGCCGATCCTTTGTTATTTTCACCCCCTTCATTTATTCTCACTCCCTTTGATAGGGTATAGTAAGGGTAACCCGCTTGACCGTGAGAGAGTTTATGACCCAGTGAGGTTTTGAGTCGCTCTATTCATCATAAATTCTTCAGTAGAAAATATTTTTAAAATGTGTCAAATCGAGCCTATTTCCATCCTCTACTCTATTCTTGCTCCTTTCCATCAGTTTTATGATAATAATTATTCTTACGCCTTCTCTCACGTATGATTAAAGTCGTTTGGGCTACCATGCCAAAATTGAAGTCACATTCATATTTAGGACCACCCATTCCATCATAACTTCTTCTTTGTATAGTATTTTCAACCTCGCCGATCCTTTGTTATTTTCACACCCCTTCTTTTATTCTCACTCCCTTCGATAGGGTACAATAAGGGCAACCCGCGTGACCGTGAGAGAGTTGATGACCCAGTGTGATTTTGAGTCGCTCTATTCATCATAAATTCTTAAGTAGAAAATATTATTAAAATATGTCAAATCGGGCCTATTTTCATCCTCACTTCTATTCTTGCTCCGTTACATCAGTTTTATGATAATAATTATTCTTACGTCTTCTCTCGCGTATGATTAAAGTCATTTATGCTACCGTGGCAAAATTGAAGTCTCATTCATATTTACGACTACCCATTCTTTCATAACTTCTTCTGTGTATAGTATTTTCAACCCCACTGATCCTTTGTCACTTTCACCCCCCTTCATTTATTCTCACTCCCTTCGATAGGGTATAATAAGGTTAACTCGCTTGACCATGAGAAAGTTTATGACCCAGTGAGGTTTTGAGTCGCTCTATTCATCATAAATTATTCAGTAGAAAATATTTTTAAAAGGTGTCAAATTTGACCGATTTCCATCCTCTCCTCTATTCTTTCTCCTTTCGAATCAGTTTTATGATAATAATTATTCTTGCGTCTTATCTCACGCATGATTAAAGTTATTTGTGCTACAGTGCCAAAATTGAAATCCTATTCATATTTAGGGCCACACATTCTATCATAACTTCTTCTATGTATAGTATTTTCAACCTCGCCGATCCTTTGTTATTTTCACCCCCCTTCATTTATTCTCACTCCCTTTGATATGGTATAGTAAGGGTAAAACGCGTGACCGTGAGAGAGTTTATGACCCAGTGAGATTTTGAGTCGCTCTATTCATCATAAATTCTTCATTAGAAAATATTTTTAAAATGTGTCAAATCGGGCCTATTTCTATCCTCTCCTCTATTCTTGCTCCTTTCCATCAGTTTTATGATAATAATTATTCTTACGCCTTCTCTCACGCATGATTAAAGTCATTTGGGCTACCGTGCTAAAATTGAAGTCCCATTCAAGTTTAGGGCCACCTATTCCATCATAACTTCCTCTATGTATAGTATTTTCAACCTCGCCGATCCTTTATTTTTTTCACCCCCCCTTATTTATTCTCACTCCCTTCGATAGGGTATAATAAAGGAAACCCGCGTGACCGTGAGATAGTTTATGACCCGTTGATTTTGAGTCACTCTATTCATCATAAATTCTTTAGTAGAAAATATTTTTAAAATGTGTCAAATTGAGCCTATTTCCATCCTCTCCTCTATTCTTGCTCCTTTCCATATTTTTATGATAATAATTATTCTTACGCCTTCTCTCACGTATGATTAAAGTCATTTGGGCTACCATGCCAAAATTGAAGTCCCATTCATGTTTAGAGCCACCCATTCCATCATAACTTCTTCTTTGTATAGTATTTTCAACCTCGCCGATCCGTTGTTATTTTCACGCCCCTTCTTTTATTCTCACTCCCTTCGATAGGGTACAGTAAGGGCAACCCGCGTGACCGTGAGAGAGTTGATGACCCAGTGAGATTTTGAGTCACTCTATTCATCATAAATTCTTAAGTAGAAAATATTATTAAAATAAGTCAAATCGGGCCTATTTTCATCCTCACTTTTATTCTTGCTCCTTTACATCAGTTTTATGATAATAATTATTCTTACGCCTTCTCTCACGTATGATTAAAGACATTTATGCTACCGTGCCAAAATTGAAGTCCCATTCATATTTAGGGCTACTCATTCCATCATAACTTCTTCTGTGTATAGTATTTTCAACCCCACCGATCCTTTGTTACTTTCACCCAGCTTCATTTATTCTCACTCCCTTCGATAGGGTATAATAAGGGTAACCCGTTTGACCTTGAGAAAGTTTATGACCCAGTGAGGTTTTGAGTCGCTCTATTCTTCATAAATTATTCAGTAGAAAATATTTTTAAAAGGTGTCAAACATGGCCGATTTCCATCCTCTCCTCTATTCTTGCTCCTTTCAATCAGTTTTATGATAATAATTATTCTTACGTCTTCTCTCACGTATGATTAAAGTCATTTGTGCTATAGTGCCAAAATTGAAATTCTATTCATATTTAGGGTCACACATTCTATCATAACTTCTTCTATGTATAGTATTTTCAACCTCGCCGATCTTTTGTTATTTTCACTCCCCTTCATTTATTCTCACTCCCTTTGATAGGGTATAGTAAGGGTAACCCGCGTGACCGTGAGAGAGTTTATGACCCAGTGAGATTTTGAGTCGCTCTATTCATCATAAATTCTTCATTAGAAAATATTTTTAAAATATGTCAAATCGGGCCTATTTCCATCCTCTACTCTATTCTTGCTCCTTTCCATCAGTTTTATGATAATAATTATTCTTACGCCTTCTCTCACGTATGATTAAAGTCATTTGGGCTACCGTGCTAAAATTGAAGTCCCATTCAAGTTTAGGGCCACCTATTCCATCATAACATCCTTTGTGTATAGTATTTTCAATCTCGCCGATCCTTTATTATTTTCACCCCCTTCATTTATTCTCACTCTCTTCGATATGGTATAATAACGGAAACCCGCGTGACCGTGAGAGAGTTTATGACCCATTGATTTTGAGTCACTCTATTCATCATAAATTCTTCAGTAGAAAATATTTTTAAAAGGTGTCAAATTGGGCCGATTTCCATCCTCCTCTATTCTTTCTCCTTTCCATCAGTTTTATGATAATAATCATTCTTACGTCTTCTCTCACGTATGATTAAAGTCATTTGTGCTACTGTGCCAAAATTGAAGTCACATTCATGTTTAGGGCCACCAATTCCATCATAACTTCTTCTGTGTATAATATTTTCAACCCTGCCGATCCTTTATAATTTTCACCCCCCTTCATTTATTCTCACTCCGTTTGATAGGGTATAATAAGGGCAACCCGCATGACCGTTAGAGAGTTTATGAGCCACTGAGATTTTGAGTCGCTCTATTCATCATAAATCCTTAAGTAGAAAATACTTTTAAAATATGTCAAATCCGGCCTATTTCCATCCTCTCTTGTATTTTTGTTCCTTTCCATCAATTTTATGATAATAAGTATTATTACACCTTCTCTCACATATGATTAAAGTCATTTATGCTACCATGCCAAAATTGAAGTCCCATTCATATTTAGGGCCACCCATTCTATCATAACTTCTTTTGTGTATAGTATTTTCAACCCTGCCGATCCTTTGCTATTTTCACCACCATTCATTTATTCTCACTCTCTTCGATAGGGTATAATAAGGCTAACCCGTGTGACCATGAGAGAGTTTATGACCCAGTGAGATTTTGAGTCGCTCTATTCATCATAAATTTTTAAGTAGAAAATATTTTTAAAATGTCTCAAATCGGGTCTATTTCTATCATCTCTTCTATTCTTGCTCCTTTCCATCAGTTTTATGATAATAATAATTATTACGCCTTCTCTCACGTATGATTAAAGTCATTTGTGCTACCGTGCCAAAATTAAAGTCCCGTTCATATTTAGGGCCGCCCATTCCATCATAACTTCTTCTGCGTATATTATTTTCAACCTCGTCGATCTTTTCTTAATTTCACCCACTTCAGTAATTCTCACTCCCTTCGATAGGGTATAATAAAGGTAACCCGCGTGAGTGTGAGAGAGTTTATGACCCAGTGAGGATTTGAGTCACTCAATTCATCATAAATTCTTCAATAGAAAATATTTTTAAAATATGTCAAATCATGCCTATTTATATCCTCTCCTCTATTCTTGTTCCTTTCCATCAATTTTATGATAATAATTATTCTTACTCCTTCTCTCACGTATGATTACCGTCATTTGTGCTACCGTGTCAAAATTGAACTCCCATTCATGTTTAGGGCTACCCATTTCATCATATCTTCTTCTATGTATAGTATTTTCATCCCCGCCGATCCGTTGCTATTTTCACCCCCCTTCATTTATTCTCACACCCTTCGACAGGGTATAATAATGGTAACCCGCGTGACCGTGAGAGTGTTTATGACCTAGTGAGGTTTTAAGTCGCTCTATTCAACATAAATTCTTCAGTAGAAAATATTTTTAAAAGGTGTCAAATCGGGATTAGTTCCATCCTCTCCTCTATTGTTGCTCCTTTCCATCAGTTTTATTATAATAATTATTCTTACGGCTTCTCTCACGTATGATTAAAGTCATTTGGGATACCATGCCAAAATTAAAGTCACATTCATGTTTAGGGCCACCCATTCCATCATAACTTCTTCTGTGTATAGTATTTTCAACCTCGTCGATCTTTTGTTATTTTCACCCCCTTCATTTATTCTCACCCCCTTCGATGGGGTATAATAAGGGTAACCCGCATGACTGTGAGAGAGTTTATGGCCCAGTGAGGATTTGAGCCACTCCATTCATCATAACTTCTTCAGACAAAAATATTTTTAAAATGTGTCAAATTGGGCCTATTTCCATCATCCCCTCTATTCTTGCTCATTTCCATCAGTTTTATGATAATAATTATTCTTATACCTTCTCTCACGTATGATTAATGTCATTTCTACTACCGTGTCAAAATTGAAGTCCCATTCATGTTTAGAGCTACCCATTTCATCATAACTTCTTCTATGTATAGTATTTTCAACCTCGTCGATCCTTTGTTATTTTTACCCGCTTCATTTATTCTCACTCCTTTCGATAGGGTATAATAAGGGTAACCCGCGTGACCGTGAGAGAGTTTATGACCCAGTGAGGTTTTGAGTCGCTCTATTCATGATAAATTCTTTAGTAAAAAATATTTTTAAAATATGCCAAATCGGGCTATTTTCATCCTCTCCTCTATTCTTGCTCCTTTCCATCAGTTTTAAGATAATAATTATTCTTACGCCTTTACTCACATATGATTAAAGTCATTTGGGCTACCGTGTCAAAATTGAAGTCCCATTCATATTTAGGGCCGCCCATTACATCATAACTTCTTCTTTGTATCATATTTTCAACCTCCCCGATCCTTTGTTATTTTCACCCCGCTTCATTTATTATCACTCCGTTCGATAGGGTATAATAAGGGTAACCCGCATGACTGTGAGAGAGTTTATGACCCAGTGAGGTTTTGAGTCACTGTATTCATCATAAATTCTTAAGAAGAAAATATTTTTAAAATGTGTCAAATCGGGCCTATTTCCATCCTCTCTTATATTCTTGCTCCTTTCCATCACTTTTATGATAATAATTATTCTTACGCCTTCTCTCACGTATGATTAAAGTCATTTGTGCTACCGTGCCAAAATTGATGTCCCATTCATATTTAGGGCCTCCCATTCCATCATAACTTCTTCTGTGTATAGTATTTTCAATCTCGCCGATCCTTTGTTATTTTCACCCCCCTTCATTTATTCTCACTCCCCTTGATAGGGTGTAGTAAGGGTAACGCGCGTGACCGTGAGAGAGTTTATGACCCAGTGAGATTTTGAGTCACTCTATTCAACATAAATTCTTCAGTAGAAAATATTTTTAAAATGTGTCAAATCAGACCTATTTCCATCCTCTCCTCTATTCTTGCTCATTTCCATCAATTTTATGATAATAATTATTCTTACGTCTTCTCTTAGGTATGATTAAAGTCATTTGGGCTACCGTGTCAAAATTGAAGTCTCATTCATATTTAGGGTCACCCATTCCATCATAACTTCGTCTGTGTATAGTATTTTCAACCTCGCCGATCCTTTGTTATTTTTACCCCCCTTCATTTATTCTCACTCCGTTCGATAGGGTATCGTAAGGGAAACCCACGTGACCGTGATAGAGTTTATGACCAAGTGAGGTTTTGAGTCGCACTATTCTTCATAAATTTTTCAGTAGAAAATATTTTTAAAAGGTGTCAAATTGGGCCGATTTTCATCCTCTTCTATATTCTTGCTCCTTTCTATCAGTTTTATGATAATAATTATTCTTACGTCTTCTCTCACGTATGATTAAAGTCATTTGTGCTACCGTGCCAAAATTGAAATCCCATTCATGTTTAGGGCCACCGATTTCAACATAACTTCTTCTGTGTATAGTATTTTCAACCCCGCCGATCCTTTATTATTTTCACCTCCCTTCATTTATTCTCACTCCGTTTGATAGGGTATAATAAGGGCAACCTGCATGACCGGGAGAGAGTTTATGACCCAGTGAGATTTTGAGTCGCTCTATTCATCATAAATTCTCCAATAGAAAATATTTTTAAAATATGTGAAATCGGGCCTATTTCCATCCTCTCTTCTATTCTTGTTCCTTTCCATCAGTTTTATGATAATAATTATTCTTACACCTTCTCTCACGTATGATTAAAGTCATTTGTGCTACCGTGCCAAAATTGAGGTCCCATTCATATTTAGGGCCACCCATTCCTTCATAACTTCTTCTGTGTATAGTATTTTCAACCCCGTCGATCCTTTGCTATTTTCACCACAATTCATTTATTCTCACTCCCTTCGATAGGGTATAATAAGGGTAACCCCCGTGACCATGAGAGAGTTTATGACCCAGTGAGATTTTGAGTCATTCTATTCATCATAAATTCTTCAGTAGAAAATATTTTTAAAACGTGTCAAATTTGGTCGATTTCCATCCTCTCCTCTATTCTTGCTCATTTCAATCAGTTTTATGATAATAATTATTCTTACATCTTCTCTCACGTGTGATGAAAGTCATTTGTGTTACCGTGCCAAAATTGAAGTTGCGTTCATATTTAGGGCCACCAATTCCATCATAACTTCTTCTGTGTATAGTATTTTTAACCTCGCTGATCCTTTGTTATTTTCACCCCGTTCATTTATTCTCACTCCCTTCGATAGGGTATAATAAGGGTAACCCACGTGACCGTGAGTGAGTTTATGACCCAATGAAGTTTTGAGTCACTCTATTCATCATAAATTCTTCATAGAAAATATTTTTAAAAGGTGTCAAATCAGGACTATTTCCATCCTCTCCTCTATTCTTGCTCCTTTCTATCTGTTTTATGATAATAATTATTCTTACGCCTTCTCTCACGTATGATTAAAGTCATTTGGGCTACCATACCAAAATTGAAGTCCCATTCATATTTAGGGCCACCAATTCATCATAACTTCTTCTTTGTATAATATTTTCAACCTCGCCGATCCTTTGTTATTTTCACGCCCCTTCTTTTATTCTCACTCCCTTCGATAGGGTACAGTAAGGGCAACCCGCGTGACCGTGAGAGAGTTGATGACCCAGTGAGATTTTGAGTCGCTCTATTCATCATAAATTCTTCAGTCGAAAATATTTTTAAAAGGTGTCCAATTTGGCCGATTTCTATCCTCTCGTATATTCTTGCTCCTTTCAATCAGTCTTATGATAATAATTACTCTTACGTCTTCTACCACGTATGATTAAAGTCATTTGTGCTACAGTGCCAAAATTGAAGTCCTATTCATATTTAGGGCCACACATTCTATCATAACTTCTTCTATGTATAGTATTTTCAACCTCGCCGATCTTTTGTTATTTTCACTCCACTTCATTTATTCTCACTCCCTTTGATAGGGTATAGTAAGGGTAACCCGGGTGACCGTGAGAGAGTTTATGACCCAGTGAGGTTTTGAGTCGCTCTATTCATCATAAATTCCTTATGAGAAAATATTTTTAAAATGTGCTCAAATCGGGGCTATTTCTATCCTCTCCTCTATTCTTACTCCTTTCCATCAATTTTATGATAATAATTATTCTTACGCCTTCTCTCACGCGTGCTAAAATTGAAGTCCCATTCAAGTTTAGGGCCACCTATTCCATCATAACTTCCTCTGTGTATAGTATTTTCAACCTCGCCGATCCTTTATTTTTTTCACCCCCCTTTATTTATTCTCACTCCCTTCGATAGGGTATAATAAAGGAAATCCGCGTGACCGTGAGATAGTTTATGACACGTTGATTTTGAGTCACTCTATTCATCATAAATTCTTCAGTAGAAAATATTTTTAAAATGTGTCAAATTGAGCTTATTTCCATCCTCTCCTCTATTCTTGCTCCTTTCCAACATGTTTATGATAATAATTATTCTTACGCCTTCTCTCATGTATGATTAAAGTCATTTGGGGTACCATGCCAAAATTGAAGTCCCATTCATGTTTAGAGCCACTCATTCCATCATAACTTCTTCTTTGTATAGTATTTTCAACCTCGCCGATCCTTTGTTATTTTCACGCCCCTTCTTTTATTCTCACTCCCTTCGATAGGGTACAGTAAGGGCAACCCGCGTGACCGTGAGAGAGTTGATGACCCAGTGAGGTTTTGAGTCACTCTATTTATCAAAAATTCTTAAGTAGAAAATATTTTTAAAATATGTCAAATCGGGCCTATTTTCATCCTCACTTTTATTCTTGCTCCTTTACATCAATTTTTTGATAATAATTATTCTTACGCCTTCTCTCACGTATGATTAAAGGCATTTGTGCTACCGTGCAAAAATTGAAGTCCCATTCATATTTAGGGCTATCCATTCCATCATAACTTGTTCTGTGTATAGTATTTTCAACCCCACCGATCCTTTGTTACTTTCACCCACCTTCATTTATTCTCACTCCCTTCGATACGGTATAATATGGGTAACCCGCTTGACCTTGAGAAAGTTTATGACCTAGTGAGGTTTTGAGTCGCTCTATTCATCATAAATTATTCAGTAGAAAACATTTTTTAAAGTTGTCAAATATGGCCGATTTCCATCCTCTCCTCTATTCTTGCTCTTTTCAATCAGTTTTATGATAATAATTATTCTTACGTCTTCTCTCACGTATGATTAAAGTCATTTGTGCTATAGTGCCAAAATTGAAGTTCTATTCATATTTAGGGTCACACATTCTATCATAACTTCTTCTATGTATAGTATTTTCAACCTCGCCAATCTTTTGTTATTTTCACTCCCCTTCATTTATTCTCACTCACTTTGATAGGGTATAGTAAGGGTAACCCGCGTGACCGTGAGAGAGTTTATGACCCAGTGAGATTTTGAGTCGCTCTATTCATCATAAATTCTTCATTAGAAAATATTTTTAAAATATGTCAAATCGGGCCTATTTCTATCCTCTCCTCTATTCTTGCTCCTTTCCATCAGTTTTATGATAATAATTATTCTTATGCATTTTTTTTTTAAATCCACTAGATACCTGCGAGGCGGGAGGGAAGAGAGCGAGCAGCCCTCAAAGGAGGGGAGGAGCGCTCTACTTCCAAACGCCAGGCAGGGCAAAAATTTTATTCATAATGGGAGAGGTACATAGCAGGATTAAGGACGGAGAGAAGGGCATCCAATCTTATCCAGACGGAGAGGGCCCTTTACAACAGTGGGGAGCTCCGCCCAAGATGACCAAAGAGATAAGACGGGGAGGGAACAACCAAGGCCGGCTAGCATGTCGGCCACTTGGTTGGCTTCCCGGTATACATGACTAATAGAAACATGCAATGACCTACACAAGTCCGCAACCTGACCCATAGCTAAATTCAGCCGCCAAGGGCAAGCGAATTTACATGTCGCGACCTTAGCCAATACAAGTTAGTCCGTCTCAACGAGGAAGGAGGGGATGCCCCGATCCAAACAACAACGAAGGCCATCACGTAGCGCCAAGGCTTCGGCTTCCAAACTTGAGACAACGAGAGGGTATGCAGCAGCAAAAGCAAAAATAATGTGGCCATGCGAGTCACGGAGGGCGCCTCCACCCCCGGCTATTCCCATGCCCCGCTTGAACGCACCATCCACGTTGAGTTTGAACCGGCCGGGAGGAGGGGGAGACCATATGATCAACCTCGGCATTGATGCCCGCGGGTCCGGAAGAGAAATACCCCATGGTGCCAGCATCGAACGGTCCACCGAGCATAAGCCACGACCTTTGAACTTGTGGGCCTGCAAGATGGAGCGGGCAGCAAGCATAGAACGGCAAATGATGGCTCTGGAATTCATTGACTGGCCGTCGAACCGCGCCTTGTTTCTGCTGTACCAGATTTCCCAAATAGCCCCAAGGAAGATGCAACGGTAGAGGCAGCCAGCCATGGAGCTGAAATGCAGGGACTGTAGGTAGTCAATCATCAAAGAGGAAATAGATAGGGCGGTGGACCTGTGGAACCGCAGCAAGGAGAAAAGGCCACCCCAAACGTCCCTTGCAGTGGCGCTGTGGAAGAATAGATGGAGGGCAGACTCAACAGAAGGTGACTGGCAGCAACTGCACCTTGAGCATAGGGGGACGCCACATGCAGAGACAGCATCGTCCACGGGGAGGCATCCACGCATAAGCCGCCATGCTAGCACCGACCACTTTAAGGGGAGGTGGTGATGCCATAGAAGTGACCATCCGGGGGAGCTAGCAGCGGTCAGCAGACGCCGCACCGAGGCAGTGGAGAAGTGGCCATTGGCGTTGGGGGTCCAACACCAGGTGTCGACCCGGGAGGCTGAACCAACTGCAGTGGGCAGCAAATCAGAGGGGCAGAAGGCCATGGCAGCGGCCAGACAAACATGCGCATTGCCTGCTAGGGCCGCTTGGACAGAGCATAGGTGGCATGGCAGAGAAGCCCATATGTGAGGGGGCAGATACTCTTTGAGTGGGATATCACCAATCCAAACGTCCATCCAGAAGGAGGTGCGGGGGCTGTCAGGGGATGCAAGGACCCGGTGGTTGGCCTGGATAATGCGAGCAGCCTGCTGCCATAAACGTTGGTCTGTTGCTAGAGCAAGGTTGAATGTAGCTGAGGAGTAATGGGCTGCATGCAGGTGTTTGGCACGGAAGACGTCCGCCCAAAGAGAACGTGAGGTGATGGCTGTCCATAATAGTTTCGTCCGAAGAGCGAGCTGCATGGAGCGCAAGTGAATAACGCCGAGGCCGCCGCTATCCGTCGGGCGAGAAATATCTTCCCATGAAATCCAATGTTTCTTGGGAGATCCTTCATAGGATCCCCAAAAGAAATTGGCAAGGAGCTTGTGAAATGCCTTGAATATGGAGGCCGGGACAGCTGCACAAGAAAGAGTGTATATAGGAATAGCAGAGAGGACACGGCGTATAAGGACCAACCTGCCGCCTGAGGATAGAAATTTAGTTTTCCAAGCTTGTAGTTGCGCACCCGCCTTGGACAGAATATAAGAGAAATGTGATGGCTTGGGCCTGCCATGGTACACAGGGATGCCAAGATAGTTAAACGGCAGTGAGCCCTTCTGGAAGCCAGTAGTCCGGGCAATGGATCTCTCAAGAGAAGGAGGAGCGCTGTGGCCAATAAAGAAGGAGCTCTTCGAAGTGTTGATAAGCTGGCCGGATGCAACCTCATACTTTTTGAGGAATTTCATGAGTTCTCGGAGGTGACGAACCGAGCCATTAGAGAAGATGAGCGTGTCATCAGCGAAGAGCAAGTGCGAGACCTTCGGGCATCTTCGAAGGGACTGGTATAGAAACCCCCGTTGCTGCGGTCGAACAGAGCGGACAATCCACGGCTAAGAGCTTCCTCTGCGAGGATAAATAGAGCTGGAGCAATGGGATCACCTTGTCGAAGACCTCGGGATGACTTGAAAAAACCATGTGATTGCCCATTAAGCAGTACGGAGAACCAACAATTTGTGAGGAGAGGCTCAATAAGGGAAATAAAAGATAGCCCAAACCCGAACTTGCGGAGAACAGTAAAGAGGAAGTTCCACTCCAACCGATCGTACGCCTTGGCCATGTCTAGTTTGAAGATGACATTCCTGCCTCGACACGGGCTGTTGAGATGTTGTACAAGCTCCCTTGCCAAGGATATATTTTCAATGATGTATCGGCCTTTGACGAAAGCACCTTGTTCCTCCGAGATCAGCCGGGGAAGGACAAGTGCAATCCGGTCACTAAGCACCCGTGAGATGATCTTGTACATGAAGTTGCATAGACTAATTGGCCTGAAGTCGGCACAACGTTTCGGTCTGTCCACCTTTGGAATGAGTGCAATAAGGGAGGAGGTGAAGCTTCGCGGCAGTGGATGGCCACAGAAGAACGCTCACACTGCATTCACGACATCTTGCTCAATGAAAGCCCAACATGTTTGGAAGAAATGGCCTGTGAACTCGTCCGACCCCGGTGCACTGTCAGCTGACATACTAAATACAACTTTCTTGATCTCCTCAATAGTTGGAGCAGCATTAAGCATATGGTTGTCCTCTGCCTGAAGAAGCTGAGGAATGGCCTCCATGATATCCGGGTGGGTGTGATGTGGGGTGGAGGCGAAGGCAGCCGAGAAGTGGGATACTAAGAGGTCAGCCATGGCAGCTGGCTGGTTGACTGGCAGACCATCCTCTCCATGCAGCTCAGAAATGGCCGCGTGGTTGTGGTGAGACCGGGCGTAAGCGTGGAAGAACTTAGTATTTTTGTCGCCCTCGCTTAGCCATTTGATTCTCGACTTTTGGCGCCAGAACATTTCTTCTTGTATGTGTACACGGTTCAGCTCATCTTTGGCAAGGATAAATGCTGCATGATGAGAGTCGGATGGTTCACTGTCGAATGCCTCTTGAGCCTTGCTGAATTGCCCTTCAGCCATCTGCACATTGACAAATAGATTTCTGAAAATGGAGTGATTCCAGTGGCGGTAGAAGTCCTTCATATGCTTCAGCTTCATAGCCATGGAGATGAGAGGGAAGGAGGAGGCTGGTGCAGCGGCCCAAGCCGCCTGTGAGCTGGCCAAAAACAGAGGGTGAGTCTTCCACATGTGTTGGAAGCAGAACCTTGAAGGTTGCTTCATCGGAGGCTGAAGAGATGATATTAACAGGGGGCGATGGTCACTGCAGGCACGAGAGAGGTGCCGAATAGAAATGGGCGGCCAAGAAATGTTCCAATCACCACTCAAGAGGACCCGATCGAGCCTGGCCCATATACCATTAGCCCGTTGCCCGTTATACCATGTGTAGGGACCCCCATGGAATCCTGCGTCTTCAAGGCCAGCAGCGGCCACACAAGCTTGGAAGTCAGACATGGATAGGGAGAAGGCATGCCTCCCCCCTTGCTTCTCCGAGGGAAGAAGGATGCTGTTGAAGTCGCCCCCAACCAGCCAAGGCTTGTCACAGGTGGTGGCAAAGTCGACGATATAATCCCAAAGGATGCGTCACTCCGGAAGAGAACAACTAGCATGCACAATAGTGAAGAAGGCAGAGGGCTCCGTAGATGGAGAGACGGAGATAGTAATGTGTTGTTCAGAGGAGTTTACCAATGAGATGTCCAGGTGATCTTGCCAGAAAATCCATATCCTTCCCTTCTCCGGGGAGTTTGTGAGACAGCGCTGCATATGGAGTTTCCGACAAAATTTGTCCAACAGGGAGCTTGGGAGCTTGGGTTCCAAGATGGCGACAAACTGTAGGTTGAACTGGTGAATGAGCATTTTCAACCTGTTGATGGACTGGGCATTGCCCAATCCTCTAATGTTCCATAGAAGGGCCTTCATGGGTGGCAGGAAGATCTTCTTATGCATTCTCTCACGTATGATTAAAGTCATTTGGGCTACCGTGCTAAAGTTTAGGGCCACCTATTTCATCATAACTTTCTCTGTGTATAGTATTTTCAATCTCGCCGATCCTTTGTTATTTTCACCACCCTTCATTTATTCTCACTCTCTTCGATAGGGTATAATAAGGGAAACCCGCGTGACCGTGAGAGAGTTTATAACCCATTGATTTTGAGTCACTCTATTCATCATAAATTCTTCAGTTGAAAATATTTTTAAAAGGTGTCAAATTGGGCCGATTTCCATCCTCCTCTATTCTTTCTCCTTTCCATCAGTTTTATGATAATAATTATTCTTACCTCTTCTCTCACGTATGATTAAAGTCATTTGTGCTACTGTGCAAAAATTGAAGCCACATTCATGTTTAGGGCCACCCATTCCATCATAACTTCTTCTGTGTATAAAATTTTCAACCCTGCCGATCCTTTATTATTTTCACCCCCCTTCATTTATTCTCACTCCGTTTGATAGGGTATAATAAGGGCAACCCGCATGACCGTTAGAGAGTTTATGAGCCACTGAGATTTTGAGTCGCTCTATTCATCATAAATCCTTAAGTAGAAAATATTTTTAAAATATGTCAAATCCGGCCTATTTCCATCCTCTCTTGTATTTTTGTTCCTTTCCATCAATTTTATGATAATAAGTATTCTTACGCCTTCTCTCACATATGATTAAAGTCATTTATGCTACCATGTCAAAATTGAAGTCCCATTCATATTTAGGGCCACCCATTCTATCATAACTTCTTTTGTGTATAGTATTTTTAACCCTGCCGATCCTTTGCTATTTTCACCACCATTCATTTATTCTCACTCCCTTCGATAGGGTATAATAAGGCTAACCCGCCTGAACATGAGAGAGTTTATGACCAAGTGATATTTTGAGTCGCTCTATTCATCATAAATTCTTCAGTCGAAAATATTTTTAAAAGGTGTCAAATTTGGCCGATTTCTATCCTCTCCTCTATTCTTGCTCCTTTCAATCAGTTTTATGATAATAATTATTCTTACGTCTTCCCTCACGTATGATTAAAGTCATTTGTGCTACCGTGCCAAAATTGAAGTCACATTCATGTTTAGGGCCACCCATTCCATCATAACTTCTTCTGTGTATAGTATTTTCAACCCCGCCGATCCTTTGTTATTTTCACCCCCTTCATTTATTCTCACTCCCTTTGATAGGATATAGTAAGGGTAACCCGCGTGACCGTGAGAGAGTTTATGACCCAGTGAGGTTGTGAGTCGCTCTATTCATCATAAATTTTTCAATAGAAAATATGTAACGACCCAGAGTTCAGGATACCGATATACCGATAACATCGATATACCGATACCAAGAACTGGGGAAGCCACCCAAGAGGCTGATGAGGCCCCTGAAGGGTTAGTAGAAAAGTGCTGAGGGGTATGCATAACGAATTAGAATTTGGAACGCGCAGATTACAATTAAGCATTAGAATTAACACAAGTGCGGAAGCAAATCAAAATAACCAGAGTGATATATATATATACTAGTCCAGATAAACCAAAGTACTAGTCCAAAAGGTACAACTCCACGGGGAATACCCCGGCAAAAGTACAAGCAAGCCTCAAAAGGCGCCTCGACTAAAGCTGGCAGCTAGACACAGTCTCCAAAACGGCTCACGAAGCACCGGGAGACGAGGGGCGCGGCTCACCTGAAAGGAGAAAGGGTGAGTCACAGCCAGACTCAGTAGGGGTCACGCGGATCCCTACCTCGCACTAAACAAGCATACATGCATAAATAACGGCAATTACAGCATGCATTTAAATAAGCTAACAGGGAATGGCATAAATAACTACTCAAGTAAAGCTGTAAACTCTAACTAAGCAAGTATAACAGCCAACGCATGCCAAAGCTAAGTAAATGCAAGCGATTAAGTCTAAATCTACCAAAATAGAATGAGCCTTAACTAATCCAAACAATAAGGAAGGACAACCACTGGAGCAGAAACCAGAAGCGTCCACTGACGACTTACACTGCGTCTCAAGCACTCGCAGTCGGCAAAGTGACAAGCTAAGCGCGTAAACAGTACCAAACCAAGTGACCAGTCGGAGTGGCACCCGTCGGTGTCAGTCCACAGTCTCCGACCACGTGTGCACACACTGACTCTAGCCTGAGCCAGGCCCTCTAGCTAGTTTTCTCCCTTGGTAGGACGCTACCATTGGCTGGGAGCCCACGGAACTAGCTTACAAACCGTGCATGGGAAACACACCCCTCCGCCATCCTCAAGCGGGTCGGTACTCAACAGACCTTAGGGCAACAACAGTGGCTCCATTGCATGGAAAGAAAAGCTACTCTATTGGTATAAGAAACATGCCATTGAATACTAAAACAATATAAATATGTCACTTCTATATAAAGGAACGCATAACGAATGGGCTGGCAACATATTAAAACCATCAGGGAAGCGGCGGTCGGATATCCACGCGCTACTTGAAAGTGACGGTCGGGGACTGGCGCGTTACACCAAGAACGACGCGCTGGTCTCCATCTGTTACTCCCACCTGAGTTCCAGCTCGAAAGACCGAAGAGGGAAAGTGACGGTGGGGGTCCTAGGCGTTACTTCGAAGCAACGCGTTGGCGATCCGTCGTTACTTCCACCCGAGGCCAAAAACTAACGTGCAGCGTTCAAACCGATCGCAGGCGAAACGACGCCCCAGTCTAGGCGCGTCGCTTGGAAACGACGGCCGGCCGACTGGCCGTCGGGCGCACCGCCAGACCGAATCAACATAAATCAACGAAAGAGTAACGGCCGGGAGCCCCACCGTTACTCTCAATGTAACGCACCCACGATGGGCCGTCACATTGAAGTAACGCGCTCACGAATGACCGTCGGAGATGTGACGGTTCCTGGCGAGACCGTCACATCACCTCGGTCGCGGACGGGTTATATCTAAAAATCGATTCCCTCCCGGACGATCTGAATCGCCGGGTAACGACGTAAAACCTGTAACCTGTCAAACCACACGATCCTTACAACAATATAGCAACTAAAAACATCACATGCAAGGCCTAATAAGCATCAATCTCAAGATTTTCATTAAAACCCTACAAATGGAAGAAATGAACATTATGCATGCCATGGGGTTCTAATCAACAGAACGGGCTATAGGAAATGATCCTAGCGAGATCAGGATTCCATCCCCCTACCTCTTGCAAGTCGAAACGGACGAAAAGGCCGCATGCACTGAGGTAGGCTCACCGGGTCTTCAAGCTCCACCCCGCTCCCACGATCACCGAACCGTGCCGAAATGGGTACCCACGCGTTCCACTCGACGAGAGGAACCCAACGGCGCCAACCACGCTTCAATCCGCCGACGATTTGCCTGCAACCCAAGAGAGGGGGGGAGAGGCGATCGCGGAGGAGAGAGAGAGGGTGAGGGTGAATGAGAGATCAACGGGGAGAGAGGGGGTGAGGGTGAGAGGTTAAAAGAAAAAAAAATTAAAATATATATAATATAATTATTATATATATTAAAATCTCATTAATTTCTAATAACTCTCAATAACCAAAAATAAATCTGGAAAAATACCAGACAAATTCCTAAAAATCCAGGAAAATAGCCGGAAATTCCAGAACAAATAATAGAACGAAATCTATTAAGGATCTATTAAGGCACGGGTCTTACAGTCCCTCCCTCCTTATAAAAATTTTGCCCTCGAAATTTTATAGCAACAGAAAAGGAGGAAACTGAGAAAGGACATATACCTCACAGGAATAAGAAAGGAAAAAGCAGACGCATCTCATCTTCACGCTCCCAAGTAGACTCATTAACAGAGTGACGCTGCCAAGCAACCCTTACCAGAGGAATAACCTTATTTCTCAACCGCTGATCACGACGGTCTTCAATTCTGATAGGAAACCCTGGCGTGGACAAATCAGCAGTCACTTCAGGCCATACTGAATCATCGAGAACATGAGAAGCATCTGGCACATACATCCTCAACTGAGATACGTGGAACACATCATGAATAGCTTGCATAGCCGCTGGAAGTTGCAGATGATAAGCCACCTGACCAATAGCTTCAATAATCGGAAAAGGGCCAACATACCGCGGACTAAGCTTTCCACGCCTCCCAAATCTGGAAACACCTTTCATCGGAGATATTTTAACAAACACCCTATCTCCTGGCTCAAATTGTAGTGGACGTCTGCGCTGATCTGCATAACTTTTCTGTCGACTCTGAGCCGTCAACAATCTCTGCCTGATCAGACGAACCACATCAGAACACTGCTGCACCATGTCAGCCCCTGTCAACAATCTGTCCCCAACATCAAACCAGTTCAGAGGAGTTCGACAAGGACGACCATAAAGTGCTTCATAAGGAGCCATTCCAATACTGGAGTGAAAACTGTTATTATAAGCTAATTCAACAAGTGGCAAATACTGACTCCACGAACCCTGCCAATCAAGGCAACACAATCTCAGCATGTCTTCCAGAGTCTGAATAGTAATCTCGGACTGTCCATCTGACTGAGGGTGATACGCTGAACTGAAAGCTAACTCAGTGCCCAAAGCTTTCTGGAAACTACGCCAGAAGCCGGAGGTAAAACGTGGGTCACGATCTGACACAAGTGAAACAGGCACTCCATGTAGTGGCACGATCTTCTGCACATACAGCTCGGCCAACCTCTGCACATTCCAAGTAACTTTAATCGGTAATAATCTGGCAGTTTTGGTCAATCTGTCGACAAGCAACCAGATGCCATGAAAACCTTGAGAAGTCCGAGGCAAACCCACCACAAAATCTGTAGTAACATGGTCCCATTTCCACATCGGAATCGCTAACGGCTGAAGCAAACCACCTGGCTTTTGATGTTCGGCTTTAACTAACTGACAAGTCAAGCACTTAGAGACAAACATAGCCACGTCTTTCTTCATACCTGACCACCAGAACTGCTTCTTCAAATTCTGATACATCTTGGTGACACCCGGATGAATAGCAAAACGGGAACCATGGGCCTCACTCAGAATCTCATTCCTCAAATCATCATCAGCGGGAACATACCATCTGCCCTGGAAACTGACAACCAGCTCGTCCTCAAATTCCACAATATATCTCGATATAACACGAGCCAAATCAGAATCAGCCTGCTGGGCTTCTTTAATCTGTTGATATAAAGCTGAACCCAAAACCAAGGTAGCACAAACTGCCATCTTCGGATCAGCAGGAAATTCTGCACTGAAAGCCTCGCTCGGAAGCCGTTCCCACAATTTCCATTCATGAAGCAACAAATGACTGACCTGTACTTTCCTGCTCAGAGCATCAGCCACGACATTCATTTTACCCGGCTGATAGGAGAGTGTAAAGTCAAAGTCTTTCATGAATTCCATCCATCGGCGTTGCCTGAGATTCAAATCTCTCTGAGAGAATATATACTGCAAACTCTGGTGATCAGTAAAAATCTGAAACTTCTCACCATACAGATAATGTCTCCAGATCCTTAAGGCAAAAATAACTGCAGCTAGCTCCAGATCATGAGTGGGATAATTCTCTTCATGTCGTTTCAATTGCCGAGATGCATATGCGATAACCTTACCATGTTGCATCAGCACTGCACCGAGACCTACTCGAGAAGCATCAATACAAACCAGAAAACCACCTGAGTCGGAAGGCAAAGTCAACACTGGAGAAGAAGTCAATAGCCTTTTTAATTCAACAAAGCTAGCCTCACACTGATCTGACCAGACAAAAGGTACATCTTTACGAGTCAGTCTAGTCATCGGGGCTGCAATCTTCACAAAGTCTTGAATGAACCTGCGGTAATACCCAGCCAAACCTAAGAAGCTTCTTATCTCAGACACAGACTTCGGCCTCTACCAATTCAAAACGGCATCAATCTTTGCAGGGTCCACTGCCACTCCATTACCAGAAATCACGTGACCAAGAAAATGAATTTCCCGAAGTCAGAATTCACATTTACTGAACTTCGCAAAAAGCTCGTGATCCCTTAGAGTCTGCAGAACGATCCTCAAATGCTGCACATGATCTTCATCAGAGGCAGAATAGATCAGAATATCATCCACAAATATCACCACAAACTGATCAAGAAATGGACGAAAGATACGCTGCATTAGGTCCATAAAAGCTGCTGGGGCATTAGTCAAACCAAATGGCATAACCAGAAACTCAAAGTGACCATATCGAGTGCTGAAAGCTGTCTTCTCCACATCGGATTCCCGGATTCGCAATTGGAAGTAGCCAGACCGGAGATCAATCTGTTAAAAGACAGTAGCAGACTGTAATTGGTCAAATAAATCATCAATCCTGGGAAGCGGATACTTATTCTTGATAGTCACCTGATTCAATTGCCTGTAATCAATACAAAGTCTCAGGCTTCCATCTTTCTTTTTCACAAACAGCACCGGGGCACTCCACGGAGAAAAATTGGGGCGAATATACCCTTTTTCTAGTAATTCTAGTAGCTGTGCACGCAGTACTTTCAATTCAGCTGGAGCCATTCGGTACGGTGCCTTTGCTAAGGGGCCGGTACCTAGAATCAGTTCAATCACCATCTCTATCTCTCGCTCTTGGGGCAAGCCTGGCAACTCGTCAGGAAATACATCAGGGAACTCACAGACAACAGGAATATCACAAACTTCCCGTTGTGATTTTTCAACAACAACCACAGAAGCAAGAAATCCCTGGCAACCTGCACTAAGCAACCTGAAGGCTCGAATAGCAGAAATAATCATACGAGAAGATCGGGATCGAATACCTTGGAAATAAAAAGTTGATTTCCCCTGTGGCTGAAAATAGACTTTCTTCGATCTGCAGTCAACCACAGCTCCATAATGCTCCAACGAATCCATTCCCAGAATAACATCATAATCTGCCAGCTGCAACGCATACAATCTCGCCGGCAACTGGTGATTATTGATCATCACAGGAGACTCTTCCAGGCACAAAGGTGTAACCATGAAATCTCCAGAAGGCAATTCAACAAATAACTCACAAGACATCTCAGAAGTCAGTTCCTCAATACATGCCATGAAATCCTCAGAAATAAAAGAGTGAGAAGCACCAGAATCAAATAAGACACGAGCTGAATGACCATAAAGTATAATCGTACCTTCAACCAGATGGGACGAAACAGCATCAGCTCTAGTCAAATGAGAAACCTTGCCTTTCTGCTTCTTAGAACCAGCTGAAGATTGCTGAGAAGACGCCGACGCCTGAGAGTAAAATTGTTGTTGAGCTTGCGGTGCAGGAGGTCTGAACTGCGATTGCTGAGGTTGAGAAAACTGAGAAGCTTATAATTGTTTCGGCCTCAGCGGGTAATCCCGAACCACATGACCAGATTGGTCACAACGAAAACACACCACATGGAGAGAGCATGGCTGGCCCTTGTGATGACCACCGCATCTCCGACACGTCCACGGCTGACTAACAGTTGAGCTCTGCCGAGTCTGAGAAGAAGGTGCTGTCGGCTGCTGAACAGAATCTGTACCGGACGGATGCTGGAAAAACCTCTTCTTCTTCTTGAACCTTTTGAACTTGGGTTTGGAAGGAGAGGAAGAACCACTAACCTCTGACTGGACCGAGGGAACACCTGGCACTGGCGGTCGGTAAGTCTACTGCGACTGAGCTACCGGCAGCACTGACCCTGCCTGAGGATATCCACCTGGTCTCGTCATCTCCAGCTCTAGTGCCACAGTTGTCTGGCACGCACTGTCCAAATCCGCAACACGACTGGCGATGAGGGGCATCTTCAACTCGGGCCTCAAACCTCGTAAGAATTGCTGGGTTTTCAAAGCTTCACTGGCCAGCACATGGGGCGCATACTGACCCAATTCCATAAACTTATTCCGATATTGAAGCACCGTCATACTGCCCTGCGTCAGCTCCATAAATTGATACATCTTCGCCATTTGTAAACAGGCAGGAGTATAGGCACGCTCGAAAGCAGCTGCGAACTCTGCCCATGTGATCTGCCGAAGAGGTCTTGAATGAAAGGCAATCTGTCACTCGGCTTTCCACCACGAAATGGCCGTACCCTGGAGTTGAAAAGTAGCAAGCATAACTTTTTCATCTTCAGCACATTCCATCGAGACAAACACCCGCTCAATCGCATCCAACCATTGCCTTGCCACTTCTCGATCAGCTTGACCATCGAAAGCAAGCGGATTGAACATCAGGAATTCCTTCAAAGCCTTGCCTCGACTGCCAAACACTTCAACCGGAGGAGCAACAATCGACGTTGGAGGAGGAACAACTGGAATAGCTGGAACTGCAGGAGGAGGTGCAGAACCACTATCTTCCCGGGGCGCATCTCGAGGAACACGAGGAGGTCTTCCTCGACGAGGCGGCATAATTACTCTGCCAAGAACACAAAACAACAGCAAAAACCATCAATTACGCAGAAAACACCCTATGCCAGCAATAGACGATTACAGGACTAGCTCTGGACAAAGCACAAATTTCAATTCCTTACACAATTCCTCAAACAACGCTCTGATACCAACTGTAACGACTCAGAGTTCAGGATACCGATATACCGATAACATCGATATACCGATACCAAGAACTGGGGAAGCCACCCAAGAGGCTGATGAGGCCCCTGAAGGGTTAGTAGAAAAGTGCTGAGGGGTTTGCATAATGAATTGGAATTTGGAACGCGCAGATTACAATTAAGCATTAGAATTAACACAAGTGCGGAAGCAAATCAAAATAACCAGAGTGATATATATATATATATACTAGTCCAGATAAACCAAAGTACTAGTCTAAAAGGTACAAGTCCACGGGGCATACCCCGGCAAATGTACAAGCAAGCCTCAAAAGGCGCCTCGACTAAAGCTGGCAGCTAGACACGGTCTCCAAAACGGCTCACGAAGCACCGGGAGACGAGGGGCGCGGCTCACCTGAAAGGAGAAAGGGTGAGTCACAGCCAGACTCAGTAGGGGTCACGCGGATCCCTACCTCGCACTAAACAAGCATACATGCATAAATAACGGCAATTACAGCATGCATTTAAATAAGCTAACAGGGAATGGCATAAATAACTACTCAAGTAAAGCTGTAAACTCTAACTAAGCAAGTATAACAGCCAACGCATGCCAAAGCTAAGTAAATGCAAGCGATTAAGTCTAAATCTACAAAAATAGAATGAGCCTTAACTAATCCAAACAATAAGGAAAGACTGTAGCGACCCGGATTCCGGATACCCAGTGCACCCGATATAAATATCGGATACACGTGATACCATGTGGGACCCGCGAGGCCTCCCAAGCGCGGGAAAGCGCCGAAGGGATAAGAGGCATGTGTAGAGTACATTGAAGCCACAGAGATATAACAGTAAGCAAGTAAATTTCATTAGATTGGATTGCTAAAGTAGCAGAAATAAAATTACAGCTTCATTAATAAATTTTTAACAATTAAACACAGAGTCCAGCCCAAAGGAAAGACAACAAGTCTAGCACAGTACAGTACGACAGAAAGAAACGTACACAGAAGTCGGGAGAAGCCCGACGCAGGTACGGCTGGCAGCTACAACAGCGAGAGAGCGCTCCACCAAGAACAGCAGAGGCAGACGGCGAAACCCACCTGAAAAGCAGCAGGGGTGAGTCTCAACAGAAACTCAGTAGGGGTCACGCGGATCCCCACTGGAAAATGCACAAAGCAAAAGCAACGGAAGCAGCAACAAACGCAGCAAGAACAGCAACATAGCAAAGCAAGAAAAGCTACACTACAAAGCTGTAAAGGAACAGACGGGAAGTAGGAGTAGGGAACACGCAGGAGAGGGTGAAAACCCGCACCAAACAAGCGGCTGCTGAACTAACCTCAGCACCCCAAACTACTCCAAACAAAAGGCAACAGATGGATGACCCTGAACTCACGCAAAAGGGTACACCAATCTGTTAACCAGCCCCAAACAATCCAGGTCTAGACAAGACCTAGACAGACGCCAAACAAACACGTACACGACCGGAAACATCGTGCACACAGCCCCACGCACGAACAGAACACCGTGCGGACAACGAAACACTGACCTCGAGCACGGCCACGAACGGGCAACTCGCAAAGGTCACAACGCGCAAGAAAACGCGAAAGCTACGCGTCACGTGACGGAAGCACCCCCTTAGAAAGCCAGCTGCGTCCACTGACGTCTTATGCCGCACCTCAAGTGTCTAGCCTACAGCACTGCTGCAACAACAGCAGAGACATAGACACAAGCTGAACCAAACAGGAACAACAAAACAAGTAACTAGTCAGGGTCACGCCCGTCGACGTAAGTCCTCAGTCCCTGACCACGTGTGCACACACTGACTCTAGCCCAAAGCCAGGTCCTCTAGCTAGTATTCTCCCTCGGTAGGACGCTACCGTGTGGCCAGGAGCCCGCGGAACCAGCTACAACCGCTCAATGGGAAACACTCCTCTGCTTTCCGCAAGCAGGACGGCACTCAACAGACCTTAGAGCAACAACAAGTGGAGGCTTCACACGACACAGAAGCTCAAACACAAGTGCCGAAGTACAAACAGGCGACCACGCCCATCAACACGTACTTCGAAGCACCAAATGGCAGCATCGCCACTGCCGACAACTCAGGACGAGTAACTAGACCTCCTATGTAAAGATCATGAGTCGAACGACTCAAAAGGCAAGATCGTCACAAACAGCGGAACAAGCCGCCAATCGGTCTAATCCTAAGCCAAAGAAACCACGCTCCGCAGAAAACAACACACGGAGACCTGAGGGAAACATCAAGAACCCTCAGCACAGATGGACACGCAAACCGAGGTAGAACAACACCTCGAAGCATCCAGAAGCAGTGTCTCGGACAGGACAGAACCGCCAAGACACGCACAAACAAGGTCACACGTCAACCACTGGGTCAAACCGGGTTGACTGAAACCAAACAACAAGAGCATACAAGAGTAGGATCAAGAGTCCCACCACAAGTAAGAAGACTCCTGGCTACCTTACAACGTAGTCTTAACCCTCATAGGACGTCAAGAGACATCCACGGGACAACGGGCAGACCACAAGGACAAGCCAAGACACACAGAATCATCGGGCGGAAAACCAAGGCGCAACGGAAAGTAACGCTCCAGCCCTAGACCGCTACTAGCAAGTGACGGTCTAGCCAGGGCCGTTATTTCCCAAACGACGGTCGGACACGGGCCGTCACACACCACCCTGATAACCTACAAAGCCACACAAAAGCCAAGTAACGTATAGCTCCTAGCGCGTTACAAGCAAACGACGCACAGGGTACCCACCGTCACATCCAACGGTGCAGCAAACCCAAACCAACGTGAAGTAACGCGCGACGCCAGGCGCGTTACTCACAAACGACGCGGCAGGAGAGGGCCGTCAGAGACAAATGACGCGCAGGGGCCTATCCGTCACATCCAACGGCATAGCCACCCTCAACCCAACACGACAGCAAACGACGGACGGAGGCACGCGCGTTACTCTCTAACGACGCACAGGGGCTCCACCGTCGCTTCCAACGGGACAGCCACCCAACCTCGTCCACACAGAATGTGACGACCCAGAGTTAAGGACACCGATATACCAATAACATTGATACACCAACACCAAGAACTGGGGAGGCCACCCAAGAGGCTGATGAGGCCCCTGAAGGGTTAGTGGGGGTTAGCTGAGGAGTATGCATAATTAATTGCGAATTGGGGCGCGCAATACAAATAAGTATTTAAGATTTAAACACAAGTGCGGAAGCAATTTAAAAATAACCAGAGTGATATATATGTAACTAGTCCAGAGTCACAAACACTAGTCCTCAAGGTACAACTACGCGGGGCATACCCCGGCAAAAGTACAACACAAGCCTCAAAAAGGCAGCTCGTGCACAGCTGGCAGCTAGGAACGGTCCCGAAACAGCACACTAAAGTCCGGGAGACGGCGGGCGCGGCTCACCTGAAAGGAAAAGGGTGAGTCACAGCCAGACTCAGTAGGGGTCACGCGGATCCCTACCTCGCACTAAACAAGCGAACATGCATAAGTAAAGCAAGTAGAGCATGCATTTAAATAAACACACAGGCAATGGCATGAATGACCAATCACAAGAAAGCTGTAAACTCTAGCTAAGCAAGTACAACAGTTAACACATGCCACTACTAATGAAACGCAAGCGATTAAAGCTAAAACTACCAAATAGAATGAGCTGCAACTAATCCAAACAACAAGGACGGACAACCACTGGAGCAGAAACCAGATGCGTCCACTGACGGCTTACACTGCGTCTCAAGCACTCGCAGTCGACGAAGCGACAAGCTAAGCACGTAAACAGTACCAAACCAAGTGACCAGTCGGAGTGGCACCCGTCGGTGTCAGTCCACAGTCTCCGACCACGTGTGCACACACTGACTCTAGCCTGAGCCAGGCCCTCTAACTATTTTTCTCCCTTGGCAGGACGCTACCATTGGCTGGGAGCCCACGGAACTAGCTTACAAACCGTGAATGGGAAATACACCCCTCCGCCATCCTCAAGCGGGTCGGTACTCAACAGACCTTAGGGCAACAACAGTGGCTCCATTGTCTGGAAAGAAACGCTACTCTATTGGTATAAAACACGCCACAATATATTTGAAACAATGCAAATATGGCATGAATATAGAAAGAAGCGCATAACAGATGGGCTGGGAATATATAGTAGCCATCAGGGAAGCGGCGGTCAAAGACCCATGCGCCACATGAAAACGACGGTCGGGGGCCGGCGCGTTACTTCAAGAATGACGCCCCAGTCCCTATCCGTCACTCCCTTCAGGGTTCCAGCTCAAGAGGCACTAAAGGGCATGTAACGGTGGAGGCCCTGCGCGTTACTTCGAAGCAACGCGTGGGGTCACCGCCGTCACATCCACCCGAGGCTCAAACCACCTATCAGCGTTCTAAACGATAGCAGGCGAAGTGACGCCCCGATCTAGGCGCGTCGGACCGAAACGACGGTCGGCCGACTGGCCGTCGGGCGCATCGCCTGACCAAAACTACGGGAAACGGTTGATGAGTAACGGATGGGAGCCCCACCGTTACTCTCCAAGTAACGCACCCCCAATGGGCCGCTATTTGGAAGTGACGCGTCCGCTATGGACCGTCAGGCAAGTGACGGTTCCTGGCAGGACCGTCACTGCACCTGGGTTATAGGCGGGTACGGTTTGTAAACCGAAGCCCTCCCGGACAGCTGAAAACACCGGGTATCGACGAAAAACTTGATAACCTGTCAAACCACGCATGCTAGACAACAATTTAACATCTAAATCTAGCACATGCAAGGCCTAAAACGCATTAAACTCAAGATTTAGGCTAAAACCCCAAAAATGGAAACATACACATCATGCATGCTACGGGGTGCTAATCAATAGGATAAGCCATAGGAAATGCTCCTAGCGAGCTAAGGATTCCATCCCCCTACCTCTTGCAAGCCGAAACGGAGGAAAAGGCCGCATGCACCGAGGTAGGCTCACCGAGCCTTCAAGCTCTAATCCGCTCCCACGATCACCGAACCACGCCGAAGTGGACACCTACGCGCTCCTCACGACGCGAGGAATCCAACGGCGCCAACCTCATCTCAATCCGACCTCGTCTCGCCCGCGTTCCCTAGAGAGGAGAGAGGGGCGATCGCACGGAGGAGAGAGAGAGAGAGTGGGAATGAGAGATCGACGGGGAGAAAGAGGGTGAGAGAGAGGGATTAAAAGAAAAAAAAAGAAATTAAAATATATATAATATAATCATTATATATATTAAAATCTCATTAATTCTAAAAACCCTCAAATAACTCCAAATAAATCCGGAAAAATGCCAGACAAATTCCTAAAAAACCAGGAAAAAGTCAGAAATTCCCGAACAATTAATAGAACAATACCACGAAGGATCCATTAAGGCACGGGCCTTACACAGAATGTAACGGCCAGGGGCAGGCGCGTTACACTCAAACCACGGATGGGAACACATCCGTCAGAGGAACAGCCTCGACAGGTCAAAGTCAGTCAACGGAAAGTAACGGCCTGGGCAAGGCGCGTTATTTCCATCTAACGCGCTGGGTCAAGCGCGTTAGATCAGCTGACTTAACCCCAAAGGAAAATGACAAAAACTGAAGTAACGGCCAGACACCGGCGCGTTACACGGGAACGACGCTCCAAGCTAGGGCCATCGCTTACCCAGAAGCAAAAGGGCTAATAAACCCTCAAACCAAATAATGGTCCATCGTAGGGCCGTCAAATCAAGTAACGGTCGCTGGCATGACCGCTACTTCGGTTACGGCGGGAAAACATAGGATTGGCCGAATCGGCCCGATCCACGCCCCATTCACGCCGAAACGCAGGGGAACAAACCACAACGGCAAAAGACAACACCAGGGCATCAAAAACCCCACATGCAACATCAAAAACGCAAGATTCGGGCGATTTTACCAAATCAACCCTAAGTGGGTCACCGAGGTTCCCGGGCTTCTATCGGCCTCGAATGAACACCAAATCGCACGAAACCAACGTGGACGGGTGAAGCGACCCGGATTCCGGATACCCGGTGCACCCGGTATAAATACCGAATACACGTGATACCACATGGGACCCGCGAGGCCTCCCAAGCGCGGGAAAGCGCCGAAGGGAAAAAGGAGTGTGTGGAATACATTGAAGCCAGCAGATATAACAGTAAGCAATTAAATTTCATTACAATGGATTGCTAAAGTAGCAGAAATAAAATTACCTTTTCATTAATATTCAAGTTTTCAATTATACACCAGAGTCTAGCCCAAGGAAAGACAACAAGTCTAGCACAGTACAGTCGAACAGAAAGAAACGTACACAGAAGTCGGAGGAACCCGACGCAGGTACGGCTGGCAGCTACAACAGCAAACGCGCACTCCACCAAGGACAGCAGAGGCAGACGGCGAAACCCACCTGAAAAGCAGCAGGGGTGAGTCTCAACAGAAACTCAGTAGGGGTCACGCGGATCCCCACTGGAAAACCGCACAAAGCGAAGGCAACGGAAGCAGCAACAAACGTAGCAAGGACAGCAACGTAGCAAAGCAGGAAAGCTACACTACAAAGCTGTAAAGGAACAGACGGGAAGTAGGAGTAGGGAACACGCAGGAGAGGGTGAGAACCCGCACCAAACAAGCGGCTACCGAACTAACCTCGGTATCCCAAACTACTCCAAACAAAGGCAACAGATGGATGACCCTAAACTCACACAGAAGGGTACACCAGTCTGTCAACCAGCCCCAAACAAAGGCGAAGGCGAACGCCGACACCGGGAAACAGACAAAACACGACAGGGAACGTCGTGCACAAAGCCCCGCGCACGATCGGAACATCGCGCGGACGACAAACCACTGACCCCGAGTGCAGCCACGAACGGGCAACTCGCAAAGGTCACAGCGTACAGGAAAACGCCGAAAGCTACGCGTCACGTGACGGAAGCACCCCCTTAAAAGCCAGCTGCGTCCACTGACGTCTGACGCCGCACCTCAAGTGTCTCACCTACAGTACTGCTGTAACAACAGCAGAGATGTAGACACCAGCTGAACCAAACAGTAACAGCAAAACAAGTAACTAGTCAGGGTCACGCCCGTCGACGTAAGTCCTAACCCCTGACCACGTGTGCACACACTGGCTATAGCCTAAGCCAGGTCCTCTAGCTAGTATTCTCCCTCGGCAGGACGCTACCGTTGGCTAGGAGCCCGCGGAACTAACTAAAAACCGCTCACTGGGAAAAACCCTCCGCCATCCGCTAGCGGGTCGGCCCGCGGCCTTAGGCAACAACAAGTGGAGGCTTCACACGACACAGAAGCTCAAAACACAAGCGCCGAAGTACTAACGGGCAACCACGCCCCTCAACACGCACTTCGAGGCACCAAGTGACAGTATCACCACTGCCGACAACTCAGGACAAGCACTAGACCTCCTACGTAACGATCCTGAGCCAAACGACTCAAAGGTAAGATCGTCACAACAGCGGAACAAGCCGCCAATCGGTCTAATCCTAAGCCAAAGAAACCACGCTCCGCAGAAAACGACACACGGAGACCTGAGGGAGACATCAAGAACCCTCAGCACACCTGGACACGCAAACCGAGGTAGAACAATACCTCGAAGCATCCAGAAGCAGTGTCTTAGGCAGGACAGAACCGCTAAGACACGCGCAAACAAGGTCACATGTCAACCACTGGGTCAGACCAGGTTGACCGAAACCCAAACAAGCACATGCAAAGGTAGGATAAGGAACCCTACCACAAGCAAGAAGACTCCTGGCTACCTTACAACGTAGTCTTAACCCTCATAGGACGTCAAGAGACATCCACGGGACAACGGGCAGACCACAAGGCCAAGCCAAGACACACAGAATCATCGGGCGGAAAACCAAGGCACAAGGAAAGTAACGCACCAGCTCTAGACCGCTACAAGCAAGCGACGGTCTAGGTTAGGGCCGTTATTTCCCAAACGACGGACGGACACCAGGCCGTCACACACACCACCCTGACAACCTACAAAACACAAAAAGCCAAGTAACGCACGGGACTAGGGGCGTTACAAGCAAACGACGCACAGGGCACCCACCGTCACATTCAACGGTGCAGCAAACCCAAACCAAAGCGAAGTAACGCGCTAAGCCAGGCGCGTCACTCACGAAACAGCGCGGCAGGGGAGGGCCGTCAGAACCAAACGACGCACGGGGGACCCATCCGTTACTCACAGACGGCATGGCCACCCTCAACCCAACACCACAGCAAACAACGGTCGGAGGCATGCGCGTTACTCACAAACGACGCACGGGGTCCCCACCGTCACACCCAACGGTGCAGTCAACCCAACCTCGACCAAAAGAGAATGTAACGGCCAGGGGCGGGCACGTCACACTCAAACAACGCATAGGGGCACGACCGCTAGAGGCACCGCCTCAACGAGTCAACGTCAGTCAACTGGCAAGTAACGGCCTGGGCAAGGCGCGCCACTTCCATCTAACGCACTGGGTCAAGCGCGTTAGACTAACCGACTCAACCCCAACATAAAACGACGAAGGCGAAGTAACGCACTAACCTAGGCGCGTTACAAGGAAGCGACGCGCCACTCTAGGGCCGTCACTCACCTAGAAGCCAAAGCGCTAAAACGATGCAGACCAAACGACGGTCAGTCGTAGGGCCGCTAAAGACAAGTAACGGTCGCTGGCATGACCGCTACTTCGGTTACGGCGGGAAAACATAGGAATGGCCGGATCGGCCCGTTCCACGCCCCATTCACGCCGAAACGCAGGGGAAACACACCGCAACACCGAATAACAACATTCAAGGGCCAAAATGCCCACATGCAACACCAAAAACGCTCGATCCGGGCGATTTAGACAAATCCACCCTAAGTGGGTCACCGAGGTTCCCGGGCTTCTACCGGCCTCGAATGAACACCGAATCGCACGAAATCAACGTGGATGGGATTCTAACATCCCTGCGGTCATTTAGAAACTAACTGAACCGCAAACGGTCACCGTTTACCGGCCGACCCTAAAAACCACGAAAATCACGGTTTAGGCAAAACAAGCCCAAACACACTCGTTTCCTAGCCGAACGCCGTGCAATGGCAGGGAAAACGAAGGTGAAGAAGCAAGGATCCGTCACCCTACCTCCACCGAAGAAACCGTGCCCCGAAGGGACTAAACCACGCCGAAAACCACTCGCGAACCAATTTCACCGGCTTTGAATCCACCGTTCGGGATCGCGCCAGAATCGATCCGATCCTCGCCTCATCGCGCACCAATCCAGCTCCACGTCCTCGCCAACTCACCCACGGTCGCTCCGTCTGCAGCCGGGGCCAAAGAGGGGGAGAAACGAGAGAGAACGGGAGAGAGAAACGGTCGCGGCCGAATGAGGGAAGAAAGAGAAAAAGAAAAGAAAAAGGAAAAGAAATTAGGAAATTTTCCTAATTTCCGAAAATTCCGAAAATGCGCCGAAAATACACAAATTCAGAAAAATACACAAAAATAGTCGAAACGACCGGCTCGAAGAGTACATCGACGCTGTAGCATTCACGAGTTCGAGAATTGACAAATAAACTCACCGTAGGGTTCCGTAACTAGTACGTGAGAAAAACCCACACGGCTCGTCAAACTCAATTCGGAAGCCACAAAAGCGAACCGAAACTCAACGAAACCAATCCGAAACAGATCCGAAAGATCCATTAAAGATCCTACGAGATCCAGGGCATTACATCCTCCCCCCCTTCAAAGAATTTCGCCCCCGAAATTCAGGACTAGCAAAGGAGAAGCAGGGAAGAACAACCCAACAGCACAAAACTCGGAAAACACAGCTCAGAGGAACACCGTCAGATCACAATTACAGGTACACACTCAGCTTCCAAGACAGCAAGTCTACAGCACGAGTATGGCACCAAAGTGAATACATCTGACACCTCCGAAGCAAGGGCAACGTCGTTTACGTCTCACCAGAAATAGAGACACGACAGCCACAACAACAGACAACTGAGAAACACAACGACAACACGGCAAGCGGCAGCTTACACAAGGAACGCAGTCCCCACAGCTGACAGCTCGCAACATCATCGGCTCCAGTGCCAAAGGCAACAGGGAACACCTGGCACACAGGACACCAACGACAACAACAACGCTGCTGGACCCGAAACACAATCAAGTCAGTACTCACTCAGACATCACATCTGATCAAGTCGCAAGCTAACTCCACCAGGGAAAGAGAGCACAGCAAGCCAACTGACAAGACCATGGTCCAAGGCAGAGACACAAAATCATAAAGAAACAGCGCCAAAACAACACAACGGCAACACCTGCAGAATTCCGGCTCTACTTAACACGCAGAACCACGGAACACAACTGCAAGCAGGGTCACAACAAGGCACAAAAACAGCTGAACACACGACCACAAGAGACAGGTCACGCATCAGACTGCTCACCAAGAGAAAGACCCACAACAACGAAAAACAACAACAATGATCTCGGGGAATGCAACTCAAGGACTAGCAACACGCCTCAAGAGCACAACACCCAAGAAGAAAATACAGAGTAGAGGGTACTCAATCCGCAAAGATGCCGACAAATTCCCCAACACTCGCACAATGCCGATGCCAACACAAGAAAACCACGAACAACGGCACGGCAACAACCAAAGTCAAGGCACAAGAAGCCAAGACAAAGCCACATCGAGAAAGGAACAAGACCTCTCGACAAATGGGTAGCCAGCCCACACACTCCAGCTGTACTCTCAACAACGTGCACAGGCAACAGAACAACATCGATAATCGCATCTCAGCACACACCAGGCGTCATCGCAATCAACAAGATCGCAATTAACACGCCACGAGCACTGATCAGGCGAACAACCGATCACAAAGAGCCTAAGTGCAACAAGAGAAGAGCACCAGCTTCAGCGCAAAGCACAAGGAAAGCATCAATCTCAGCTCACCATCACGTCCTGACACGATAAATGAGCCTTCACAACACATCGGCCGTTAGACACAGCACGACAACTACGGTACACAACAGCTCTTAACACCATCATGGAGTCCAAAGCTAAGCAACCGTACAACAAGGAGCAGATCAGGCTCAAAACAAAGCTGTCTACACTTAAGCAGACACAGGACAAAGGCACAACCAAGACAGCAATTCCAAGGCAAACCTCGGAAAGCTTCACCAAAGAGGGATGAGAAGCAACAAGCTCAACAACAACAGCTCACCAGGAAGGGAAAATCCAAGGCTCGCTCGAGCAACTTCTCAATCGAGGCAACACGACAATCGAAGCAACCAAAACAACGAAGCATCAGGAGCTACACAAACTCAAGCTGGGACAACCCAAGCAACGTAAGAACGTGCGTGGCCATCACACCAACGCTAAAAGTCATAAGCCACCTGAGCAAAATACAGAAAATAGCTCGAACAAGGCACTGCAGGTTCATGCCAACCGACAAACACTGCAAAGTGCACCACGATCGAGACCAACTTCAAAACCGAACGAAGCACATCGTCTCATCTAGACGAGAGCAAAACCATCTCGCACAGTGCCAACCAAGCACGTACAAGACCACACGCAAAAAGCACCGCGATAAACCATCGCAACACCTACGCCAGCAAGAGACTGTACTGGGCCTAAAGACTCTGGTAACTGTATATCTGGATTTCCATGTATCTCACACGACAATGATCTGATAGCTCAGAAAAGAACTCCGAACATCTCAGAACACTGCTCTGATACCACCTGTAGCGACCCGGATTCCGGATACCCGGTGCACCCGGTATAAATACCGAATACACGTGATACCACATGGGACCCGCGAGGCCTCCCAAGCGCGGGAAAGCGCCGAAGGGAAAAAGGAGTGTGTGGAATACATTGAAGCCAGCAGATATAACAGTAAGCAATTAAATTTCATTACAATGGATTGCTAAAGTAGCAGAAATAAAATTACCTTTTCATTAATATTCAAGTTTTCAATTATACACCAGAGTCTAGCCCAAGGAAAGACAACAAGTCTAGCACAGTACAGTCGAACAGAAAGAAACGTACACAGAAGTCGGAGGAACCCGACGCAGGTACGGCTGGCAGCTACAACAGCAAACGCGCACTCCACCAAGGACAGCAGAGGCAGACGGCGAAACCCACCTGAAAAGCAGCAGGGGTGAGTCTCAACAGAAACTCAGTAGGGGTCACGCGGATCCCCACTGGAAAACCGCACAAAGCGAAGGCAACGGAAGCAGCAACAAACGTAGCAAGGACAGCAACGTAGCAAAGCAGGAAAGCTACACTACAAAGCTGTAAAGGAACAGACGGGAAGTAGGAGTAGGGAACACGCAGGAGAGGGTGAGAACCCGCACCAAACAAGCGGCTACCGAACTAACCTCGGTATCCCAAACTACTCCAAACAAAGGCAACAGATGGATGACCCTAAACTCACACAGAAGGGTACACCAGTCTGTCAACCAGCCCCAAACAAAGGCGAAGGCGAACGCCGACACCGGGAAACAGACAAAACACGACAGGGAACGTCGTGCACAAAGCCCCGCGCACGATCGGAACATCGCGCGGACGACAAACCACTGACCCCGAGTGCAGCCACGAACGGGCAACTCGCAAAGGTCACAGCGTACAGGAAAACGCCGAAAGCTACGCGTCACGTGACGGAAGCACCCCCTTAAAAGCCAGCTGCGTCCACTGACGTCTGACGCCGCACCTCAAGTGTCTCACCTACAGTACTGCTGTAACAACAGCAGAGATGTAGACACCAGCTGAACCAAACAGTAACAGCAAAACAAGTAACTAGTCAGGGTCACGCCCGTCGACGTAAGTCCTAACCCCTGACCACGTGTGCACACACTGGCTATAGCCTAAGCCAGGTCCTCTAGCTAGTATTCTCCCTCGGCAGGACGCTACCGTTGGCTAGGAGCCCGCGGAACTAACTAAAAACCGCTCACTGGGAAAAACCCTCCGCCATCCGCTAGCGGGTCGGCCCGCGGCCTTAGGCAACAACAAGTGGAGGCTTCACACGACACAGAAGCTCAAAACACAAGCGCCGAAGTACTAACGGGCAACCACGCCCCTCAACACGCACTTCGAGGCACCAAGTGACAGTATCACCACTGCCGACAACTCAGGACAAGCACTAGACCTCCTACGTAACGATCCTGAGCCAAACGACTCAAAGGTAAGATCGTCACAACAGCGGAACAAGCCGCCAATCGGTCTAATCCTAAGCCAAAGAAACCACGCTCCGCAGAAAACGACACACGGAGACCTGAGGGAGACATCAAGAACCCTCAGCACACCTGGACACGCAAACCGAGGTAGAACAATACCTCGAAGCATCCAGAAGCAGTGTCTTAGGCAGGACAGAACCGCTAAGACACGCGCAAACAAGGTCACATGTCAACCACTGGGTCAGACCAGGTTGACCGAAACCCAAACAAGCACATGCAAAGGTAGGATAAGGAACCCTACCACAAGCAAGAAGACTCCTGGCTACCTTACAACGTAGTCTTAACCCTCATAGGACGTCAAGAGACATCCACGGGACAACGGGCAGACCACAAGGCCAAGCCAAGACACACAGAATCATCGGGCGGAAAACCAAGGCACAAGGAAAGTAACGCACCAGCTCTAGACCGCTACAAGCAAGCGACGGTCTAGGTTAGGGCCGTTATTTCCCAAACGACGGACGGACACCAGGCCGTCACTCACACCACCCTGACAACCTACAAAACACAAAAAGCCAAGTAACGCACGGGACTAGGGGCGTTACAAGCAAACGACGCACAGGGCACCCACCGTCACATTCAACGGTGCAGCAAACCCAAACCAAAGCGAAGTAACGCGCTAAGCCAGGCGCGTCACTCACGAAACAGCGCGGCAGGGGAGGGCCGTCAGAACCAAACGACGCACGGGGGACCCATCCGTTACTCACAGACGGCATGGCCACCCTCAACCCAACACCACAGCAAACAACGGTCGGAGGCATGCGCGTTACTCACAAACGACGCACGGGGTCCCCACCGTCACACCCAACGGTGCAGTCAACCCAACCTCGACCAAAAGAGAATGTAACGGCCAGGGGCGGGCACGTCACACTCAAACAACGCATAGGGGCACGACCGCTAGAGGCACCGCCTCAACGAGTCAACGTCAGTCAACTGGCAAGTAACGGCCTGGGCAAGGCGCGCCACTTCCATCTAACGCACTGGGTCAAGCGCGTTAGACTAACCGACTCAACCCCAACATAAAACGACGAAGGCGAAGTAACGCACTAACCTAGGCGCGTTACAAGGAAGCGACGCGCCACTCTAGGGCCGTCACTCACCTAGAAGCCAAAGCGCTAAAACGATGCAGACCAAACGACGGTCAGTCGTAGGGCCGCTAAAGACAAGTAACGGTCGCTGGCATGACCGCTACTTCGGTTACGGCGGGAAAACATAGGAATGGCCGGATCGGCCCGTTCCACGCCCCATTCACGCCGAAACGCAGGGGAAACACACCGCAACACCGAATAACAACATTCAAGGGCCAAAATGCCCACATGCAACACCAAAAACGCTCGATCCGGGCGATTTAGACAAATCCACCCTAAGTGGGTCACCGAGGTTCCCGGGCTTCTACCGGCCTCGAATGAACACCGAATCGCACGAAATCAACGTGGATGGGATTCTAACATCCCTGCGGTCATTTAGAAACTAACTGAACCGCAAACGGTCACCGTTTACCGGCCGACCCTAAAAACCACGAAAATCACGGTTTAGGCAAAACAAGCCCAAACACACTCGTTTCCTAGCCGAACGCCGTGCAATGGCAGGGAAAACGAAGGTGAAGAAGCAAGGATCCGTCACCCTACCTCCACCGAAGAAACCGTGCCCCGAAGGGACTAAACCACGCCGAAAACCACTCGCGAACCAATTTCACCGGCTTTGAATCCACCGTTCGGGATCGCGCCAGAATCGATCCGATCCTCGCCTCATCGCGCACCAATCCAGCTCCACGTCCTCGCCAACTCACCCACGGTCGCTCCGTCTGCAGCCGGGGCCAAAGAGGGGGAGAAACGAGAGAGAACGGGAGAGAGAAACGGTCGCGGCCGAATGAGGGAAGAAAGAGAAAAAGAAAAGAAAAAGGAAAGAAATTAGGAAATTTTCCTAATTTCCGAAAATTCCAAAAATGCGCCGAAAATACACAAATTCAGAAAAATACACAAAAATAGTCGAAACGACCGGCTCGAAGAGTACATCGACGCTGTAGCATTCACGAGTTCGAGAATTGACAAATAAACTCACCGTAGGGTTCCGTAACTAGTACGTGAGAAAAACCCACACGGCTCGTCAAACTCAATTCGGAAGCCACAAAAGCGAACCAAAACTCAACGAAACCAATCCGAAACAGATCCGAAAGATCCATTAAAGATCCTACGAGATCCAGGGCATTACAACGGGATTCTAACATCCCTGCGGTCAGTTAGAGACTAACTACGCTGCAAATGGTCACCGTTTACCGGCCGACCCTAAAAACCACGAAAATCACGGTTTAGGCAAAACAAGCCCAAACACGCTCGTTTCCTAGCTGAACGCCGTACAATGGCAGGGAAAACGAAGATGGAGAAGCAAGGATCCGTCACCCTACCTCCACCGAAGAAACCGTGCCCCGAAGGGACTAAACCACGCCGAAAACCACTCGCGAACCGATTTCACCGGCTTTGAATCCACCGTACGGGATCGCGCCAGAATCGATCCGATCCTCGCTCCATCGCGCATCCAACCAGCTCCACGGCCTCGCCACCTCGCCCACGCACGCCTCCGTCTGCAGCCGGAGTCGAAAAGGGGAGAGAACGAGAGAGAACGGGAGAGAGAGGGACGGTCGCGCGAATGAGAAGGAAAGAGAGAAAGAAAAAAGAAAAAGAAAGAAATTAGGAAATTTTCCTAATTTCCGAAAATTCCGAAAATGCGACGAAAATGCACAAATTCAGAAAAACACACAAAAATAGTCGAAACGACCGGCTCGAAGAGTACATCGTCGCAGCAGCATCCACGAGTTCGAGAATTGACAAATAAACTCACCGTAGGGTTCCGTAACTAGTACGTGAGAAAAACCCACACGGCTCGTCAACTCAACTCGGAAGCCACCAAAGCGAACCGAAACTCAACGAAACCAATCCGAAATAGATCCGAAAAGATCCAACGAAGATCCAACAAGATCCGCAAAAGATCCATCAAGATCCAGGGCATTACAAAGACAACCACTGGAGCAGAAACCAGAAGCGTCCACTGACGACTTACACTGCGTCTCAAGCACTCGCAGTCGGCAAAGCGACAAGCTAAGCGCGTAAACAGTACCAAACCAGGTGACCAGTCAGAGTGGCACCCGTCGGTGTCAGTCCACAGTCTCCGACCACGTGTGCACACACTGACTCTAGCCTGAGCCACGCCCTCTAGCTAGTTTTCTCCCTTGGTAGGATGCTACCATTGGCTGGGAGCCCACGGAACTAGCTTACAAACCGTGCATGGGAAACACACCCCTCCGCCATCCTCAAGCGGGTCGGTACTCAACAGACCTTAAGGCAACAACAGTGGCTCCATTGCATGGAAAGAAAAGCTACTCTATTGGTATAAGAAACATGCCATTGAATACTAAAACAATATAAATATGGCACATCTATATAAAGGAACGCATAACGAATGGGCTGGCAACATATTAAAACCATCAAGGAAGCGGCGGTCGGATATCCATGCGCTACTTGAAAGTGACGGTCGGGGACTGGCGCGTTACACCAAGAACGACGCGCTGGTCTCCATCCGTTACTCCCACCTGAGTTCCAGCTCGAAAGACCGAAGAGGGAAAGTGACGGTGGGGGTCCTAGGCATTACTTCGAAGCAACGCGTTGGCGATCCACCGTTACTTCCACCCGAGGCCAAAAACTAACGTGCAACGTTCAAACCGATCGCAGGCGAAACGACGCCCCAGTCTAGGCGCATCGCTTGGAAACGACGGCCGGCCGACTGGCCGTCGGGCGCACCACCTGACCGAATCAACATAAATCAACGAAAGAGTAACGGCCGGGAGCCCCACCGTTACTCTCAATGTAACGTACCCACGATGGGCCGTCACATTGAAGTAACGCGCTCACGAATGACCGTCGGAGATGTGACGGTTCCTTGCGAGACCGTCACATCACCTGGGTCGCGGACGGGTTATATCTAAAAATCGGTTCCCTTCCGGACGATCTGAATCACCGGGTAACGGCGTAAAACCTATAACCTGTCAAACCATGCAACCCATACAACAATATAACAACTAAAAACATCACATGCAATGCCTAATAAGCATTAAAATCAAGAATTTAGCTAAAACCCCAAAACTAGGAAATATGAACATTGAGCATGCAATGGGGTTCTAATCAACAGAACGGGCTATAGGAAATGATCCTAGCGAGATCAGGATTCCATCCCCCTACCTCTTGCAAGCCGAAACGGACGAAAAGGCCGCATGCACCGAGGCAGGCTCACCGGGTCTTCAAGCTCCACCCCGCTCCCACGATCACCGAACCGTGCCGAAATGGGTACCCACGCGTTCCACTCGACGAGAGGAACCCAACGGTGCCAACCACGCTTCAATCCGCCGGCGATTGGCCTGCAACCCAAGAGAGGGGGGGAGAGGCGATCGCGGAGGAGAGAGAGAGGGTGAGGGTGAATGAGAGATCGACGGGGAGAGAGGGGGTGAGGGTGAGAGGTTAAAAGAAAAAAAAATAAATTAAAATATATATAATATAATTATTATATATATTAAAATCTCATTAATTTCTAATAACTCTCAATAACCCCAAATAAATCCGAAAAAATACCAGACAAATTCCGAAAAATCCAGGAAAATAGCCAGAAATTCCAGAACAAATAATAGAACGAAATCCATTAAGGATCAATTAAGGCACGGGTCTTACATTTATTCTCACTCCCTTCGATAGGGTATAATAAGCGTAACACACGTGACCGTGAGAGAGTTTTGAGTCGCTCTATTCATCATAAATTCTTCAGTAGAAAATATTTTTAAAATATGTTAAATCGGGCCTATTTTCATCCTCTCCTTTATTCTTACTCCTTTCCATCAGTTTTATGATAATAATTATTCTTACGCCTTCTCTCACGTATGATTAAAGTCATTTGGGCAACCATGCCAAAATTGAAGCCCGATTCATATTTAGGGCCACTCATTACATCAAAACTTCTTCTTTGTATAGTATTTTCAACCTCGCCGATCCTTTGTTATTTTCACCCCCTTCATGTATTCTCACTCCCTTCAATAGGGTATAATAAGGGTAACCCGCGTGACTGTGAGAGAGTTTATGACCCAGTGAGGTTTTGAGTCGCTCTATTCATCATAAATTTTTAAGTAGAAAATATCTTTAAAATGTCTCAAATCGGGTCTATTTCCATCATCACTTCTATTCTTGCTCCTTTCCATCAGTTTTATGATAATAATTATTGTTACGCCTTCTCTCACGTATTAAAGTCATTTGTGCTACCGTGTCAAAATTGAAGTCACATTCATATTTAGGGCCACCCATTCCATCATAACTTCTTCTGCGTATATTATTTTCAACCTCGTCGATCTTTTAATAATTTCACCCCCTTCATTAATTCTCACTTCCTTCGATAGGGTATAATAAGGGTAACCCGCGTGACTGTGAGAGAGTTTATGACCCAGTGAGGATTTGAGTCACTCAATTCATCATAAATTCTTCAATAGAAAATATTTTTAAAATGTGTCAAATCAGGCCTATTTATATCCTCTCCTCTATTCCTGTTCCTTTCCATCAATTTTATGATAATAATTATTCTTACGCCTTCTCTCACGTATGATTAAAGTCATTTATGTTACCTTGCCAAAATTGAAGTCCCATTCATGTTTAGGGCTACCCATTTCAGCATATCTTCTTCTATGTATAGTATTTTCAACCTCGCCGATCCGTTGCTATTTTCACCCCCCTTCATTTATTCTCACTCCCTTCGACAGGGTATAATAATGGTAACCCGCGTGACCGTGAGTGTGTTTATGACCCAGTGAGATTTTAAGTCCCTCTATTCAACATAAATTCTTCAGTAGAAAATATTTTTAAAAGGTGTCAAATCGGGACTATTTCCATCCTCTCCTCTATTCTTGCTCTTTTCCATCAGTTTTATTATATTAATTATTCTTACGGCTTCTCTCACGTATGATTAAAGTCATTTGGGATACCATGCCAAAATTAAAGTCACATTCATGTTTAGGGCCACCCATTCCATCATAACTTCTTCTGTATATAGTATTTTCAACCTCGTCGATCTTTTATTATTTTCACCCCCTTCATTTATTCTCACCCCCTTCGATAGGGTATAATAAGGGTAACCCGCATGACTGTGAGAGAGTTTATGACCCAGTGAGGATTTGAGTCACTCCATTCATCATAACTTCTTCAGACAAAAATATTTTTAAAATGTGTCAAATTGGGCCTATATTCATCATCCCCTCTATTCATGCTCCTTTCCATCAGTTTTATGATAATAATTATTCTTATGCCTTCTCTCACGTGTGATTAATGTCATTTGTGCTACCGTGTCAAATTTGAAGTCCCATTCATGTTTAGGGCTACCCATTTCATCATAACTTCTTCTATGTATAGTATTTTCAACCCTGTCGATCCTTTGTTATTTTTACCCCCCTTCATTTATTCTCACTCCCTTCGATAGGGTATAATAAGGGTAACCCGCGTGACCGTGAGAGAGTTTATGACCCAGTGATGTTTTGAGTCGCTCTATTCATCATAAATTTTTTAGTAAAAAATATTTTTAAAATATACCAAATCGGGCCTATTTTCATCCTCTCCTTTATTCTTGCTCCTTTCCATCAGTTTTATGATAATAATTATTCTTACGCCTTCTCTCATGTATGATTAAAGTCATTTGGGCTACCGTGTCAAAATTGAAGTCCCATTCATATTTAGGGCCATCAATTACATCATAAATTCTTCTTTGTATAGTATTTTCAACCTCCTCGATCCTTTGTTATTTTCACACCCCTTCATTTATTATCACTCCGTTCGATAGGGTATAATAAGGGTAACCCGCATGACTGTGAGAGAGTTTATGACCCAGTGAGATTTTGAGTCACTATATTCATCATAAATTCTTAAGAATAAAATATTTTTAAAATATGTCGAATCGGGCCTATTTCCATCCTCTCTTATATTCTTGCTCATTTCCATTAGTTTTATGATAATAATTATTCTTACGCCTTCTCTCACGTATGATTAAAGTCATTTGTGCTAACATGCCAAAATTGATGTCCCATTCATATTTAGGGCCTCCCATTCCATCATAACTTCTTCTGTGTATAGTATTTTCAACCTCCCTGATCCTTTGTTATTTTCACCCCTCTTCATTTATTCTCACTCCCCTTGATAGGGTATAGTAAGGGTAACACGCGTGACCGTGAGAGAGTTTATGACCCAGTGAGGTTTTGAGTCACTCTATTCATCATAAATTCTTCAGTGGAAAATATTTTTAAAATATGTCAAATCAGACCTATTTTCATCCTCTCCTCTATTCTTGCTCATTTCCATCAATTTTATGATAATAATTATTCGTACGCCTTCTCTTACGTATGATTAAAGTCATTTGGGCTACCGTGTCAAAATTGAAGTCTCATTCATATTTAGGGCCACCCATTCCATCATAACTTCTTCTGTGTATAGTATTTTCAACTTCGCCGATCCTTTGTTATTTTTACCCCCCCTTCATTTATTCTCACTCCGTTCGATAGGGTATCATAAGGGCAACCCGCGTGACCGTGATAGAGTTTATGACCAAGTGAGGTTTTGAGTTGCACTATTCTTCATAAATTTTTTAGTAGAAAATATTTTTAAAAGGTGTCAAATTGGGCCGATTTTCATCCTCTTCTATATTCTTGCTCCTTTCTATCAGTTTTATGATAATAATTATTCTTACGTCTTCTCTCACATATGATTAAAGTCATTTGTGCTACCGTGTCAAAATTGAAATCCCATTCATGTTTAGGGCCACCCATTCTAACATAACTTCTTCTGTGTATAATATTTTCAACCCCGCCGATCCTTTATTATTTTCACCGCCCTTCATTTATTCTCACTCCGTTTGATAGGGTATAATAAGGGTAACCCGCATGACCGTGAGAGAGTTTATGACCCAGTGAGATTTTAAGTCACATTATTCATCATAAATTCTCCAATAGAAAATATTTTTAAAATATGTCAAATCGGGCCTATTTCCATCCTCTCTTATATTCTTGCTCCTTTCCATCAGTTTTATGATAATAATTATTCTTACGCCTCTCTCACGTATGATTAAAGTCATTTGTGCTACCGTGTCAAAATTGAAGTCCCATTCATATTTAGGGCCTACCATTCCATCATGACTTTTTCTGTGTATAATATTTTCAACCTCGCCGATCCTTTGTTATTTTCACCCCCCTTCATTTATTCTCACTCCCCTTGATAGGGTATAGTAAGGGTAACGCGCGTGACCGTGAGAGAGTTTCTGACCCAGTGAGGTTTTGAGTCACTCTATTCATCATAAATTCCTCAGTAGAAAATATTTTTAAAATGTGTCAAATCAGACATATTTCCATCCTCTCCTCTATTCTTACTCATTTCCATCAATTTTATGATAATAATTATTCTTACGCCTTCTCTTACGTATGATTAAAGTCATTTGGGCTACCGTGTCAAAATTGAAGTCTAATTCATATTTACGGCCACCCATTCCATCACAACTTCTTCTGCGTATATTATTTTCAACGTCGTCGATCTTTTATTAATTTCACCACCTTCATTAATTCTCACTTCCTTCGATAGGGTATAATAAGGGTAACCCGCGTGAGTGTGAGAGAGTTTATGACCCAGTGAGGATTTGAGTCACTCAATTCATCATAAATTCTTCAATAGAAAATATTTTTAAAATGTGTCAAATCAGGCCTATTTATATCTTCTCCTCTATTCTGGTTCCTTTCCATCCATTTTATGATAATAATTATTCTTACGCCTTCTCTCACGTATGATTAAAGTCATTTATGTTACCGTGCTAAAATTAAAGTCCCATTCATGTTTAGGGCTACCCATTTCATCATATCTTCTTCTATGTATAGTATTTTCAACCTCGCCGATCCGTTGCTATTTTCACCCCCCTTCATTTATTCTCACTCCCTTCGACAGGGTATAATAATGGTAACACGCGTGACCGTGAGAGTGTTTATGACCCAGTGAGGTTTTATGTCGCTCTATTCAACATAAATTCTTCATTAGAAAATATTTTTAAAAGGTGTCAAATCGGGACTATTTCCATCCTCTCCTCTATTCTTGCTCCTTTCCATCAGTTTTATTATAATAATTATTCTTACGGCTTCTCTCACGTATGATTAAAGTCATTTGAGATACCATGCCAAAATTAAAGTCACATTCATGTTTAGGGCCACCCATTCCATCATAACTTCTTCTGTGTATAGTATTTTCAACCTCGTCGATCTTTTGTTATTTTCACCTCCTTCATTTATTCTCACCCCCTTCGATATGGTATAATAAGGGTAACCCGCATGACTGTGAAAGAGTTTATGGCCCAGTGAGGATTTGAGTCACTCCATTCATCATAACTTCTTCAGACACAAATATTTTTAAAATGTGTCAAATTGGGCCTATTTTCATCATCCCCTCTATTCTTGCTCCTTTCCATCAGTTTTATGATAATAATTATTCGTATGTCTTCTCTCACGTATGATTAATGTCATTTGTACTACCGTGTCAAAATTGAAGTCCCATTCATGTTTAGGGCTACCCATTTCATCATAACTTCTTCTATGTATAGTATTTTCAACCCCGTCGATCCTTTGTTATTTTTACCCCTCTTCATTTATTCTCACTCCCTTCGATAGGGTATAATAAGGGTAACCCGCGTGACCGTGAGAGAGTTTATGACCCAGTGAGGTTTTGAGTAGCCCTATTCATCATAAATTCGTTAGTAAAAAATATTTTTAAAATATAGCAAGTCGAGCCTATTTTCATCCTCTCCTCTATTCTTGCGCCTTTCCATCAGTTTTATGATAATAATTATTCTTACGCCTTCTCTCATGTATGATTAAAGTCATTTGGGCTACTGTGTCAAAATTGAAGTCTCATTCATATTTAGGGCCATCAATTACATCATAACTTCTTCTTTGTATAGTATTTTCAACCTCCCCGATCCTTTGTTATTTTCACACCCCTTCATTTATTATCACTCCGTTCGATAGGGTATAATAAGGGTAACCCGCATGACTGTGAGAGAGTTTATGACCCAGTGAGGTTTTGAGTCACTGTATTCATCATAAATTCTTAAGAATAAAATATTTTTAAAATATGTCAAATCGGGCCTATTTCCATCCTCTCTTATATTCTTGCTCATTTCCATCAGTTTTATGATAATAATTATTCTTACGCCTTCTCTCACGTATGATTAAAGTCACTTGTGCTACCATGCCAAAATTGATGTCCCATTCAAATTTAGGGCCTCCCATTCCATCATAACTTCTTCTGTGTATAGTATTTTCAACCTCGCCGATCCTTTGTTATTTTCACCCCTCTTCATTTATTCTCACTCCCCTTGATAGGGTATAGTAAGGGTAACGCGCGTGACCGTGAGAGAGTTTATGACCCAGTGAGATTTTGTGTCACTCTATTCATCATAAATTCTTCAGTATAAAATATTTTTAAAATATGTCAAATCAGACATATTTCCATCCTCTCCTCTATTCTTGCTCATTTCCATCAATTTTATTATAATAATTATTATTACGTCTTCTCTTACGTATGATTAAAGTCATTTGGGCTACCGTGTCAAAATTCAAGTATCATTCATATTTAGGGCCACCCATTCCATTATAACTTCTTCTGTGTATAGTATTTTCAACCTCGCCGATCCTTTGTTATTTTTACCCCCCTTCATTTATTCTCACTCCGTTCGATAGGGTATCATAAGGGCAACCCACGTGACCGTGATAGAGTTTATGACCAAGTGAGGTTTTGAGTTGCACAATTCTTCATAAATTTTTTAGTAGAAAATATTTTTAAAATGTGTCAAATTGGGTCGATTTTCATCCTCTCCGATATTCTTGCTCCTTTCTATCAGTTTTATGATAATAATTATTCTTACGTCTTCTCTCACGTATGATTAAAGTCATTTGTGCTACCGTGCCAAAATTGAAATCACATTCATGTTTAGGGCCACCCATTCCAACATAACTTCTTCTGTGTATAGTATTTTCAACCCCGCCGATCCTTTATTATTTTCACCCCCTTCATTTATTTTCACTCCGTTTGATAGGGTATAATAAGGGCAACCTGCGTGACCTTGAGAGAGTTTATGACCCAGTGAGGTTTTGAGTCGTTCTATTCAACATAAACTCTACAGTAGAAAATATTTTTAAAACGTGTCAAATTTGGTCGATTTCCATCCTCTCCTCTATTCTTGCTCATTTCAATCAGTTTTATGATAATAATTATTCTTACATCTTCTCTCACGTATGATGAAAGTTGTTTGTGTTACCGTGCCAAAATTCAAGTCATATTCATATTTAGGGTCACCAATTCCATCATAACTTCTTCTGTGTATAGTATTTTTAACCTCGCTGATCCTTTGTTATTTTCACCCCGTTCATTTATTCTCACTCCCTTCAATAGGGTATAATAAGGGTAACCCACGTGACCGTGAGAGAGTTTATGACCCAGTGAGATTTTGAGTCGCTCTATTCATCATAAATTCTCCAATAGAAAATATTTTTGAAATATGTGAAATCGGGCCTATTTCCATCCTCTCTTCTATTCTTGTTCCTTTCCATCAGTTTTATGATAATAATTATTCTTACACCTTCTCTCACGTATGATTAAAGTCATTTGTGCTACCGTGCCAAAATTAAAGTCTCATTCATATTTAGGGCCACCCATTCCATCATAACTTCTTCTGTGTATATTATTTTCAACCCCGCCGATCCTTTGCTATTTTCACCACCATTCATTTATTCTCACTCCCTTTGATAGGGTATTATAAGGGTAACCCGCGTGACCTTGAGAGAGTTTATGACCCAGTGAGGTTTTGAGTCGTTCTATTCAACATAAACTCTACAGTAGAAAATATTTTTAAAACGTGTCAAATTTGGTCGATTTCCATCCTCTCCTCTATTCTTGCTCATTTCAATCAGTTTTATGATAATAATTATTCTTACATCTTCTCTCACGTATGATGAAAGTCGTTTGTGTTACCGTACCAAAATTCAAGTCACATTCATATTTAGGGTCACCAATTCCATCATAACTTCTTCTGTGTATAGTATTTTTAACCTCGCTGATCCTTTGTTATTTTCACCCCGTTCATTTATTCTCACTCCCTTCAATAGGGTATAATAAGGGTAACCCACGTGACCGTGAGTGAGTTTATGACCCAGTGAAGTTTTGAGTCACTCTATTCATCATAAATTCTTCATAGAAAATATTTTTAAAAGGTGTCAAATCGGGACTATTTCCATCCTCTCCTCTATTCTTGATCCTTTCTATCAGTTTTATGTTAATAATTATTCTTACGGATTCTCTCACGTACGATTAAAGTCGTTTGGGATACCATGCCAAAATTAAAGTTCCATTCATGTTTAGGGCCACCCATTACAACATAACGTCTTCTGTGTATAGAATTTTCAACCTCATCGATCTTTTGTTATTTTCACCCCATCAATTATTCTCACTCCCTACGATAGGGTATAATAACGGTAACCCGCGTGACTGTGAGAGAGTATATGACCCAATGAGGATTTGAGTCACTCTATTCATCTTAAATTCTTCAGTAGAAAATATTTTTTAAAATGTGTCAAATCGGGTCTATTTCCATCATCTCCTCTATTCTTGCTCCTTTCCATCAGTTTTATGATAATAATTATTCTTATGTCTTCTCTCACGTATGATTAAAGTCATTTGTGCCACCGTGAAAAAATTGAAGTCCCATTCATGTTTAGGGCTACCCATTTCATCTTAACTTCTTCTATGTATAATATCTTCAACCCCGTTGATCCTTTATTATTTTCACCCCCCTTCATTTATTCTCACTCCCTTCGATAGGGTATAATAAGGGTAACCCGCGTGACCGTGAGAGAGTTTATGACCTAGTGAGGTTTTGAGTCGCTCTATTCATTATAAATTCTTTAGTAAAAAATATTTTTAAAATATACCAAATTGGGCCTATTTTCATCCTCTCCTCTATTCTTGCTCCTTTCCATCAGTTTTATGATAATAATTATTATTACGCCTTCTCTCATATATGATTACAGTCATTTGGGCTACCGTGTCAAAATTGAAGTCCCATTCATATTTAAGGTCATCAATTACATCATAACTTCTTCTTTGTATAGTATTTTCAACCTCCCCGATTCTTTGTTATTTTCACACCCCTTCATTTATTATCACTCCGTTCGATTGGGTATAATAAGGGTAACCCGCATGACTGTGAGAGAGTTTATGACCCAGTGAGGTTTTGAGTCACTGTATTCATCATAAATTCTTAAGAATTAAATATTTTTAAAATATGTCAAATCGGGCCTATTTCCATCCTCTCTTATATTCTTACTCCTCTCCATCAGTTTTATGATAATAATTATTCTTACGCCTTCTCTCACGTATGATTAAAGTCATTTGTGCTACCATGCCAAAATTGATGTCCCATTCATATTTAGGGCCTCCCATTCCATCATAACTTCTTCTGTGTATAGTATTTTCAACCTCGCCGATCCTTTGTTATTTTCACCCCTCTTCATTTATTCTCACTCCCCTTAATAGGGTATAGTAAGGGTAACGCGCGTGACCGTGAGAGAGTTTATGACCCAGTGAGATTTTGAGTCACTCTATTCATCATAAATTCTTCAGTAGAAAATATTTTTAAAATGTGTCAAATCAGACCTATTTCCATCCTCTCCTCTATTTTTGCTCATTTCCATCAATTTTATGATAATAATTATTCTTACGCCTTCTCTTACGTATGATTAAAGTCATTTGGGCTACCGTGTCAAAATTGAAGTCTCATTCATATTTAGGGCCACCCATTCCATCATAACTTCTTATGTGTATAGTATTTTCAACCTCGCCGAACCTTTGTTATTTTTACCCCCCTTCATTTATTCTCACTCCGTTCGATAGGGTATCATAAGGGCAACCCGCGTGACCGTGATAGAGTTTATGACTAAGTGAGGTTTTGAGTTGCACTATTCTTCATAAATTTTTTAGAAGAAAATATTTTTAAAAGGTGTCAAATTGGGCCGATTTTCATCCTCTTCTATATTCTTGCTCCTTTCTATCAGTTTTATGGTAATAATTCTTCTTACGTCTTCTCTCACGTATGATTAAAGTCATTTGTGCTACCGTGTCAAAATTAAAATCCCATTCATGTTTAGGGCCACCCATTCCAACATAACTTCTTTTGTGTATAGTATTTTCAACCCCGTCGATCCTTTATTATTTTCACCCCCCTTCATTTATTCTCACTCCGTTTGATAGGGTATAATAAGGGCAACCCGCATGACCGTGAGAGAGTTTATGACCCAGTGAGATTTTAAGTCGCTCTATTCATCATTAATTCTCCAATAGAAAATATTTTTAAAATATGTCAAATCGGGCCTATTTCCATCCTCTCTTATATTCTTGCTCATTTCCATCAGTTTTATGATAATAATTATTCTTACGCCTCTCTCACGTATGATTAAAGTCATTTGTGCTACCGTGCCAAAATTGAAGTCCCATTCATATTTAGGGCCTCCCATTCCATCATAACTTCTTCTGTGTATAGTATTTTCAACATCGCCGATCATTTGTTATTTTCACCCCCCTTCATTTATTCTCACTCCCCTTGATAGGGTATAGTAAGGGTAACGCGCGAGACTGTGAGAGAGTTTATGACCCAGTGAGGTTTTGAGTCACTCTATTTGTAGCGACCCGGATTCCGGATGTGACGACCCAGAGTTCAGGATACCGATATACCGATAACATCGATACACCGATACCACGAACTGGGGAGGCCACCCAAGAGGCTGATGAGGCCCCTGAAGGGTTAGTGGGGGTTGGCTGAGGAATATGCATAATCAATTGCGAATTGAGGCGCGCAATACAATTAAGTATTAAGATTTAAACACAAGTGCGGAAGCAATTTAAAATAACCAGAGTGATAAACATATAACTAGTCCAGAGTGACAAACACTAGTCCTCAAGGTACAACCACGCGGGCCATACCCCGGCAAAAGTACAACACAAGCCTCAAAAAGGCAGCTCGTGCTCAGCTGGCAGCTAAGGACGGTCCCGAAACGGCACGCTAAACTCCGGGAGACGTCGGGCGTAGCTCACCTGAAAGGAGAAGGGTGAGTCACAGCCAGACTCAGTAGGGGTCACGCGGATCCCTACCTCGCACTAATCAAGCGAACATGCATAAATAACAGCAATTAAAGCATGCATTTAAATAAATACACAAGCAATGGCATGAATAACTAATCACAAGGAAGCTGTAAACTCTATCTAAGCAAGTGTAACAGCTAACACATGCCACTACTAATTAAATGCAAACGTCTGAAACTAAAACTACCAAATAGAATAAGCTGCAACTAATCCAGACAACAAGGACGGACAACCACTGGAGCAGAAACCAGAAGCGTCCACTGACGGCTTACACTGCGTCTCAAGCACTCGCAGTCGACGAAGCGACAAGCTAAGTGCGTAAACAGTACCAAACCAAGTGACCAGTCGAAGTGGCACCCGTCGGTGTCAGTCCACAGTCTCCGACCACGTGTGCACACACTGACTCTAGCCTGAGCCAGGCCCTCTAACTAGTTTTCTCCCTTGGCAGGACGCTACCATTGGCTGGGAGCCCACGGAACTAGCTTACAAACCGTGTATGGGAAACACCCCTCCGCTATCCTCAAGCGGGACGGCACTCAACAGACCTTAGGGCAACAACAGTGGCTCCATTGCATGGAAAGAAAAGCTACTCTATTGGCATATAAAACACGCCACAATATAGTAAAACAATACAACTATGGCATGAGTATAGAACAGAACGCATAAGCAATGGGCGGGGAACATAACCAAACTGACGGGCAAGCGGCGGTCAAAGGCCCACGCGCTACTTGGAAGTGACGGTCGGGGACTGGTGCGTTACATCAAGAGTGACGCGCTGGTCTCCAGCCGTTACTCCCTCCCGAGTTCCAACTCACAGGTGCAGGGGGGAATGTGACGGTAGGGGCCCTGCGCGTCGCTTCCAAGCGGCGCGGTAGGTCACCGCCGTTACATCCTCCCGAGTACCAAACCCAAAGGCCACGAAGGGGAGAGTGACGGTGGGGGTCCTATGCGTTGCTTCCAAGCAACGCGCGGGAACTCCGCCGTTACTTTCACCCGAGGCTCAAAACAACACACAGCGTTCCAAAACGATAGCAGATGAAGCGACGCCCCAGTCTCGGCGCGCCGTTTGCAAGCGACGGCCGGTCGACAGACCGCCGGGCTCACCGCCTCACCGTGCCAACGGAAAACAACGATCGAGTAACGGATGGGGATCCCTCCGTTACGCTCCAAACGACGCCCCTCGATGGGCCGTTATTTGGCAAGTGACGCGTCCATCTTGGACCGTCAGGAAAGTGACGGTTCCTGGCAGGACCGTCACTCCACCTGGGTTACGAGCGGGTACGGTTTGTAAACCGAAGCCCCCCCGGACGGCTGAAATCGCCGGGTAACGACGAAATAACCTGTAACCTGCCAAACCACGCATGCTATACAACAATTTAACAGCTAATCTAGCACATGCATCGCCTAAAATCGATCAACCGCGAAGAACATGGCCAAAACCCCAAATATGAACACATGGGCAACATGCTTACTACGGGGCGCTAATCAACAGGATGAGCTATAGGAAATGCTCCTAGCGAGCTAAGGATTCCATCCCCCTACCTCTTGCAAGCCGAAACGCGCGAAAAGCCCGCATGCACCGAGGTAGGCTCGCCGAGCCTTCAAGCTCCCACACGCTTCCACGTCCACCGATCCTTGCCAAGAAGGGTACCCACGCGTTCGCCTCGACGCGAGGAATCCAACGGCACCAACCTCGTCTCGATCCGTCCTCGTCTCGGCCGCGATCCCTACAAGGGGGAGAGAGGCGATCGCGCGAGAGAAAGAGAGAGAGAGAGGGAAAGAGAGAGTGATCGACGGGGAGAAGAGAGAGTGAGGGTGAGGGATTAATAAAATAAAAATAAAATTAATATATATATAATTAAATCATTATATATATAAAAATCTTATTAATATTCCAATAACCCTCAAATAGCTCCAAATAAATCCGGAAAAAATACCAGACAAATTCCTAAAAATCCAGGAAAAAGCCAGAAATTCCAGAACAATTAATAGAACAAATACCACGAAGGATCCATTAAGGCACGGGCCTTACAGTCCCTCCCTCCTTACAGAAATTTCGCCCTCGAAATTTACAACCACAAGGATAAAGAGGAAACCGAGAAAGGACAAATACCTCACTGGAACAAGAAAGGAAAAAGCTGATGCATCTCATCTTCACGCTCCCAAGTAGACTCGTTACCAGAGTGACGCTGCCAAGCAACCTTTACCAGAGGAATAACCTTATTTCTCAACCGCTGCTCACGACGGTCTTCAATTCTAATAGGAAACTCTGGCGTGGACAAATCAGCAGTCACCTCGGGCCACACTGAATCATCGAGAACATGAGAAGCATCAGGCACATATTTCCTTAACTGAGACACGTGGAACACATCATGAATAGCTTGCATGGCCGCCGGCAGTTGCAAACGATAAGCCACTGAACCAATAGCTTCAACAATTGGGAAAGGGCCAACATACCGCGGGCTAAGCTTTCCACGTTTCCCAAATCTGGAAACACCTTTCATCGGAGATATTTTAACAAACACCATATCTCCAGGTTCAAATTGTAGTGGACGTCTGCGTCGATCTGCATAACTTTTCTGTCGACTCTGAGCCGTCAACAATCTCTGCCTGATCAGACGAACCACATCAGAACACTGCTGTACCATGTCCGGTCCTGTCAACAGTCGGTCCCCAACATCAAACCAGTTCAGAGGAGTACGACAAGGACGACCATACAGCGCTTCATAAGGAGCCATGCCAATACTGGAGTGAAAACTGTTATTATATGCAAACTCAACAAGTGGCAAATGATGACCCCACGAACCTTGCCAATCAAGGCAACACGATCTCAGCATGTCCTCCAGAGTCTGAATAGTTCTCTCTGACTGTCCATCTGACTGTGGGTGATACGCTGAACTGAAAGCTAATTCAGTGCCCAAAGCTTTTTGGAAACTACGCCAGAAGCCAGAGGTAAAACGCGGGTCACGATCTGACACAAGTGAAACATGAATTCCATGCAGCGGCACGATCTTCTGCACATAGAGCTCGGCCAATCTCTGCACACTCCAAGTAACTTTAATCGACAACAATCTGGCGATTTTAGTCAATCTGTCGACAAGCAGCCAGATTCCATCAAAACCTTGAGAAGTTCGAGGCAAACCCACCACAAAATCTGTAGTGACATGGTCCCATTTCCACATCGGAATCTCTAATGGCTGAAGCAGACCACCTGGCTTTTGATGTTCGGCTTTAACTAACTGACAAGTCAAGCACTTAGAATCAAAAATAGCCACGTCCTTCTTCATGCCGGGCCACCAGAACTGCTTCTTCAAATTCTGATACATCTTGGTGACACCAGGGTGAATAGAAAAACGGGAACCATGGGCTTCATTTAGAATCTCATTCCTCAAATCATTATCAACAGGAATATACAATCTGCCCTGAAAACTGACAACCAGCTTGTCATCAAATTCCACATCATATCTTGATATAACACGGGCTAAATCAGAATCAGTTTGCTGGGCTTCTAAAATCTGCTGATACAAAGCTGAACCCAAAACCAAGCTAGCACAAACTGCCATCTTCGGATCGGCAGGAATCTCTACACCAAATGCCTCGCTCGGAAGCTGTTCCCACAATTTCCATTCATGAAGCAACAAATGGCTGACCTGTACTTTCCTGCTCAAAGCATCGGCCACAACATTCATTTTACCTGGCTGATAGGAGAGTGTAAAGTCATAATCTTTCATGTATTCCATCCATCGCCTCTGCCTGAGATTCAGATCTTTCTGGGAGAAAATATACTGTAAACTCTGATGATCAGTGAGAATCTGAAATTTCTCACCATACAGATAATGTCTCCAAATCTTCAAGGCAAAAATAACTGCAGCTAGCTCCAGATCGTGAGTGGGATAATTTCCTTCATGCTGTTTCAATTGCTGAGATGCATATGCAATAACCTTACCATGTTGCATTAGCACTGCACCCAAACCTACACGGGAAGCATCTGTACAAACAAGAAAACCACCCGAATCGGAAGGCAAGGTCAACACTGGAGGAGAAGTCAATAGCCCTTTCAATTCAACAAAGCTAGCCTCACACTGATCCGACCAGACAAACGGCACATCCTTCCGTGTCAATTTAGTCATCGGTGCTGCAATCTTCACAAAATCCTGAATGAATCTGCGGTAATACCCAGCCAAACCTAGAAAACTTCGAATCTCCGTTACAGTTCTCGGTCTCTGCCAACTCAAAACAGCATCAATCTTTGCAGGGTCCACTGCCACTCCATTACCAGAAATCACATGACCAAGAAAATGAATTTCCCGAAGCCAGAATTCACACTTACTGAACTTCGCATAAAGCTCGTGATCTCTTAGAGTCTGCAGAACGGTCCTCAAATGCTGAACATGATCACTATCAGAGGCAGAATAGATCAGAATATCATCAACAAAGATCACCACGAACTGATCCAGAAATGGACGAAAGATACGCTGCATTAGGTCCATAAAAGCTGCTGGGGCATTAGTCAAACCAAACGGCATGACTAAGAATTCAAAATGACCATAACGAGTACTGAAAGCAGTCTTCTCCACATCAGATTCCCGGATCCGCAATTGAAAATAGCCAGACCGGAGATCAATCCGCGAAAAGACAGTAGCAGACCGTAACTGGTCAAACAAATCATCAATCCTGGGATGCGGATACCTATTCTTGATAGTCGCCTGATTTAACTGCCTGTAATCAATACAAAGTCTCAGGCTTCCATCTTTCTTTTTCACAAACAACACTGGAGCACTCCACGGAGAAAAACTGGGACGAATATAACCCTTCTCCAGTAACTCTAGTAGCTGTGCACGCAGTACTTTCAATTCAGCTGGAGCCATTCGGTACGGCGGCTTTGCTAAGGGGCCAGTATCTGGAATCAGTTCAATCACCATCTCAATCTCTCGCTCTGGGGGAAGCCTGGGAACTCGTCAGGAAACACATCAGGGAACTCACAGACAACAGGAATACCACAAACATCCCGTCGTGGTTTTTCAACAGCCACCACTGAAGCAAGGAATCCCTGACAACCTGCGCTAAGCAACCTATAGGCTCGAATAGCAGAAATAATCATACGAGAAGATCGGGATCGAATACCTTGAAAATAAAAGGCTGATTTTCCTTGGGGCTGAAAATAGACTTTCTTCGATCTGCAGTCAACTACAGCTCCATAATGCTCCAACCAATCCATTCCCAGAATAACATCATAATCTGCCAGCTGCAACGCATACAATCTTGCCGGCAACTGGTGATTATCAATCATGACAGGAGATTCTTCCAGACACAAAGGAGTAACCATGAAATCTCCAGAAGGCAATTCCACAAACAACTCACAAGACAGCTCAGAAGTCGGTTCCTCAATACAAGCCATGAAATCCTCAGAAATAAAAGAGTGAGAAGCACCAAAATCAAATAAGACATGGGCTGAATGACCATAAAGCATAATCGTACCTTCCACAAGATGGGACGCAGCAGCATCAGCTCTTGTCAAATGAGAAACTTTGCCCTTCTGCTTCTTGGAACCAGCTGAAGATTGCTGAGAAGACGCCGACGCCTGAGAGAAAAATTGTTGTGGAGCTTGAGGTGCAGGAGGTCTAAACTGCGGCTGAGGTTGAGACAACTGAGGAGCTTGCAATTGAGTCGGCCTCAGCGGGCAATCCCGAACCACATGACCTGGCTGGTCACACCTAAAGCAAACAATAGGAAGAGAACACGGCTGGCCCTTGTGATGACCACCGCATCTCCGACACGTCCACGGCTGACTTGAAGCTAAACTCTGCCGAGTCTGAGAAGAAGGTGCTGTCGGCTGCAGAACAGAATATGTATCGGACGGCTGCTGAAAAAACTTCTTCTTCTTCGTGAACCTTTTGAACTTGGGCTTAGAAGGAGAGGAAGCACTGGAAACCTCTGACTGGACCGAAGGAACACCAGGCACGGGCTGTCGGTAAGACTGCTGAACCTGAGCTACCGGCTGCACTGACCCTGCCTGGGGATACCCACCCGGTCTCGCCATCTCCAGCTCTAAAGCTACAGCTGTCTGACACGCAGTATCAAGATCCGCAACACGACTCGCTATCAGCGGCATCTTCAACTCTGGCCTCAACCCTTGCAAGAATTGCTGGGTCTTCAAAGCTTCACTGGCCAGCACATGGGGCGCATACTGACCCAATTCCAAGAACTTATTCCTGTACTGAAGCACGGTCATACTGCCCTGAGTCAATTCCATAAACCGATACATCTTATCCATCTGTAAACAGGCAGGAGTATAGGCACGCTCGAAAGCAGCAATGAACTCTGCCCAAGTGATTTGCCGAAGAGGTCTGGATCGAAAGGAAATCTGCCACTCGGCTTTCCACCACGTGATGGATGTACCCTGGAGTTGAAAAGCAGCAAGCATGACTTTCTCATCTTCAGCACACTCCATCGAGACAAACACACGCTCTATCGCATCCAACCATTGCCCTGCCACTTCTGGATCAGCTTGACCATCGAAAGCAGGCGGATTGAACATCAAGAATTCTTTCAAAGCCTTGCCTCGACTACCAGGCACCTCAGCTTGAACGATCGGCACTGGAGGAGCTACTGGAACGACAGGAACAGCGGGAACTGCAGGAGGAGGTGCAGAACCGCAATCTTCCCTGGGCGCATCTCGAGGAACACGCGGAGCTCGAGGAGGTCTTCCTCGAAGAGGCGGCATAATTATGCTGCCAAAAAACACCATCAATAATAAAATCCATCAATCATACGGAAAACATCCTATGCCAGCAAGAGACGACAACAGGACTAGCTCTGGACAAAGCGTCAATTCCAATTCTTTACGCAAATCCTCAACTTACGCTCTGATACCATCTGCGACGACCCAGAGTTCAGGATGCCGATATACCGATAACATCGATGTACCGACACCAAGGACTGGGGAGGCCACCCAAGAGGCTGATGAGGCCCCTGAAGGGTTAGTGGGGGTTAGCTGAGGAATCTGCATAATTAATTACGAATTGGGGCGCGCAATACAATTAAGTATTAAGATTTAAACACAAGTGCGGAAGCAATTTAAAATAACCAGAGTGATAAACTTATAACTAGTCCAGAGTGACAAACACTAGTCCTCAAGGTACAACCACGCGGGGCATACCCCGGCAAAAGTACAACACAAGCCTCAAAAAGGCAGCTCGTGCTCAGCTGGCAGCTAAGGACGGTCCCGAAATGGCACGCTAAACTCCGGGAGACGTCGGGCGTAGCTCACCTGAAAGGAGAAGGGTGAGTCACAGCCAGACTCAGTAAAGGGTCACGCGGATCCCTACCTCGCACTAATCAAGCGAACATGCATAAATAACAGCAATTAAAGCATGCATTTAAATAAATACACAGGCAATGGCATGAATAACTAATCACAAGGAAGCTGTAAACTCTATCTAAGCAAGTGTAACAGCTAACACATGCCACTACTAATTAAATGCAAGCGTCTGAAACTAAAACTACCAAATAGAATAAGCTGCAACTAATCCAGACAACAAGGACGGACAACCACTGGAGCAGAAACCAGAAGCGTCCACTGACGGCTTACACTGCGTCTCAAGCACTCGCAGTCGACGAAGCGACAAGCTAAGTGCGTAAACAGTACCAAACCAAGTGACCAGTCGAAGTGGCACCCGTCGGTGTCAGTCCACAGTCTCCGACCACGTGTGCACACACTGACTCTAGCCTGAGCCAGGCCCTCTAACTAGTATTCTCCCTTGGCAGGATGCTACCATTGGCTGGGAGCCCACGGAACTAGCTTACAAACCGTGTATGGGAAACACCCCTCCGCTATCCTCAAGCGGGACGGCACTCAACAGACCTTAGGGCAACAACAGTGGCTCCATTGCATGGAAAGAAAAGCTACTCTATTGGCATATAAAACACGCCACAGTATAGTAAAACAATACAACTATGGCATGAGTATAGAACGGAACGCATAAGCAATGGGCGGGGAACATAACCAAACTGACGGGCAAGCGGCGGTCAAAGGCCCACGCGCTACTTGGAAGTGACGGTCGGGGACTGGTGCGTTACATCAAGAGTGACGCGCTGGTCTCCAGCCATTACTCCCTCCCGAGTTCCAACTCACAGGTGCAGGGGGGAATGTGATGGTAGGGGCCCTGCGCGTCGCTTCCAAGCGGCGCGGTAGGTCACCGCCGTTACATCCTCCCGAGTACCAAACCCAAAGGCCACGAAGGGGAGAGTGACGGTGGGGGTCCTATGCGTTGCTTCCAAGCAACGCGCGGGAACTCCGCCGTTACTTTCACCCGAGGCTCAAAACAACACACAGGGTTCCAAAACGATAGCAGATGAAGCGACGCCCCAGTCTCGGCGCGCCGTTTGCAAGCGACGGCCGGTCGACAGACCGCCGGGCTCACCGCCTCACCGTGCCAACGGAAAACAACGATCGAGTAACGGATGGGGATCCCTCCGTTACGCTCCAAACGACGCCCCTCGATGGGCCGTTATTTGGCAAGTGACGCGTCCATCTTGGACCGTCAGGAAAGTGACGGTTCCTGGCAGGACCGTCACTCCACCTGGGTTACGAGCGGGTACGGTTTGTAAACCGAAGCCCCCCCGGACGGCTGAAATCGTCGGGTAACGACGAAATAACCTGTAAGCTGCCAAACCACGCATGCTATACAACAATTTAACAGCTAATCTAGCACATGCATCGCCTAAAATCGATCAATCGCGAAGAACATGGCCAAAACCCCAAATATGAACACATGGGCAACATGCTTACTACGGGGCGCTAATCAACAGGATGAGCTATAGGAAATGCTCCTAGCGAGCTAAGGATTCCATCTCCCTACCTCTTGCAAGCCGAAACGCGCGAAAAGCCCGCATGCACCGAGGTAGGCTCGCCAAGCCTTCAAGCTCCCACACGCTTCCACGTCCACCGATCCTTGCCAAGAAGGGTACCCACGCGTTCGCCTCGACGCGAGGAATCCAACGGCACCAACCTCGTCTCGATCCGTCCTCGTCTCGGCCGCGATCCCTACAAGGGGGAGAGAGGCGATCGCGCGAGAGAATGAGAGAGAGAGAGGGAAAGAGGGAAAGAGAGAGTGATCGACGGGGAGAAGAGAGAGTGAGGGTGAGGGATTAATAAAATAAAAATAAAATTAATATATATATAATTAAATCATTATATATATAAAAATCTTATTAATATTCCAATAACCCTCAAATAGCTCCAAATAAATCTGGAAAAAATACCAGACAAATTCCTAAAAATCTAGGAAAAAGCCGGAAATTCCAGAACAATTAATAGAACAAATACCACGAAGGATCCATTAAGGCACGGGCCTTACACCGGATACCCCGTGTACCCGGTATAAATACCGAATACATGTGATACCACATGGGACCCGTGAGGCCTCCCAATCGCGGGAAAGCGCCGAAGGGAAAAAGCAGTGTGTGTGGAATACATTGAAGCCAGCAGATATAACAGTAAGCAATTAAATTTCATTACAATGGATTGCTAAAGTAGCAGAAATAAAATTACCTTTTCATTAATAATTCAAATTTTACAATTATACACAGAGTCCAGTCCAAAAGGAAAGACAACAAGTCTATCACAGTACAGTCTGACGGAAAGGAACGTACACTGAAGTCGGGGGAGACCCGACGCAGGCACAGCTGGCAGCTACCGCAGCGAACGCACTCCACCAGGAACAGTAGAGGCAGACGGTGAAACCCACCTGAAAAGCAGCAGGGGTGAGTCTCAACAGAAACTCAGTAGGGGTCACGCGGATCCCCACTGGAAAACGCACAGAGCAACGGAAGCAACAACAAAGACAGCAGGTGCAGCAAGGCAGGAAAAAGCTACACTACAAAGCTGTAAACAGAACAGGTACAGTAGGAGTAGGGAACAGGCAGGAGAGGGGAGCTCAACAACAAAGAAGAGCGAGGCCGTAAGACACGGAACGACGGCCACCGAGGAGAACTCGGCACCCTAAGCTACTCCAAATGGCAACAGACGGTCGACCCCAAACTCGCACAGTAGGGTAACCCAATCCGTTAGCCAAAACAAAGGCGAAGGCAGACACCGACGCCGAAAACACATACAAACACGACTGGAACAGTCGTGCACACAGCCCCACGCATGACTAGAACGTCATGCAAACGATAAAACACCGACCTCGAGTACAGCCACAAGAGGGCAACTCGCAAAGGTCACAGCGCGCAAGAAAACGCGAAAGTCACAGAACCAAGCGACAGGAGCACCCTCCTCCCAGAAGAACAGCCAGATGCGTCCACTGACGACTTACACTACGCCACAAGTGTCATGTCCATTCAAGAACAAGACACACCAAGAACCAGGTCCGAGGAACAACAGTTCAAGGAAACATGGTACCACAGCACAAGACTACAGCACCAACCGCGAGTGACTAGTGAGGGCCACGCCCGTCGGCGCAAGTCCCCAGTCCCTGACCACGTGTGCACACACCGACCTCTACCTAGGTCAGGCCTCTAACTAGTATTCCCCTCGGTAGGATGCTACCGTTGGCCGGGGCCTACGGAACTAGCTTAAAAACCGTACGTACCAAACGCAACAGGAAAACCCCTCCACCACTCCCGGTGGGTCGACAAAAGCCTAGGGCTACAACTAGGGGAGGCTCACAAGGCACGAACTCTGAAACACAGGTGCTAAAGCACAGACAGCTAAGAAAAGCCCTGTCTCGTGCACAGCAAAGCACCCAGGCAGTAAAACAACCGCCAACAGACTCAGGACCAGGCTAACTAGACCTACAACGTAACGATCCCGAGTCGAACGACTCAAAGGCAAGATCGTCACAAACAGCGGGACAAACCGCCAATCGGTCTAATCTCAAGCCAACAAAACAACGCTCCGCAGAAAATGACACACGGAGACCTGAGGGAAACCCCAAGAACCCTCAGCACGATCAGACATGCAAACCGAGGTAGAACAATGTCTCGAGGCATCCAGAAGCAGTGTCTCGGACAGGACAGAACCGCCAAGACGCGCACAAACAAGGTCCCACGTTAACCACTAGGTCAGACCGGGTTGACCTGAACCAAACAACAACAGCATACAGAAGCAGGATCAAGAATCCTACCACAAGTAAGAAGACTCCTGGCTACCTTACAACGTAGTCTTAACCCTCATAGGACGTCAAAAGGCATCCACGGGACAACGGGCAGACCACAAGGCCAAGCCAAGACACACAGGAATCAACGGGCAGAAAACCAAGACACAAGGAAAGTAACGCATGAGCCCTAGACCGCTATAGACAAGCGACGGTCTAGGTCGGGGCCGTTATTTCTCAAACGACGGACAGGCAACAGGCCGTCGCTCACCACCCTGACAACCTACAAAACCACACTAAAGCCAAGTAACGCGCAACGCCAGACGCGTTACTCCCAAAGCGACGCGGCAGGGGAGAGGCGTCACAACCAAACGACGCGCAGGGGCCTACGCGTTACTCTCAACGGCACAGCCACCCTCAACCCAGCGCAAAACAGCAAACGACGGCCGGAGGCAAGCGCGTTATACCATAACGACGCACGGGGGCACATCCGTTACTTCCAACGGGCACAACTACCCAAGCTCGGCCAAAACAGAATGTAACGGCCAGGGGCAGGCGCGTTACACTCAAACAACGCACAGGGGCACGACCGCTGGAGGCACCGCCTCAACAGGTCAAACGTCGGTCAAACAGCAAGTAACGGCCAGGACCAGGCCGTCAGAGGAATCGCCATACTCAACCCACAAAATGACAAACGGCATGTAACGCACAGGCTCAGGCGCGTTACATGGGTGTGACGTGCCAGACCAATGCCGTCACACACCCAGAAGCCAAAACTCACAAGAACGCCAAATCAAATGGCGGTCTATCGTAGGACCGTCAGAGCCAAATAACGGCCACTGAAACGACCGCTACTTCCCATACGACGGGAAAACATAGGAATGGCCGAATCGGCCCGTTCCACGCCCCATTCACGCCGAAACGCAGGGGAAACAAACCACAACGATAAATGACAACCCCAGGGGACTCAAAACCCCACATGCAAGCTCAAAAACGCAAGATTCGGGCGATTTCATCAAATCCACCCTAAGTGAGTCACCGAGGTTCCCGGGCTTCTATCGGCCTCGAATGAACACCAAATCACACGAAATCAACGTGGATGGGATCCTAACATCCCTACGGTCAGTTAGAAACTAACTACGCCGCAAACAGTCACCGTTTACCGGCCGACCCTAAAAACCACGAAAATCACGGTTTAGGCAAAACAAGCCCATACTCGACTGTTTCCAAGCCGAACGACGTGCAATGGTAGGGAAAACGGAGAGGACGAAGTAAGGATCAGTCACCCTACCTCCACCGTTCGGGATCGTGCCAGAATCGATCCGATCCTCGCCCCATCGCGCACCTCGACAGCTCCACAGCCTCGCCAACCCGCCCACGATCGCTCCGTCTGCAGCCGGGGCCAAAGAGGGGGAAGAACGAGAGAGAACGGGAGAGAGAGAGTGAGATCGCGAGAGTGAGGAGAGAGAGAGAGGAAAAGGAAAAGAAATAGAAAAGAAATTAGGAAATTTTCCTAATTTCCAAAAATTCCAAAAATGTGCCGAAAATGCAAAAATTTAGAAAAATACGTAAAAATAGCCGAAACGACCGGCTCGAAGAGTACATCGTCGATGTAGCATCCACGAGTTCGAGAATTGACAAACAAACTCGCCATAGGGTTCCGTAACTAGTACGTGAGAAAAACCCACACGGCTCGTCAAACTCAACTCGGAAGCCACAAAAGCGAACCGAAACTCCACGAAACCAATCCGAAACAGATCCGAAATATCCCGCAAAGATCCAACAAGACCTGCAAAAGATCCATCAAGATCCAGGGCATTACATCCTCCCCTCCTTTAAGAAATTTCACCCTCGAAATTAAGGACTAACAAAGGAGAAGCAGGGAAGAACAACCCAACAGCACAAATCTCGGAAAACACAGCTCAGAGGAACACCGTCAGACCACAATTACAGGTACACACTCAGCTTCCAAGACAGCAAGTCCACAGCACGAGTATGGCACTAAAGTGAACACATCTGACACCTCCGAAGCAAGGGCAACGTCGTTTACGTCTCACCAGAAATAGAGACACGACAGCCACGACAACAGACAATCGAGAAACACAACGACAACACGGCTAGCGGAAGCTCACACAAGGAGACACAGTCCTCTCAGCTGACAGCTCGCAACATCATCGGCTCCAGTGCCAAAGGCAACAGGGAACACCTGGCACACAGAACGCCAACGCCAACAACACCACTGGACCAGAAACACAATCAAGTCAGCACTCACTCAGATATCACATCTGATCGAGTCGCAAGCTAACTCCACCGGAGGAAAAGGGAGCACAGCAAAGCTAACTGACAAGACAAGGGTCCAAGATAAGAACACAAAATCATAAAGAAACAGCGCCAAAACAACACAACAACACAGCGGCAGCACCTGCAGGATTCCGGCTCCACACAACACGCAGAACCACGGAACACATCTGCAAGTAGGGTCACAACAAGGCACAAGAACAGCTGAACACACAACCACACGGGAACAGGTCACGCATCAGACTGCTCACCAAGAGAAGACCCACAACAACGAAAAATGACAACAACGATCTCGGGGAACGCAACTCAAGGACTACGAACACGCCTCGAGAGCACCACACCCAAGAAAGAAAAATGCAGAGCTGAGGGTACTCAATCAGCAAGGAATGCCGACAAATTGCCCATCACTCGCAAATGCCAATGCCAACAGCAAACAAACACCCGGAAACTACCAGCAATGGCATGGCAGCGACAATGTCAAGGCACGAGAAGCCAAGACGAAGTCACATCGAGAAGGAACAAAACCTCTCGACAAGCGGGTAGCCAACTCACACACTTCCACAGCACTCTCAACAACATGCACAGGCAACAGAACAACACCGGTAATCGCATCTCAGCACACACCAGGCGTCATCGCAATCAACAAGATCACAATTAACACGCCACTGTAGACACGCCAAAATTGACGTTACTATGAGTACATCTCATATTGCCTTGTAATGTCCCAATTGACCCTCAAATTAGCTCTGTTTGAGTGATTTTTCTCACTTTTCTTGGATTTCTCCCTTTTTCCTCTCTTTTCCTTTTTTTTCCTATTTTTTTGGATTTTTCTAGATTTTCTGGGCATTTTTCTCTATTTTTATGAATTTTCCAGAATTAACGACTTGACGTGGGGCGTCTTTTAAATAACGACTTAGCCTTGGGCGTTTCTTAAAAATGGACGACTATTTGTGGAGGCGTAAATTCCACTTATTTTCTATTTTTTTTGGATTTTTCTGAGAATTTTTCGGAATTTTTTGGGAATTAACGACCTACCATGAGACGTTATTTTGAATTTGAAAAGAATAAAAAAAATCAAAAATCAAATTCACGACCTATACACGGTCGTCACTTTTTCAAATTGATTTGGTGGCCTTCCGGGTGTCAGAAAAATACGCAAAAATAGTCGTTGGAATCAGCGCAACGAGATGCACCTCCACCTAAAAAATGGGAAAATAATATTGAGAAATGAAAATTGGCCCTATTTTGAATATATTGAATTAACGTCCCTTGATAGGGCGCGTTTTAAATCACGCCTTGGACGCAGACGTGTTTCATCTATTTCTAAAAATTGATTTTTGAATTAACGTCTTTATCTAAGACGTGTTTTTAATAACGCCCCTTTGGTAGGTCGTCAAATTAAGAATTGACGCCCTTGTCCAAGTCGTGTTTCACTTTCGTGTTCTAAACGAACGCAGCCTTTCCCCAGAGAGTCCTTGCTTCGTTTGGTTACCTTGCCCAGTCTAATCCTTCCCTCCTTGGGCTCTTGCCCATTCTTATCCCTTCTAATCTTGGTTCTCCCCTATTAATAGATCTTCTGCAGCTCTGTTGAGGGGGGATTTTCTTTTTTTCCTCCTTCTCTTCCATTTTTCTTCTTCTTCTTTCTTCCGTTTTGTTTTCTTTTTCTTCTTCTTTCACGCAGGTTGCTGCTACTGGCTGAAGGAGGAGCTCCTCCTATACTAATTGCTTCATCTTTTGAAGGCTTCTCCCCATCGAGCATCTAAAGCCAAGCAACAGGCTTTTGCTTTCTATCATTCTTTCTTTGTTTTCTTTTGTTTATCATCATTAATTCATGCATGCATGTTCATGTCTATGTATTTTTTTTAACTCAACCACGTTGAGAAACTCCCCTTAGTGCACTCTTGCACTCTTTCCCCTTATTCATATTTTTATCATTCATCATTCATCATATCCCCACCCTCTTTGCATAGGGGTTTAAGGGCAACCACCCTTAAGGTGTGTTCTTACATAATTTGTCATGCTCATATTTTTATTTAAGAATTTGATGCTACACTCACCATGTTCTAATTTCATATTCTTTATTGGTGTTTGATTGTTTTGCAGGGGTAATCAAATTGAAGAACTCTGTTCATCGGCCGGCCGATTGGAAGAGAAAGGAGTACTCACATCCCCGCATTGAAGGTATTTTTCGCGATCCCTCCATGTTTATTATTTGTTATATCTTTTGAGGCCTCGTGTCTCTGGCGATCACAAACTCCATCTTAGCACCTCGTGCTTATTAATGCTCTTTCATTTGCTTATTTATTTATTATTTCTATTTGTTTAAGTGGATTTCTAATTAGAATCTACAAATTGGCGATCACGGTAGGACCCCTTTTCGTTTTTCTTTGATTACCCTTTCCCCTTAGGCACCCACGTGTGCCGTCTCCCCTTCTGCACCCTCGGTGCGTCTCCTTTTTGTGCCCCTCGGGCACCCTCCATTGTGCATTGCACTCTCCCCAAGTGATCTGTCAGCTTGTTAGATTTTTTTTAAAATTCCACTTATCCAAAAAAAAATTTATTTTTTTGAGGAGCATGCTTCTATCTTATGTTTGTTGATTGCCTGTGAGTGCCTGTGAGTATCTTGCTATTTCTGGCCGTGGGGTCTTTCTGGGAATTGACGCCTCTGTCAAAGGCGCTTTTTAATTTCACGCCCTAACCCAGGGCGCTTTCTGTAAAGGTAACGCCTTCTGAGAGGGCGTCTTCCATCTTTCTCCCGATTTTGCTACACTCCTTGTAAATTCACGCCTTGCCCAAGGGCGTCTCTTTATTGACTAGCGCCTCTCATCAAGGCATTTTTCTGGTTTTGACGCCCTCTGCAGAGGGCGTCCTTTTACTTATAGCGCCTCACTCTAGGGCGCGTTTGTTGCTGCCCCTGGGCCCACTGTCGTCTCTTCTGTTGATAGCGCCCCCTGCCAGGGCGTCTTTTTACTGTGGGTTTCCTCTGTGGGTTTCCATACTGATTCATGCCTATACTTGTTGATTGATTATATTGTTGTGGTTGGCTTGTTTACTCTGCTGCATTCATCTTTGCATTGGTTTGGGAGACCTCCTCTCTCTACATTACGATTCCACACACCCTCTTGGTGAAGGAAGGACCCTCCATTGAGCACTCCGTCTCTTTGGATTGGAAATTCCTAAACTAAGCCTCCATAAGTCCCCGCACCCGTGGATTCCCTCACGGACGCCGGGCAGGTTGTACCTTTTGATGTCCCGGGTTTAGTGGCCCATACGCGGTGAGAGAGTGTTCCTAGTTGGCATTGAAGTGAAATCATATTGAAACTAGGTCCCTACCTTGTGTGAATCATAATTGTCAAAAATCATTAATTCCCAAAGGATCAAACATAAGAAATCAAGGTGACCATTCCAACTTGTGTGCTTCTTTGCAAATTATTTTGCTTAAACTTTGCTTGTATAATGGCTTACTTTGATAAACAAAACAACATGTTCAACTCAATTAATGTTCATGAGGGTGATCAACCTAGCACATCTTATTCCCCTCAATTTCAACATGTTCATCATTCTCACTATAATTCTTTCAAAGGACCACGTCCTCATTCTTATGGTGTTGCCCGACCCATGGGCAATATCCAATCCCATGGTCCTTCACCTCAATCGCGAGTCACTATTCCTACGGGACCGTCTCGTCCCAATGATGAGAAGGTTTCCCAAATCATTCATGCATTAGATCATCTTACCCCTCAATAAATCCAAGCCCTTAAGGCCGCTGTTGAGGGTGCATCTCATTCATCTCATCCTCCCTCCAATCCTATGCGGGTGGCCCATCACCCACCTCCCTCTTCTATTCACAATCCTACCCAGGTGGCCCATCACCCGTCTCCTTCTATTCAAACTTCTTCTCGGGTGGTCCGACACCCGCCCCCTTCTATTTCTCCTCCATCACGGCACCAAGGCCCATTTATTCCTTGCAATCCGGCCTATCCGATTTCTTCTACGGGTCGGCCCATTAATCCCCCTCCGCAGCCTTTTTATACGGCCCCTCCTTCAAGGCCCTGTCAACCTTCTGTTGCACAAGTCACGCCCTTCCAACAAACTCTTATTGACAAAATTGCTCTGATGGAGGAACAATTAAAAAGGGTTATGAGCCCGCGGCCCGCTCCTCCTACTCCAGTCAATCCTCTTCATGCTGCTTTAGATAATATTACAAAGATGGAGAACGAATGGAAAGATAGGAGAGTTGATTATGGCATTGGCGGTTCAAGCAAGCAAGAGCCGACAATTGAAGAATTTGAAGCGATATATGACGATGAAGCTCCGCAGGCACCCCTTCCGAGTTTCCTTCGCTTCCCACTTCCCCCACTATCATTTGATGAACCCCTTGCTCAGGATGAAGCCACCGTACCCAATTCACCCCCTATTTCCGAGACTTCTTGGTGTTACGACGATGGGTCGATACTCCGATCACCCGCACCGGCGCATCTTGAGTCTCCTCCTCCTAACACCGTTCGCCCTGTTCGGCGTTTTCTCCGCACCAAACCTCCCCCAATTAAACCTTCACCAATTAAACCCCCACCAATTACACCTCCACCCACTATGCCATCAACCTTTATAACACTAGCCTCCGTCAAGCCTTCCACTATAAAACCTCCACATATTGAGCCTTTAGCCTCCACCGAGCGTACCATTGAACCTTCCCCAATTCAACCTTCCATTATCCCTTTAACCCTAAAACCTACTTTACCTACTCCACTACTTAACCCTTCACCCTTACCTATGGTTAATCCTGAGCAGGATCCACCCTTTTTTGCACTCGAGCCAATCCCGACTGCTTCCGAGCAAAGGGAGAAACTCGACGTGTTTGAACCTCCGCCTCCATTCACCCATTTACCAACACTTTCCATTATACCTCCACCATCCACAAGGCCTTCCGCCTCCACCTCACCTCCCTTTACTACTCGGAAGGGGAGCGCTGCTATAAGTACGTGTGCCGAAGATAAACAAGAGCCGCGTAAGAAGAATTTGTCCACTGCCGTGCCATTCAAGGCGCAAGAGTTCATCTGCCGGATGCCAATCCGGGTTATTGTGCCAGGAACGATTGAAGGGGCCAGGTCACCGCCATTGCTCAGAGAAGAATGCCAAGCGTTGATGCCATCCAAGGGCAGGGCAGGGCACTCCTTGTTCAAACTTTCAAATCTAGAACCCATTCTTTCTTACAAGGGGCGAATGCCCATTTTGTTCAACACTCCATATACGTCACAATCAATGGGCAACACGATGCTTCCTGTCCCAACTCTCCAACTCCCTCGCACTATTACTTTTCACCCTCCAAGGGAGTTGTCATTCACCATTGAAGCTTCGTCATGGGCTCCTGCTTCTTTCTTTGGGCCAATTGGCTATACACTTCCATTGCCATGGAGGGGAGGTTATCTTGGCGCTAAGGGGCCTTCCACTATTTCATCCACCTTCTATTCAACTCCATTCACATTATTGTCTATCACAATTTCTTCATGGGCTACTCCAAGGGTAAACAGGAAGATCTCATCCTCTCACCCTTCACATTCTTCATATTGTTTGCATTTCATTGCATTCATGCATTCACTGCATTCATCGCATCCATCCCATTGCACACATTTGCACCACCTGCTTCTCGGGTTTCCAAACCCGTATCTTCCCCGCCTTCCGACACCTCCGGATATTCTGCATTTCCCATCTTATTCATCTTCATCCTCGGGATCTGTGGGTCCCCTTACATTGCTCGGGCGTTGCCCCCTCCCCAATCTCTTCTCAGGGCATCGCGTCCCTTTTCAGCTCTTGCATCCGGACCCCCCGGATTTCTCCCTTGTTCTCCCAGGGTATCACGCCCCTTTCCACCTTATTCTTCCAGAACCTTCGGACTTTCTCCCAGGACATCGCGCCCCTTTCCGTCTTCTTCTTCCGGAACCTCCGGATCTTTCATACCTTTCCCTTGGGCATCGCGCCCCTTTCCATCTTATTCCTCCGGAACCTCCGGATCTTTCATACCTTTCCCTTGGGCATCGCGTCCCTTTCCATCTTATTCCTCCGGAACCTCCGGATCTTTCACCCCTCTCTTTATCCCTTGGGCATCGCGCGCCTTTCCGTCTTCTTCCTCCGGAACCTCCGGATCTTTCTCTTCTCCTTGGGCATCGCGTCCCTCGGAATTTCCCTCCTCCGGAACCTCCGGATCTCTCTCTTCTCCTTGGGCATCCTGCCCCATGGTATCTTTCCCCTCCAGAACCTCCAGATTCTCCATCTTATTCCTTCTATCTTCTTTCGGGGCATCCCGACCCTTCTGATTCCATCCCTCCGGAACCTCCGGACCCTCCTGATCCTTTTCATCCACTCATCCTTGGGCACCGCGTCCCTCGGCATCTCATTCCTCCGGAACCTCCGGAACCTCCGGACCCTCCATCTTTCTTCCGATTCATCTTTCTGCTCTTCCAGGACATCACATCCTTCGTTTTCTTCTTCCTTTTCCATCATCTTTTTCCCTATTTCTTCTCAGGGCACCGCATCCCTCGATATTTTATCCCTCCGGAGCCTCCGGATGATTCCTCCTATCATGATTCTCCTCCCTCTACCTCCGGACCCACCAGATACGCCACTTTCCATCTATCAATTTCTTCTTCTAATTCCTCCTAATCATGGGTCCGACCCAATTTCTTCCACATCCACTACCTTCGGCATCTGCCCTTTCTCTCACTGCTTTCGAGGCTTTAGTCCTCACTCCTCCTTCTAATTCTCCGCTTCTTCTATATACCTTTCATGTGATCAGGGTCTCTGCACCTTAGTGAGGGAGTTCTAGCCCTCGCCTCTCTTCCTTTTTCTCCTTATTCGTCTGAGTCTGGTCTTGGCACCACTCCTTCTTGTTAGGCCACTTTCAAATCATTTGCTTCCAATCCTTTTGACTGCCAAAGAGGAATATCCCACGATGATCAAGATCGCCTCTCGTGACAGCTGCTTCTACAAAGGTTACAAGGTAACATATTGGCGTAAGTACGCATTTTTATGATATCATTTTCTCATTACTTCGCGCATGATTTTCAAAATGAAGTGCTTCTTAACAAGATTAAGAGTGGTGTTTTAGACCTTTATCTTAGGCCTTTGTTTAATTAAATCATTCTCAAAAGAGTCTTTAGGCTTGCTTCTGCAGCACCATTGGTTAATAAGAACTCCGTGCTGGGAATTCAACATTCTTTCCCCGCTTGTTAAGAGTAACCCTTAGCTGGGCATTCCACACACTTCACGGCATCCTTAGCTGGCTCCTTTGATAAAACACCGTTGCTACTTTGGCCATGCCATGAGTATATCTGAAAGTCTTTTTCTCTTCTTTATTCGGCCGAATGCGGGGGCAAGAGGTTGACGGAGGAGATGACCCAACCTCGGTAATCCCTAATACGAGAGAAGTCTCAAATAGGGGCAGTCTTGACCCGAAATTAATATGAGTTTTCATATGAGCTTTCATGATAAAACTTGCCACAAGGGCTATTATGAAAATCAAGTCAAAATTTTGATAAATTCAAAATTGTGAATTATGGCATGACAAGAGTGGCAAAGTCCCCGCAGGGAAAACCCTGATCGTATGCATGACAAGGGTCTAAAATCAAAGGCACAAAGCCCCAACGTAACAAACTACCTCTTTGAGGGGAAACACCTTGGAAGGAATTCGAGCCCCGACATCTCCCATCCTACATAAAACTTGTCACAATTATTCTTCTCTTCTCCCTCCAAGATCGAACGTTTCTCAGGTATGACCTTGGTAGGGACACCGTTGATCAAAGGCGGTCGGTTATAGGATGCCATTTTCAATGCACGCCCGGCTTTGGGAAATTTTAGCAAAAAGGGAAGGAACGAGGACCCCCAATTAATGGTTTAAACAACCTTTGATGCTGCATTAGCTATGTCTAAACCAAAATCTAAAAAAATTGAATATTGCAAAATCCAAAAAAAAATTTGAATATTTCCTGAGCAAAATCAAACAAAAAAATTAGATATTTCTTCCAAGATTCATAAAAATTGAAATATTTTTTCAAAATTCATAAAAATTTGAATATCTTTTTCAAAACTCATAAAAATTTGCATATTTCAAAATCCAAAAAAATTGCATTATTTTTTTCTGATGGTGCTTTTGCAGGAACAACTTTGCAAGGACTAGGAGCACGGGATGAGTCCTCTCTCCACTTATTGCTATCAATCTATTGATTCTTCCCGATATTCTCATAACATGCCACCCTGGGCATTTTGATTATCATTTCCTCATATCTCTTGATTATCGTTCATCTCCAGATCTTTTTAATCAACTCCTGCTGATTTTCTTGATCACTTTGCCAATGGGCATTATCATTCCCTGATCACTCTGCCGCTGGGCATTATCAGATCTTGATCATTCAACTCCAAATCTTGATTAGCCAAGATTGTCATCCTCATGACAAACAACAAATAATGATGCTTTGCAATGCCATAATTTAACTCGTGCTATTCATGCCATATACATATGATTCATGCTTTGATAACTATGCTTAAATGCTTTATTCATTGCTTGTTATCTTTTATATCTTGGCTGATGAATTTTTGAGCGCAGGAAGAAGCTCTTAGTCCCACTGACTGGACATCATCAACATCCAAGCCCCACGGTGTTTGCACATTATTTCATCTCAGTTCCCCATATGCTCATTGCTATCACCATCTCTCCCTGTATGTATTCTACTATATGTTACATACGCTACTAGATTATATCAAGGACCTTGTGGCTTTGATAAATCTGGGATTTGAGTTCCCCTTCATCAAAAATAATGATGATTCCAGAGGAGTCTTAGTCACACTGATAGGCCGTTGAGCCGTCCAAGACTGGGGACGATGGTTCCCTTTTGTGAGTTGGTGCGTGGATAAATGGGCTTCGGCTTAGTATCAGCTCGCAGAATGGGTTTCTTGACTCAGTCTGGACAGTTTAACAATATTATCCTTGATTATCTTATATTTTCGTTTGATTTAATTTTTCCCTTTAAACCCAGCATGCATTCATGTAGGATTTTGAATCAACTTTAGAAGATCACTCTGATAAGCCGATTTGGAGAGTCAAATTGATCTTAATCTTTCCAGATATGAGATATTCATTGCTGAATGGAATTCTCAGTTCGTTTTGTCGCTGTTTTGGGTCATTTTCTCGAAAGTTCCTTGTTTGGATTTCTATCATCTTATTTCAATCATTTCCCCTTGATCCACCTTGGCTGCAGCACGTCCACATTGGCTGGTAACCGCTCCCCAATGGTGAAACCTACAGGTTTGTGACCTGGGGTACTTCCACCGCGCTGGAAGTTGATCATTCTTTTATCTCCTTCGTGCCCGCGTGCACACCTCCTCTTTTATCCGAACATCGTTGATTTCATTGAATTTCCCGAGATTGCTTCGTTTCGAGCTTTTGATTTCATTCTCATCAAGTGATGTTGATTGCGTGTCTCATCACACCTTGGCATCTACTTTTCAGTTTGCTCTGCTCCCTTGCAAAGCAGACGCCAAGGCGGGGCAACTGTAGACACGCCAAAATTGACGTTACTATGAGTACATCTCATATTGCCTTGTAATGTCCCAATTTGACCCTCAAATTAGCTCTGTTTGAGCGGTTTTTCTCACTTTTCTTGGATTTCTCCCTTTTTTCCTCTCTTTTTCTTTTTTTCCTATTTTTTGGATTTTTCTGGATTTTCTGGGCATTTTTCTCTATTTTTATGAATTTTCCAGAATTAACGACTTGACGTGGGGCGTCTTTTAAATAACGACTTAGCCTTGGGCGTTTCTTAAAAATGGACGACTATTTGTGGAGGCGTCAATTCCACTCATTTTCTATTTTTTTAGATTTTTCTGGAAATTTTTCAGAATTTTTTCGGAATTAACGACCTACCATGAGACGTTATTTTGAATTTGAAAAGAATAAAAAAAATCAAAAATCAAATTCACGACCTATACACGGTCGTCACTTTTTCAAATTGATTTTTTATATTATTTTTCACTCTCTTTCAGAGGTGATTTGGTGGCCTTCCGAGTGTCAGAAAAATACACAAAAATAGTCATGGAATCAGCGCAACGAGATGCACCTCCACCTAAAAAATGGGAAAATAATATTGAGAAATAAAAATTGACCCTATTTTGAATATATTGAATTAACGTCCCTTGATAGGGCGCGTTTTAAATCACGCCTTGGACGCAGACGTGTTTCATCTATTTCTAAAAATTAATTTTTGAATTAACGCCTTTATCTAAGGCGTGTTTTTAATAACGCCCCTTTGGTAGGTCGTCAAATTAAGAATTGACGCCCTTGTCCAAGTCGTGTTTCACTTTCGTGTTCTAAACGAACGCAACCTTTCCCCAGAGAGTCCTTGCTTCGTTTGGTTACCTTGTCCAGTCTAATCCTTCCCTCCTTGGGCTCTTGCCCGTTCTTATCCCTTCTAATCTTGGTTCTCCCCTATTAATAGATCTTCTGCAGCTCTGTTGAGGGGGGATTTTCTTTTTTTCCTCCTTCTTCTCTTCCATTTTTCTTCTTCTTCTTTCTTCCGTTTTGTTTTCTTCGTCTTCTTCTTTCACGCAGGTTGCTGCTACTGTCTGAAGGAGGAGCTCCTCCTATACTAATTGCTTCATCTTTTGAAGGCTTCTCCCCATCGAGCATCTAAAGCCAAGCAACAGGCTTTTGCTTTCTATCATTCTTTCTTTGTTTTCTTTTGTTTATCATCATTAATTCATGCATGCATGTTCATGTCTATGTATTTTTTTTAACTCAACCACGTTGAGAAACTCCCCTTAGTGCACTCTTGCACTCTTTCCCCTTATTCATATTTTTATCATTCATCATTCATCATATCCCCACCCTCTTTACATAGGGGTTTAAGGGCAACCACCCTTAAGGTGTGTTCTTACACAATTTGTCATGCTCATATTTTTATTTAAGAATTTGATGCTACACTCACCATGTTCTAATTTCATATTCTTTATTGGTGTTTGATTATTTTGCAAGGGTAATCAAATTGAAGAACTCTCTTCATCGGCCGGCCGATTGGAAGAGAAAGGAGTACTCACATCCCCGCATTCAAGGTATTTTTCGCGATCCCTCCATGTTTATTATTTGTTATATCTTTTGAGGCCTCGTGTCTCTGGCGATCACAAACTCCATCTTAGCACCTCGTGCTTATTAATGCTCTTTCATTTGCTTATTTATTTATTATTTCTATTTGTTTAAGTGGATTTCTAATTAGAATCTACAGCCACGAGCACCGATCACGCGAACAACCGATCACAAGGAGCCTAAGTGCAACAAAAGAAGAGCACCAGCTTCAGCACAAAGCACGCGGAAAGAACTAATCTCAGTTTACCTTTACATCCTGGAACAACAAATGAGCCTTCACAATACATCAGCCGTTGGACACGACACGACAACTACTGTAACGACCCAGAGCTCAGGATACCGATATACCGATAACATCGACATACCGATACCAAGAACTGGGGAAGCCACCCAAGAGGTTGATGAGGCCCCTGAAGGGTTAATAGAAAAGTGCTGAGGGGTATGCATAACGAATTGGAATTTGGAACGCGCAGTTTACAATTAAGTAAAGAAATTAACACAAGAGCGGAAGCAATTCAAAATAACTAGAGCGATATATATATAACTAGTCCAGAGTCACAAAGCACTAGTCCACGAGGGAACAACTACACGGGGCATACCCCGGCAAAAGCACAACACAAGCCTCAAAAAGGCAGCTCGTGCACAGCTGGCAGCTAGGAACGGGCCCGAAACGGCACACTAAACTCCGGGAGGCGGCGGGCGCGGCTCACCTGAAAGGAGAAGGGTGAGTCACAGCCAGAATCAGTAGGGGTCACGCGGATCCCTACCTCGCACTAAACAAGCAGACATGCATAAGTAACAGCAATTAGGGCATGCATTTAAATAAATAACAGGAGATGGCATGATTAACTAATCACAGGAAAGCTGTAAACTCTAACTAAACAGGTATAACAGCTAACACATGCCAACGATAATTAAATGCAAGCGATTGAAGCTAAAACTACCGAACAGAATAAGCTGCAACTAATCCAAGCAACAAGAACAGACAACCACTGGGAGCAGAAACCAGATGCGTCCACTGACGACTTACACTGCGTTTCAAGCACTCGCAGTCGCGAACGACAAGCTGAGCGCGTAAACAGTACCAGACCAAGTGACCAGTCGGAGTAGCACCCGTCGGTGTCAGTCCTCAGTCTCCGACCACGTGTGCACACACTGACTCTAGCCCCGAGCCAGGCCCTCTAGCTAGTTTTCCCCCTTGGCAGGACGCTACCATTGGCCGGGAGCCCACGGAACTAGCTTACAAACCGTGAATGGGAAACACCCCTCCGCTGTCCTCAAGCGGGTCGGCACTCAACAGACCTTAGGGCTACAACAGTGGCTCCATTGCATGGAAAGAAAAGCTATTCTATTGGTATAAAACACGCCACAATATATTTAAAACAATGCAAATATGGCATGAATATAGAAAGAAGCGCATAACAGATGGGCTGGGAATATATTGCAGCCATCAGGGAAGCGGCGGTCAAAGACCCACGCGCCACATGCAAACGACGGTCGGGGGCCGGCGCGTTACTTCAAGAATGACGCCCCAGTCCCTATCCGTCACTCCCTTCAGGGTTCCAGCTCAAGAGGCACTAAAGGGCATGTAACGGTGGGGGCCCTGCGCGTTACTTCGAAGCAACGCGTGGGGTCACCGCCGTCACATCCACCCGAGGCTCAAACCACCTATCAGCGTTCTAAATGATAGCAGGCGAAGTGACGCCCCGGTCTAGGCGCGTCGGACCGAAACGACGGTCGGCCGACTGGCCGTCGGGCGCATCGCCTGACCAAAACTACGGAAAACAGTTGATGAGTAACGGATGGGAGCCCCACCGTTACTCTCCAAGTAACGCACCCCCAATGGGCCGCCATTTGGAAGTGACGCGTCCGCTATGGACCGTCAGGCAAGTGACGGTTCCTGGCAGGACCGTCACTGCACCTGGGTTACGGGCGGGTACGGTTTATAAACCGAAGCCCTCCCGGACGGCTGAAAATGCCGGGTATCGACGAAAAACCTGATAACCTGTCAAACCACGCATGCTAGACAACAATTTAACATCTAAATCTAGCACATGCAAGGCCTAAAGCGCATTAAACTCAAGATTTAGGATAAAACCCCAAAAATGGAAATATGAACATCATGCATGCTACGGGGTGCTAATCAACAAACAGGCTAAGGGAAACGATCCTAGCAAGATCGAGATTCCATCCCCCTACCTTTCGCAAGCCGAAACCGTCGAACGGGCCGCATGCAAGGAGGAAGAGCCACGGAGCTTCCACGCTCCACCTCGCTCCCACGATCACCGATCCATGCCGAAGTGGACACCCACGTGCACTACTCGACGCGAGGAATCCAACGGTGCCAACCTCGCCTCAATCCGATCTCGTTTCGCCCGAGTTCCCTAGGAGAGGGAGGGGACGATCGTGAGAAGAGAGAGAGGGAGAGGGTGAGAGTGAGATCGACGGGAAGGGAGAGAGAGTGAGGGTGAGAGATATAAAAATAAAAATAAAATTAATATATATATAATATAATCATTATATATATAAAAATCTTATTAATATTCAATAACCCTCAAAAACTCCAAACAAATCCGGAAAAATGCCAGACAAATTCCTAAAAATCCAGGAAAATAGCCGAAAATTCCAGAATCAATAATAGAACAAAAACCAACAAGGATCCATTAAGGCACGGGCCTTACAGTCCCTCCCTCCTTACAGAAATTTCGCCCTCGAAATTCATAACAACCGAAAAGGAGGAAACTGAGAAAGGACAAATACCTCACTGGAATAAGAAAGGAAAAAGCAGGCGCATCTCATCTTCACGCTCCCAAGTAGACTCATTACCAGAGTGACGCTGCCAAGCAACCTTTACCAGAGGAATAACTTTATTTCTCAACCGCTGCTCACGACGGTCTTCAATTCCAATAGGAAACTCTGGCGCAGACAAATCAGCAGTCACCTCAGGCCATACTGAATCATCGAGAACATGAGAAGCATCTGGCACATATTTCCTCAATTGAGACACGTGGAACACGTCATGAATAGCTTGCATAGCCGCAGGAAGTTGCAAACGATAAGCCACCTGTCCAATAGCTTCAACAATCGGAAAAGGGCCAACATATCGCGGACTAAGCTTCCCACGCTTCCCAAATCTGGAAACACCTTTCATCGGAGATATTTTAACAAACACCATATCTCCAGGCTCAAATTGTAGTGGACGTCTGCGCTGATCTGCATAGCTTTTCTGTCGACTTTGAGCCGTCAACAATCTCTGCCTGATCAGACGAACCACATCAGAACATTGCTGCACCATGTCGGGTCCCGTCAACAATCGGTCACCAACATCAAACCAATACAGAGGAGTTCGACAAGGACGACCATAAAGTGCTTCATAAGGAGCCATCCCAATACTGGAGTGAAAACTGTTATTATAAGCAAACTCAACAAGTGGCAAATGCTGACCCCACGAACATTGCCAATCAAGGCAACACGATCTCAGCATGTCCTCCAGAGTCTGAATAGTTCTCTCTGACTGTCCATCTGACTGTGGGTGATACGCTGAACTGAAAGCTAACTCAGTGCCCAAAGCTTTCTGGAAACTACGCCAGAAGCCAGAGGTAAAACGCGGGTCTCGATCTGACACAAGTGAAACAGGCACTCCATGAAGTGGCACGATCTTCTGCACATACAGCTCGGCCAACCTCTGCACATTCCAAGTAACCTTGATAGGTAACAATCTGGCAGTTTTAGTCAATCTATCGACCAACAACCAGATGCCATCAAAACCTTGAGAAGTCCGAGGCAAACCCACCACAAAATCTGTAGTAACATGGTCCCATTTCCACATCGGAATCTCTAATGGCTGAAGCAAACCACCTGGCTTTTGATGTTCGGCTTTAACCAACTGACAAGTCAAGCACTTAGAAACAAATATAGCCACGTCTTTCTTCATACCTGGCCACCAGAACTGCTTCTTCAAATTCTGATACATCTTGGTGACACCCGGATGAATAGCAAAACGAGAACCATGGGCTTCACTCAGAATCTCATTCCTCAAATCAACATCAGCGGGAACATATAATCTGCCTTGAAAACTGACAACCAGCTCCGTGTCCAAATCCACATCATATCTTGATATAACACGAGCCAAATCAGAATCAGCCTGCTGGGCCTCTTTAATCTGCTGATATAAAGCTGAACCCAAAACCAAGGTAGCACAAACTGCCATCTTCGGATCAACAGGAAACTCTGCACTGAATGCCTCGCTCGGAAGCTGTTCCCATAATTTCCATTCATGAAGCAACAAATGACTGACCTGCACTTTCCTGCTCAGAGCATCGGCCACAACATTCATTTTACCTGGCTGATAGGAGAGTGTAAAGTCAAAGTCTTTCATGAATTCCATCCATCGACGTTGCCTGAGATTCAAATCTTTCTGGGAGAATATATACTGTAAACTCTGATGATCAGTAAAAATCTGAAATTTCTCACCATACAGATAATGTCTCCAAATCTTTAAGGCAAAAATAACTGCAGCTAGCTCTAGATCATGAGTGGGGTAATTCTCTTCATGTCGTTTCAACTGCCGGGATGCATATGCGATAACTTTACCATGTTGCATCAGCACTGCACCCAAACCTACTCGAGAAGCATCAGTACAAACTAGAAAACCACCCGAGTCGGAAGGCAAAGTCAACACAGGAGAAGAAGTCAATAGCCTTTTCAATTCAGCAAAACTAGCCTCACACTGATCCGACCAGACAAATGGCACATCCTTCCGTGTCAATTTAATCATCGGTGCTGCAATCCTTGCAAAATCTTGAATGAATCTGCGGTAATACCCAGCCAAACCTAGAAAACTTCGAATCTATGTTATTGTGCTCGGTCTCTGCCAACTCAAAACGGCATCAATCTTTGCAGGGTCCACTGCCACTCCATCACCAGAAATCACATGACCAAGAAAATGAATTTCCCGAAGCCAGAATTCACATTTACTGAGCTTCGCATAAAGCTCATGATCCCTTAGAGTCTGCAGAACGATCCTCAAATGCTGTATATGATCTTCATCAGAGGCAGAATAGATCAAGATGTCATCAACAAAGATCACCACAAACTGATCAAGAAATGGACGAAAGATTCGCTGCATTAGGTCCATAAAAGCTGCTGGGGCATTAGTCAAACCAAACGGCATGACTAAAAATTCAAAGTGACCATAACGAGTACTGAAAGCAGTCTTCTCCACATCGGATTCCCGGATCCGTAATTGAAAATAGCCAGACTGGAGATCAATTCGTGAAAAGACAGTAGCAGACTGTAACTGGTCAAACAAATCATCAATCTTGGGAAGCGGATACTTGTTCTTAACAGTCACCTGATTCAGGTGCCTGTAATCAATACAAAGCCTCAGGTTTCCATCTTTCTTTTTCACAAACAATACTGGAGCACTCCACGGAGAAAAACTGGGGCGAATATAACCCTTTTCCAGTAACTCTAGTAGCTGTGCTCGCAGTACTTTCAACTCAGCTGGAGCCATTCGGTACGGTGCCTTTGCTAAGGGGCCGGTACCTGGAATCAGTTCAATCACCATTTCTATCTCTCGCTCTGGAGGCAAGCCTGGCAACTCGTCAGGAAAAACATCAGGGAACTCACAAATAACCGGAACATCACAAACATCCCGTCGTGGTTTTTCAACAACGACCACTGAAGCTAAGAATCCCTGGCAACCTGCACTAAGCAACCTGAAGGCTCGAATAGCAGAAATAACCATACGAGAAGATCGGGATAGAATACCTTGAAAATAAAAGGCTGATTTTCCATGCGGCTGAAAGTAGACTTTCTTCGATCTGCAGTCAACCACAGCTCCATAATGCTCCAACCAATCCATTCCCAGAATAATATCGTAATCTGCCAGCTGCAACGCATACAATCTTGCCGGCAACTGGTGATTATCAATCACCACAGGAGATTCTTCCAGACACAGAGGCGTGATCATGAAATCCCCAAAAGGCAATTCGACAAACATCTCACAAGACGTCTCGGAAGTCGGTTCGTCAATACATGTCATAAAATCCTCAGAAATAAAAGAGTGAGAAGCACCAGAATCAAACAAGACACGAGCTGAATGACCATAAAACATAATCGTACCTTCCACCAGATGGGACGCAACAGCATCAGCTCTAGTCAAATGAGAAACCTTGCCTTTTTGCTTCTTAGAACTAGCTGAAGATTGCTGAGAAGACGCCGACGCCTGAGAATAAAATTGTTGAGCTTGCGGTGCAGGAGGTCTAAACTACGGTTGCTGAGGTTGAGAGAACTGAGGAGCTTGCATTTGTTTCGGCCTCAGCGGGCAATCCCGAACCACATGACCAGGCTGGTCACACCTAAAGCAAACAACAGGAAGAGAACACGGCTGGCCCTTGTGATGACCACCGCATCTCCGACACGTCCATGGCTGACCCTCAGCTGAGCTCTGACGAGTCTGAGAAGAAGGTGCTGTCGGCTGCAGAACAGAATCTGTACCGGACGGCTGCTGGAAAAACTTCTTCTTCTTCTTCGTGAACCGCTTGAACTTGGGCTTGGAAGGAGAGGAAGCACTGGAAATCTCTGACTGGACCGAAGGAACACCTGGCACTGGCGGTCGGTAAGTCTGCTGCGACTGAACTACCGGCTGCACTGACCCTGCCTGAGTATATCCACCCGGTCTCGCCATCTCTAGCTCAAGTGCCACAGCTGTCTGGCACGCACTATCCAAATCCGCAACACGACTAGCAATAAGAGGCATCTTCAACTCAGGCCTCAAACCTCGCAGAAATTGCTGGGTCTTCAAAGCTTCACTGGCCAGCACATGAGGCGCATACTGACCCAACTCCATGAACTTATTCCGGTACTGAAGCACGGTCATACTGCCCTGAGTCAATTCCATAAATTGATACATCTTGTCCATCTGCAAGCAGGCAGGAGTATAAGCACGCTCGAAAGCAGCAACGAACTCTGCCCAAGTGATCTGCCGAAGAGGTCTAGAACGGAAAGCGATCTGCCACTCGGCCTTCCACCACGTGATGGATGTACCCTGGAGTTGAAAAGTAGCAAGCATGACTTTCTCATCTTCAGCACACTCCATTGAAATAAATACATGCTCGATCGCATCCAACCATTGCCTTGCCACATCTGGATCAGCTTGACCATCGAAAGCAGGCGGGTTGAACATCAGAAATTCCTTCAATGCCTTGCCTCGACTGCCAGGCACTTCAACAGGAGGAGCAACAATCGGCGCTGGAGGAGGAACAACTGGAACAGCAGGAACTGCAGGAGGAGGTGTAGAACCACTATCTTCCCTGGGCGCATCTCGAGGAGCACGAGGAGGTCTTCCTCGACGAGGAGGCATAATTACACTGCCAAAGCACAAATCAACCGCACTTTATCAATCACACGGAAAACATCCTATGCCAGCAAATGGACAACGCAATGGACTAGCTCTGGACAAGCGTAAATTTCAATTCCTTATACAAATCCTCAAGCAACGCTCTGATACCAACTGTAACGACCCAGAGCTCAGGATACCGATATACCGATAACATCGACATACCGATACCAAGAACTGGGGAAGCCACCCAAGAGGCTGATGAGGCCCCTGAAGGGTTAATAGAAAAGTGCTGAGGGGTATGCATAACGAATTGGAATTTGGAACGCGCAGTTTACAATTAAGTAAAGAAATTAACACAAGAGCGGAAGCAATTCAAAATAACTAGAGCGATATATATATAACTAGTCCAGAGTCACAAAGCACTAGTCCACGAGGGAACAACTACACGGGGCATACCCCGGCAAAAGCACAACACAAGCCTCAAAAAGGCAGCCCGTTCCTAGCTGCCAGCTGTGCACGAGCTGCCTTTTTGAGGCTTGTGTTGTGCTTTTGCCGGGGTATGCCCCGTGTAGTTGTTCCCTCGTGGACTAGTGCTTTGTGACTCTGGACTAGTTATATATATATCGCTCTAGTTATTTTGAATTGCTTCCGCTCTTGTGTTAATTTCTTTACTTAATTGTAAACTGCGCGTTCCAAATTCCAATTCGTTATGCATACCCCTCAGCACTTTTCTATTAACCCTTCAGGGGCCTCATCAGCCTCTTGGGTGGCTTCCCCAGTTCTTGGTATCGGTATGTCGATGTTATCGGTATATCGGTATCCTAAGCTCTGGGTCGTTACAACTACGTGCACAACGGCTCTTAACACCATCATGGTGTCCAAAGCCAAGCAACCGTACCACAAGGAGCAGATCAGGCTCGAAACAAAGCTGTCTACACTTAAGCAGACGTAGGACAAAGGAAACACTAAGACAGCAATTCCAAGGCAAACCTCAAAAAAGCTTCACCAAGAAGAGCGAGAAGCAACAAGCTCAACCACAAAAGCTCACCAGGAAGGGAAAATCCTAGGCTCGCTCGAGCAACTTCTCAATCGAGGCAACACGATAATCGAGACAATCGAAACAACGATGCATCAGGAGCTATACGAACTCAAGCTGGGACAACCAAAGCAATGTAAGAACGTGCATGGCCATCACACCAACGCTAAAAGTCACAAGCCACCTGAGAAAAAGCACAGAAAATAGCTCGAACAAGGCACTGCAGGTTCATGCCAACTGACAAACACTGCCAAGCGCAACACGATCGAGACCAACTTCAAAACCGAACGAAGCACCACGTCATATCCAGACAGGAGCAAAACCATCTCGTACAGTGCCAACAAAGCATGCACAAGACCACACGCAAAAAGCACCGCGATAAACCATCGCAACACCTACGCCAGCAAGAGACTGTACTGGACCTTATGGACTCTGGTAACTGTATATCTGGATTTCCATGTATTTCACACGACAATGCTCTGATACTAGCTGTAGCGACCCGGATTCCGGATACCCCGTGTACCCGGTATAAATACCGAATACATGTGATACCACATGGGACCCGCGAGGCCTCCCAAGCGCGGGAAAGCGCCGAAGGGAAAAAGGAGTGTGTGTGGAATACATTGAAGCCAGCAGATATAACAGTAAGCAATTAAATTTCATTACAATGGATTACTAAAGTAGCAGAAATAAAATTACCTTTTCATTAATAATTCAAATTTTACAATTATACACAGAGTCCAGTCCCAAAGGAAAGATAACAAGTCTATCACAGTATAGTCTGACGGAAAGGAACGTACACTGAAGTCGGGGGAGACCCGACGTAGGCACAGCTGCCAGCTACCACAGCGAACGCACTCCACCAGGAACAGTAGAGGCAGACGGTGAAACCCACCTGAAAAGCAGCAGGGGTGAGTCTCAACAGAAACTCAGTAGGGGTCACGCGGATCTCCACTGGAAAACGCACAGAGCAACGGAAGCAACAACAAAGACAGCAGGTGCAGCAAGGCAGGAAAAAGCTACACTACAAAGCTGTAAACAGAACAGGTACAGTAGGAGTAGGGAACAGGCAGGAGAGGGGAGCTCAACAACAAAGAAGAGCGAGGCCGTAAGACACGGAACGACGACCACCGAGGAGAACTCGACACCCTAAGCTACTCCAAATGGCAACAGACGGTCGACCCCAAACTCGCGCAGTAGGGTAACCCAATCTGTCAGCCAAAACAAAGGCGAAGGCAGACACCGACGCCGAAAACACAGATAAACACGACTGGAACAATCGTGCACACAGCCCCACGCATGACTAGAATGTCATGCAAACGATAAAACACCGACCTCGAGTATAGCCACAAGAGGGCAACTCGCAAAGGTCACAGCGCGCAAGAAAACGCGAGAGTCACAGCACCAAGCGACAGGAGCACCCTCCTCCCAGAAGAACAGCCAGATACGTCCACTGACGACTTACACTACGCCACAAGTGTCATGTCCATTCAAGAACAAGACACACCAAGAACCAGGTCCGAGGAACAACAGTTCCAAGGAAACATGGTACCACAGCACAAGACTACAGCACCAACCGCGAGTGACTAGTCAGGGCCACGCCCGTCGGCGTAAGTCCCCAGTCCCTGACCACGTATGCATACACCGACCTCTACCTAGGTCAGGCCTCTAGCTAGTATTCCCCTCGGTAGGACGCTACCGTTGGCCGGGGCCTACGGAACTAGCTTAAAAACCGTACGTACCAAACGCAACAGGAAAACCCCTCCACCACTCCCGGTGGGTCGGCAAAAGCCTAGGGCTACTACTAGGGGAGGCTCACAAGGCACGAACTCTGAAACACAGGTGCTAAAGCACAGACAGCTAAGAAAAGCCCTGTCTCGTGCACAGCAAAGCACCCAGGCAGTCAAACAACCGCCAACAGACTCAGGACCAGGCAACTATACCTACAACGTAACGATCCCGAGTCGAACGACTCAAAGGCAAGATCGTCACAAACAGCGGGATAAGCCGCCAATCGGTCTAATCCTAAGCCAACAAAACAACGCTCTGCAAAAAACGACACACGGAGACCTGAGGGAAACGCCAAGAACCATCAGCACGATTGGACACGCAAACCGAGGTAGAATAATGCCTCGAGGCATCCAGAAGCAGTGTCTCGGATAGGACAGAACCGCCAAAATGCGCACAAACAAGGTCCCACGTCAACCACTAGGTCAGACCGGGTTGACCTGAACCAAACAACAACAGCATACAGAAGCAGGATCAAGAATCCTACCACAAGTAAGAAGACTCCTGGCTACCTTACAACGTAGTCTTAACCCTCATAGGACGTCAAAAGGCATCCACGGGACAATGGGCAGACCACAAGGCCAAGCCAAGACACACAGGAATCAACGGGCAGAAAACCAAGACACAAGGAAAGTAACGCACGAGCCCTAGACCGCTATAGACAAGCGACGGTCTAGGTCGGGGCCGTTATTTCACAAACGACGGATAGGCAACAGGCTGTCGCTCACCACCCTGACAACCTACAAAACCACACTAAAGCCAAGTAACGCACAGCACCAGGCGCGTTACAAGCAAACGACGCACGGGGGTTAGCGCGTTATTCACAACGTGCACAGCCACCCAAACCAAAGCAAAGTAACGCGCAACGCCAGACGCGTTACTCCCAAAGCGACGCGGCAGGGGAGAGGCGTCACAACCAAATGACGCGCAGGGGCCTACGCGTTACTCTCAATAGCACAGCCACCCTCAACCCAGCGCAAAATAGCAAACGACGGCCGGAGGCAAGCGCGTTATACCATAACGACGCACGGGGGCACATCCGTTACTTCCAACGGGCACAACCACCCAAGATCGGCCAAAACAGAATGTAGCGACCGGGGGCAGGCGCGTTACACTCAAACAACGCACAGGGGCACGACCGCTGGAGGCACCGCCTCAACAAGTCAAACGTCGGTCAAACAGCAAGTAACGGCCAGGACCAGGCCGTCAGAGGAACCGCCATACTCAACCCACAAAACGACAAACGGCATGTAACGCACAGGCTCAGGCACGTTACATGGGTGTGACGCACCAGACCAAGGCCGTCACACACCCAGAAGTCAAAACTCACAAGAACGCCAAATCAAACGGCGGTCTATCGTAGGACCGTCAGAGCCAAATAACGGCCACTGAAACGACCGCTACTTCCCATACGGCGGGAAAACATAGGAATGGCCGAATCGGCCCATTCCATGCCCCATTCACGCCGAAACGTAGGGGAAACAAACCACAACGACAAATGACAACCCCAGGGGACTCAAAACCCCACATGCAAGCTCAAAAACGCAAGATTCGGGCGATTTCATCAAATCCACCCTAAGTGGGTCACCGAGGTTCCCGGGCTTCTACCGGCCTCGAATGAACACCAAATCACACGAAATCAACGTGGATGGGATCCTAACATCCCTGCGGTCAGTTAGAAACTAACTACGCAACAAACGGTCACCGTTTACCGGCCGACCCTAAAAACCACGAAAATCACGGTTTAGGCAAAACAAGCCCAAACTCGACTGTTTCCTAGCCGAACGACGTGCAATGGCAGGGAAAATGGAGAGGACGAAGTAAGGATCAGTCACCCTACCTCCACCGTTCGGGATCACGCCAGAATCGATCCGATCCTTGCCCCATCGCGCACCTCGACAGCTCCACAGCCTCGCCAACCCGCCCACGATCGCTCCGTCTGCAGCCGGGGCCAAAGAGGGGGAAGAACGAGAGAGAACGGGAGAGAGAGAGTGAGATCGCGAGAGTGAGGAGAGAGAGAGAGGAAAAAGAAAATAAATAGAAAAGAAATTAGGAAATTTTCCTAATTTCCAAAAATTCCGAAAATGCGCCAAAAATGCACAAATTCAGAAAAATACGCAAAAATAGCCGAAACGACCGGCTCGAAGAGTACATCGTCGCTGTAGCATCCACGAGTTCGAGAATTGACAAACAAACTCACCGTAGGGTTCCGTAACTAGTACGTGAGAAAAACCCACACGGCTCGTCAAACTCAACTTGGAAGCCACAAAAGCGAACCCAAACTCCACGAAACCAATCCGAAACAGATTCGAAATATCCCGCAAAGATCCAACAAGACCTGCAAAAGATCCATCAAGATCCAGGGCATTACACTATTCATCATAAATTCTTCAGTAAAAAATATTTTTAAAATGTGTCAAATCAGACCTATTTCCATCCTCTCCTCTATTCTTGCTCATTTCCATCAATTTTATGATAATAATTATTCTTACGCCTTCTCTTACGTATGATTAAAGTCATTTGGGCTACCGTGTCAAAATTGAAGTCTCATTCATATTTAGGGCCACCCATTCCATCATAACTTCTTCTGTGTATAGTATTTTCAACCTCGCCGATCCTTTGTTATTTTTACCCCCCTTCATTTATTCTCACTCCGTTCGATAGGGTATCATAAGGGCAACCCGCGTGACCGTGATAGAGTTTATGACCAAGTGAGGTTTTGAGTCGCACTATTCTTCATAAATTTTTTAGTAGAATATATTTTTAAAAGGTGTCAAATTGGGCCGATTTTCATCCTCTTCTATATTCTTGCTCTTTTCTATCAGTTTTATGATAATAATTATTCTTACGTCTTCTCTCACGTATGATTAAAGTCATTTGTGCTACCGTGCCAAAATTGAAATCCCATTCATGTTTAGGGCCACCCATTCCAACATAACTTCTTCTGTGTATAGTATTTTCAACCCCGCCGATCCTTTATTATTTTCACCCCCTTTTATTTATTCTCACTCCGTTTGATAGAGTATAATAAGGGCAACCCGCATGACCGTGAGAGAGTTTATGACCCAGTGAGATTTTGAGTCGCTCTATTCATCATAAATTCTCCAATAGAAAATATTTTTAAAATATGTGAAATCGGGCCTATTTCCATCCTCTCTTCTATTCTTGTTCCTTTCCATCAGTTTTATGATAATAATTATTCTTACACCTTCTCTCACGTATGATTAAAGTCATTTGTGCTACCGTGCCAAAATTGAAGTCTCATTCATATTTAGGGCCACCCATTCCATCATAACTTCTTCTGTGTATATTATTTTCAACCCCGCCGATCCTTTGCTATTTTCACCACCATTCATTTATTCTCACTCCCTTCGATAGGGTATAATAAGGGTAACCCGCGTGACCATGAGAGAGTTTATGACCCAGTGAGGTTTTGAGTCGTTCTATTCAACAGAAACTCTACAGTAGAAAATATTTTTAAAACGTGTCAAATTTGGTCGATTTCCATCCTCTCCTCTATTCTTGCTCATTTCAATCAGTTTTATGATAATAATTATTCTTACATCTTCTCTCACATATGATTAAAGTCATTTGTGTTACCGTGCCAAAATTCAAGTCACGTTCATATTTAGGGTCACGAATTCCATCATAACTTCTTCTGTGTATAGTATTTTTAACCTCGCTGATCCTTTGTTATTTTCACCCCATTCTGTAATGCCCCGGATTCTTGGCGGATCTTTGCTGAATCCTTTACAGGTCTTGTGGGATCTTTGTTGGATCTTTCGGATCTGTTTCGGATTGTTTTCGGTGAGTTTCGGTTCGCTTTGGTGGCTTCCGAGTTGAGTTTGACGAGCCGTGTGGGTTTTTCTCACATACTAGTTGCGGAACCCTACGGTGAGTTTGTTTGTCAATTCTCGAACTCGTGGATGCTACAGCGACGATGTACTCTTCGAGCCGGTCGTTTCGACTATTTTTGCATATTTTTCTGAATTTGTGCATTTTCGGCGCATTTTTGGAATTTTCAGAAATTAGGAAAACTTCCTAATTTCTTTCCTTTTATTCCTTTTCCTCTCTCTCTCTCCTCACTCTCGCGATCTCACTCTCTCTCTCTCCCGTTCTCTCTCGTTCTTCCCCCTCTTTGGCCCCGGCTGCAGACGGAGCGATCGTGGGCGGGTTGGCGAGGCCGTGGAGCTGTCGAGGTGCGCGATGGGGCGAGGATCGGATCGATTCTGGCGCGATCCCGTTCGGTGGATTCAAAGCCGGTGAAATCGGTTCGCGAGTGGATTTCGACGTGGTTTAGTCCCTTCGGGGTACGGTTTCTTTGGTAGAGGTAGGGTGACTGATCCTTACTTCGTCCTCTTCATTTTCCCTGCCATTGCACGGCGTTCGGCAAGGAAACGATCGAGTTTGGGCTTGTTTTGCCTAAACCGTGATTTTCGTGATTTTTACGATCGACCGATAAACGGCGATCGTTTACTGCGTAGTTAGTTTCTAACTGACCGCAGGGATGTTAGGATCCCATCCACGTTGATTTCGTGTGATTTGGTATTCATTCGAGGCCGGTGGATGCCCGGGAACCTAGGTGACCCACTTAGGGTCGATTTGATGAAATCGCCCGAATCGTGCGTTTTTGAGCTTGCATGTGGGGTTTTGAGTCCCCTGATGTTGCTATTTGTCGTTGTGGTTTGTCTCCCCTGCGTTTCGGCGTGAATGGGGCGTGGAACGGGCCGATTTGGCCGTTCCTCTGTTTTCCCGCCGTATGGGAAGTAGCGGTCGTTCCAGTGGCCGTTACTTGCTTCTGACGGTCCTACGACAGACCGTTACTTTGTTTAGGCATTTTTTAGCCTTTTGGCTTTTGGGTAAGCGACGGCCCTGGGGTGACGCGTCGTTCCCATGTAACGCGCCTAGGCTAGCGCGTTACTTCCTTTTTGTCATTTTGTTTTGGGGTTGAGTCGGTTGGTCCAACGCGCTTGACCCAGCGCGTTGGATGGAAGCGACGCGCCTTGTCCTGGCCGTTGCTTGCTGTTTGACCGACGTTGACCTGTTGAGGCGGTGCCTCCAACCGTCGTGCCCCTGTCCGTTGTTTGAATGTAACGCCCCTGCCCCTGGCCGTTACATTCTGTTTGGCCGAGCTTGGGTGGCTGCGCCCGTTGGAAGTAACGGATGTGCCCCCATGCATCGTTGTGGTAGAATGCCCCCGTCTCTGGCCGTCGTTTGTTGTTTTGTGCTGGGTTGAGGGTGGTTGTGCCGTTGGAAGTAACGGATGTGCCCCTGCGCGTCGTTAGTGAGTAACACGCCTGGCGTTGCGCGTTACTTCGCTTTGGTTTGGGTGGCTGTGCACGTTGTGAATAACGCGCCTACTCCCGTGCGTCGGGTTGTTTGTAACACGCTTAGGCCCGTGCGTTATATTTTAAGTAACGCGCTCGGCGCCGGCCGTTACATTCTTCGTGTTTTGATAGGTTGGTTAGGGCGGTGTGTGTGACGGCCTGTCTCCCGTCCGTCGTTTGGGAAGTAACGGCCCTAGGCTAGACCGTCGCTTTCTTGTAACGGTCTAGGGCTGGCGCGTTACATCCCTTGTGCTTCGTTTTCCATGTTTTGGTTTCGGCTTGTCTTGGCTTTGCTTTGTGGTCTGCCCGTTGTCCCGTGGATGTCTCCTGACATCCTATGAGGGTTAAGACTACGTGTAAGGTGGCCAAGAGTCTTCTCGCTTGGGGTAGGATCTTCCTTCCTACTTTTCGAGAACTGTTGTTGTTTGGTTCAGGTCAACCCGGTCTGACCTAGTGGTTGACGTGGAACCTTGCGTACGGGTGTTTTGGCTGTTCTGTCCTGTTCGAGACGCTGCTTTTGGATGCCTCGAGGTGTTGTTCTACCTCAGTTTACGTGTCCAGTCGTGCTGAGGGTTCTTGGTGTTTCCCTCAGGTCTCCATGCGTTGTTTTCTGCGGAGCGTGCTTTCTTCTGGCTTAGGATTAGACCGATTGGCGGCTTGTCCCGCTGTTTGTGACGATCTTGCCTTTGAGTCGTTTGACTCAGGGATCGTTATGTTGTAGGTCTAGTTGCCTGGTCCTGAGTCTGTTGGCAGTTGTTGACTGCCTTGGTGCTTGGTTGTGCACGAGACAGGGCTTTCCTTAGCTGTTTGTGCAGTAGCACCTGTGTTTCGGAGTTCGTTCCTTGTGAGCCTCCCCTGGTTGTAGCCCTAGGCTTTTTCCGACCCACCGGGAGTGGTGGAGGGGTGTTTCCTGTTGCGTTTGGTACGTACGGTTCTTAAGCTAGTTCCGTAGGCCCCGACCAGCGGTAGCGTCCTACCGAGGGGAATACTAGCTAGAGGCCTGGCCTAGGTAGTGGTCAGTGTGTGCACACGTGGTCAGGGACTGGGGACTTGCGCCGACGGGCGTGGCCCTGACTAGTCACTCGCAGTTGGTGCTGTAGTTTCGTGCTGTGGTGCCTTGTTCCTTGGGACTTCTGTTCCTTGGACCTGGTTCTTGTGTGTCTTGTCCTTGTGTGACATGACACTTGTGGCGCAGTGTAAGTCGTCAGTGGACGCTTCTGGCTGTTCTTCTGGGAGGAGGGTGCTCCTGTCACTCGGTGCTGTGACTCTCGCGTTTTCTTGCGCGTTGTGACCTTTGCGAGTCGCCCTCTTGTGGCTGTACTCAAGGTCGGTGTTCTATCGATTGCATGACATTCTAGTCATGTGTGGGGCTTTGTGCACGACGTTTCCTGCCGTGTTTTTTTTGTGTCCCGGCGTCGGCGTCCGCCCTCGCCTTTGTTTGGGCTGACGGATTAGGTTACCCTGCTGTGTGAGTTTAGGGTTGACCGCCTGTTGCCGTTTGGAGTAGCTTAGGGTGCCGAGTTCTCCTCGGTGGCCGTGTTTCGTGTTTTACGGCCTCGCTCTTCTTTGTGTTGAGTTCCCCTCACTCTTGCCTGTTCCCTACTCCTACTGTACATGTTTAGTTTACAGCTTTGTAGTGTAGCTTTTCCTGCTGCTTTGGTTGCTGCTTCCGTTGCACTGTGCGTTTTCCAGTGGGGATCCGCATGACCCCTACTGAGTTTCTGTTGAGACTCACCCCTGCTTTTCAGGTGGGTTTCGCCGTTTGCCTCTGCTGTTCCTGGTGGAGCGCGCGTTTACTGTCGTAGCTGCCAGTCGTACCTGCGTCGGGCTCCTCCCGACCTTAGGGTATGTTTCTTTTCTGTCAGTATGTACTGTGCTAGACTTTTTGTCTTTCCTTTGGGCTAGACTCTGGTGTATAATTGTAAATTTGATTGTTTAATGAAAAAGTAATTTTATTTCTACTACTTTAGCAATCCAATCTAATGAATTTAATTACTTACTGTTTATCTGCTGGCTTCAATGTATTCCACACACTCCTTTTTCCCTTCGGCGCTTTCCCGCACTTGGGAGGCCTCGCGGGTCCCGTGTGGTATCACGTGTATTCGGTATTTATACCGGGTGCACCGGGTATCCGGAATCCGGGTCGCTACAGATGGTATCAGAGCAGTGTTCTGAGATGTTCGGAGTTTCTTTTCTGAGCTGTCAGATCATTGTCGTGTGAAATACATGGAAATCCAGATATACAATTACCAGAGTCTTAAGGTCCAGTACAGTCTCTTGCTGGCGTAGGTGTTGCGATGTTTATCGCTGTAACGACCCAGAGTTCAGGATACCAATATACCGATAACATCGATACACCGATACCAAGAACTGGGGAAGCCACCCAAGAGGCTGATGAGGCCCCTGAAGGGTTGGTAGAAAAGTGTTGAGAGGTATGCATAACGAATTGGAATTTGGAACGCGTAGATTACAATTAAGCATTAACACAAGTGCGGAAGCAAATCAAAATAACCAGAGTGATATATATATATACTAGTCCAGAAAAACCAAAGTACTAGTCCAAAAGGTACAACTACATGGGGCATACCCCGGCAAAAGTATAAGCAAGCCTCAAAAGGCGCCTCGACTAAAGCTGGCAGCTAGACACAGTCTTGTGGACGCACTTTTCTTTCGACCGTTATTTCGGGGCGATCACCGGTTTATTGGGTGCGTGGGCGTGCCAGTCACCGAAGTGACGATTTATTCGGGCACCGGAGAGCCCAAGGTGCGCTCGAATCCGACTTCGTCAGACGACTGTGTGGTTCGTGTCGGGACCGAACCCCGTCGCGCCATAGAGGTCACGACGTCATTTGCATCCCTCACACGAGGGAATACCCTTGATTAATCGCCGAAATTAGGGGCCCCGCGGCCGAAAGGAGTAACACTAATTATGCTAGAGGGATAGAGATGGGTCACGCTGAAAGTTGTATTAAGGCCATAAACTGTCGGCCGTGTCGGCCACTCGTAGACCTTTTGTATTCGGACACAAGTCCGTGGCAGCGCCACAATGAGACAATCGAGGTAGATCCCTTCAAATGTCTGCCGAGCATGCGGCAATTTTAAATGAAGATTCGGAAGGTATCCGGAACGAGAAAACAAATCCGGTCCGATTAGGGTGTCGGCCCGAGGTTAGATCAAAGCCCGGCCATATCGGGGGAATTCCCGAGACTCGGGCTCGACCTAAAGGGGCAGCGTTGTTGTCCCTTTTTGCCCCGGGGCCCGGGGAGAGAGAGGGGGCTGCAGTGTGGACATTAACGTCTTTTATCTGGGGCTTTCTTAGTCGTATCTTCTGGGATTTCCGCTCTGAGGTTTAATGTTTACTCGTGCCTTCGGTCGGAATGATTTCTCTTCTTTTATTCATGATTATTCTTATTATTATTGTTTATTTATTGTTACCCCTCCCATCCCTTTTTTTATCGTGATTAATGTTGGGCATTCAGAGTCCTTTAATTAGCGTAATTTTTACTGATTTATTTGCTATTGTTAATGCCCTTCCGTGATGTATATATATGCATGCATGTAGTGTGCCGGCGAAGGAAACAAGGTGTACTGCTGGAGGCTTGGGGTGTGCCGCTAAGGGCTAAAAAGGGCGTACCGCTGAAGGCCAAGGGGCGTACCGCTGGGGCCTAAAAAAAAAGGCGTACCGCTGGAGAGTGTGCCGGTGAAGAAAAGGGGGGGGTGATATAAAGTTTGTACGCTCCCCAGGCTCGAAGTCTACACGTTGGCTACTCAAAGTCTATACATTGAATGGCTCAAAGTCTATACGTCGGGGCGTGAAGTCTGTACACTGCTCAAGTCTATACACTGGCCAAGTCTGTACATTGGAGTGTAAAGTCTATACACTGCCCAAATCTATACACTGGCCAAGTCTGTACATTGGCTGGCTCAAGTCTATACAGCGGCTGAGGGTGTACCGGCGAAAGGAAGGAGTGTACCGCTGAAAGGGCCAGGAGGAGTGTACCGCTGAAGGGGTTGAAAGGGGCGTACCGCTGAAGGTCAGTGAGGGTGTACCGCTGAAGGCCGAGGGGGCGTACCGCTGAAGGCCAAGGGGGGTGTACCGCTGAAGGCCAAGGGGGCGTACCGCTGAAGGCCAAGGGGGGGTGTACCGCTGAAGGCCAAGGGGGCGTACCGCTGAAGGTCAAGGTGATGCGTGAGGGTGGAGGCTCGATCCGTTTTCAACTATTTGTCTTAAGGCTTTTCTTTTCTTCTTTTTTTAACTTTCGTGTAGTTTATACAAAGTTCCTCCCGTGTTTGTTCTCTTGGTTCGGTTCGGTCTCTTTTCTTGCGGGTCGGGTTCTCGGGCGGCCAGGTGGTTAATTAGCTTAGTTCAGTTCTCGTCGGGGTGCCGGCAGTAATTTGATGAGTTGGAAGGTTTCATTAGTTATTCTGCTCGTTTGTTGCCTCCTTTTGCCTCTTTTAATTGTTTGTCAATATCTCATAAAAATTCGGCAGCATCTCCCCTTGACCCGGGACGTAAGGGAGATAAAGGGAGCGCGCCCACATGGAGTGGCGGAACCCGACAACTGGAGGTGGGCCCCCGGGGGAGCAACACCTTTATAGAACCTCAGAAAACGTGAAGAAAGGGGCTCGGAGGCGAGGCCAAGGAGTGGGCCGCTGAGAGGCTGAAGGGTGTGCCGCTAAAGGCCATAAGGTGAGTGTACCGGCCAAGGGTCAATTGGAGTGTGCCGGCCAAGGGGTGTGCCGGCTAGGGGTAACAGAGTGTGAGTGTGCCGCTGAGGGCAGAAAGGAGTGTACCGCTGGGGGCAAATGAGGTGTGCCGCTGAGGGCTAGACAAGGTGTGCCGCTGAGGGCCAATAGGGGTGTGCCGGTCAGGGGCCAAAGTGATGCATTGCCGGAGGATTAAAAGGGCCAAGTGTGTGTGGGCTTGCAGACTGTTCAAGAAGAGGAGGAAGGGTTACTGGAAGTGAACGGAGGACTCACAAGGCCAGGCTTTAGAGGGGAGGCATCACATTGATGTGGTGGCTCAAAAGAAACCGGAGGAACGGAGGAAACGGGTAACACAATACATGCACTATGAAGGTAGGCTCAAACCAATAGAGATAGCAAAAAAAAGCCCAAGGAGGGTGATTGATTCCATTCGTGGGATGTCAAGGACCGTATCCCTACATGCATATTACAAGAGAAAATGCCCAAATGAGGCCATGGACAAAAGGAAAAGACTCCAAGACGAAGAACGAGAGGAGGAATGAAATACAAGACGGAAGAAAACATTGGGGCCTAAGACATAGGCTACCATTCCCAACCCTCTCCCCCAATACAACAAGCTCTCTCTCTCTCTTACTCTTGTTTCTTCCCGGTGGCCGTCGGACGGAGCTCAGGCCGGGAGGGTCACTTCTTCTCTTCTCTCTTTTCCTCTTTCTCCTGTGTGTGTGTCTTCTACTGTCGGAGCCTCTCCCCCTCTGTATGTTCGTCTGTGTATGTCTCTCCGTCTGTCCTCCTCCTCTTTTGAAACGAAGAGAAGGGTTCTTTTATACCCCGGGCGGCGGGAGCCTTCGAGCACGGCCGCCGAAGCGGGAAGTGGCCCGTGATCATGAGGTTTGACCTGCCTGTCCTGGCTGTCAGTGGACTAGGCCACGTGGCCCAACGATCGGCTGCCACCTCATATGGCTCCACTGCGCGCCAAGGATGTGTAGGGCATGGGCCTCACGTCGCCCGTTGAAAGGGCTTCACCGCTGTGACGTTGAAGGGCTGAACAAGCGTGCCGCTGTAGTGCCAAAAGGGCGTACCGCTGGAGCCCCGGATGGGCGTGCCGTTGAACGGCCTGAAGGGCGTGCCGCTGGGGACCCTACAGGGTGTGTCGCTGAAGACCCCCCCAGGGGGCGTGCCGTTGAACCCAAAAGGGGTGTGCCGTTGAACCCCCCCTGGGGGTGTGCCGTTGAACCCCCCTGGGGGTGTGCCGGTGAAGACCCCCCAGGGGGCGTGCCGTTGAACCCCAAAGGGGTGTGCCGTTGAACCCCCCTGGGGGTGTGCCGGTGAAGACCCCAAGGGTGCGTGCCGTTGAACCCCCTGGGGGTGTGCCGTTGAACCCCCCCTGGGGGTGTGCCGGTGAAGACCCCCCAGGGGGCGTGCCGTTGAACCCCCTGGGGGTGTGCCGTTGAACCCCCCTGGGGGTGTGCCGGTGAAGACCCCAAGGGTGCGTGCCGTTGAACCCCCTGGGGGTGTGCCGTTGAACCCCCCTGGGGGTGTGCCGGTGAAGACCCCAAGGGTGTGCCGCTGGGCAGCCGAAGGGGCTGGGCGTGCCGCTGAAGGCCGTGCCGCTGAAGCCCAGGATGGGCGTGCCGTTGAAGCCCAGGATGGGCGTGCCGTTGAAGAGCTAAATGGGCAATTTTGAGCCCATTGTGAGCACGAGTCGTGGCCCATTTGATTTTCTTCGAGGCCCATGTGATGTGGGGCCTTTGTGATTGATTTCTCCTGGGTTTCTTCACTCGGCGCTGTTGTTAATGCTGGGCCGAGCATGACGTTTGGATGTGCGATTTTCGGTGTCCACAAATGCCCCCCACCCACGGGTAGCGGTGGCGAAGGATGAGCCGGGCGGTGCCCGTGGGTGCCTTCGTCTCTTCTCTCTTTGTCGATGCCGACGGGGCGTCGAGAGCCGACCTGGGCTGTTGATCTTCTTTGTCTCTTCATCAGTGCCGACGGGATGCCGGGAATTGACCTGGTTTGTTGTCTCTTAGTCTCTTGGTCTCTTCGTCAGTGCCGACAGGATGCCGGGGACTGACCTGGTTTGTTGTCTCTTAGTCTCTTGGTCTCTTCGTCAGTGCCGACAGGATGCCGGGAACTGACCTGGTTTGTTGTCTCTTAGTCTCTTGGTCTCTTCGTCAGTGCCGACAGGATGCCGGGAACTGACCTGGTTTGTTGTCTCTTAGTCTCTTGGTCTCTTGGTCTCTTCGTCAGTGCCGACAGGATGCCGTGAATTGACCTGGTTTGTTGTCTCTTAGTCTCTTCGTCAGTGCCGACAGGATGTCGGGAATTGACCTGGTTTGCTGTCTCTTAGTCTCTTGGTCTCTTCGTCAGTGCCGACAGGATACCGGGAACTGACCTGGTTTGTTGTCTCTTAGTCTCTTGGTCTCTTCGTCAGTGCCGACAGGATGCCGGGAACTGACCTGGTTTGTTGTCTCTTCTGTTTCTTTTCTCTCTTTTTTTTGAACCACCTTACCGATACAATCGCCCTTTCGGGTTTTCGCCAGTACCGGCCCCCTCTTGCTTTTGCCCACGCGCCCTTTCGGGTTTTCACGTGGCGGGGTACCCAGTTTTGCCCGTAGCACCCTTCCGGGTTTTCGCCACGGCCGGGTTGTTGCCATTTTTGCCCTTGTCCCCATGCAGAGGCAAGTCCGGCGGGGTATCTCTATTTTTAACCCCATTTTATTTTATTTTATTTTTTATTTTTTTTTTGAGTGAGTGATACGCGTGTGTAGGCTAGGGCACAAAGCCTTGCGCCGGAAGATAGGGTTCATTCGTTGGCAAGAATAGAATGCCAGCGCAACGGGAGAGTTTATGCCGATTCGGACGTAGGGTCCGTAATGGCAATGTTGTACGGAGTGGGTGGCTAGGGCACGGGGCCTTGCGCCGGAGAGGGACTTATTCGTTGGCAAGGAATTAATGCCAACGCAAGGATAGAGGTTCTGCCGATCCGGGCGTAGGGCCCGTGAAGGCAATATTGTATGGCGTGGGTGGTGGCTGAGGCCCGAGGCGATGTGCCAGAGACGGGCTTGTTTTGGTGGTAGGGTAGTGACACTATGACAAGGATAGAGCCGCAGGGGTAGAGTCATCTTTGCTAGTGTGGACGTCCGTCCGATTGGGATCGTGGGGATGGGATATCTTCCCCGGGGACGTTTATTACTGCACGACATTGACCCACACATTGATACGGGCGAGTAGATGTGTAAGAGGATACCATTATGTATGTATATACATGTATATGTATACATATATTTAATATCATATAAATATATATTTATTTCTCTCCCTTTTTTTTGTTCATCCTCTTTTTTTTTATCCCTCTTTATCTCCTTCTATTTTTTATTCCTTCTCTCTCTTTTTTCCTTTTTTTTTATTTCTTTTCCACCATTTTCCTTCATCTTTTTCTTTATTTTCCTCCCCTCCCCTTTTCTTTCCCCTTTTTATTTTCTTTTCTCTCCCCCCACCTCTCTGCCGTATAAAAGGGGCGGGGCGGTTTATTCTAACCGCCCCCCGTTCAAACTCCCCCTCCCTCTTCTCTTTCTTCAGCAGGCGACCGTCTGCCTCCCCCTCCCTCTCTTCATCTTCTTCATCACCGGGAGCCACCGCGGCCAGCGCCGTCGTCGTCTTCCTCTCGCCGGGGTAGGGAGGCTGCCACGAGAGGGTTCCCTCTTCTTCTCTCTTTCTCCCTTCTCCTTCTCCACGTCCGGCAGACGGTGGAGCCCTAGGCTCCTCGTTCCTCCTCTCCTTCCCCTCTATTCTTCTCCTCTGCTCTTCCCCTTCCCCTCCCTTCTTTTCCCTGCCGTCGGCCACTACCGATAGCACCGGCGGGGGAGGTCCTGCGCGTGCCGGCGAGGGCCGGTTAGGGTGCGTCGGGGAAGGCGCTTGAGAGCGTGCCGGACGGAGGCGCTTGATAGTGTGTCGGCGAGGGCTGGTTAGGGCGCATCGGGGAAGGATTCCCCAGGGTGTGCCGGGGAACGGGTAGAAGGGCGTACTGGCGAGGGCCTTAGGCAGTGGCGTGTCGGGGAAGCGACGTTGGAAGCGTGCCGGTGAGGAGGCCTTAGGCCGTGTCGAGGAAGCAGGCACCAAGCGTGCCGGGGAGGAGGCCTTAGGCCGTGTCGGTGAGGGCACGGGGAGCGTGCCGGGGAAGCTCCCGCGGAGCGTGTCGGGGAAGGTGTCGCCCAGAGTGTCGGGGAAGGCAGTTGTGGGCGTACCGGGGAACAAACCTGGCGAATGTGCCGGGGAAGGCCGAGAGGTGTACCGGCGAAGCCCTCGGGGGCGTGCCGGTGAAGCTATGCACCGAGCGTGCCGGGGAAGGACGCCTGGGGGGCGTGCCGGGGAAGGGGCCCTACAGCGCGCCGGTGAGGGGCCTGTCTGGGCGTGCCGGGGAAGACCGCTCGAAGCGTGCCGGCGAGGGCAGCTTCAGGGCGTGCCGGGGAAGGCACTAGTCAGTGAGCCAGCAAAGAGGCCTTAAGCCCGGGGAAGAAGACTTTTCGATCGACGGACTTCTGGTGTTGCCTCTCGGGGCCCACCATGTTTTGTTGGGGCCGTCACTCCTTGTGGACGCGCACCCGTGTTTTCCCTTACGCCTCTGGCCTAGGGGAAACTCTGCCAAAATTTCGTCAGAAATTGGCAATGTTTTGTTCACTTGACTTGTAGTAAAGCCCCTTTACAGTCTTTCACTCCCTATTGCATGTGGCTTATTCTGATCTTTTATTTATGTATCTTTGCAGATAAATGGCTGCCCCAAGTGGTTCTTCTGCCCCTACTGCTGCCGTCGGTGCCGACCTCATTCCGCGGGGTCCGGTGCCGACAGTCACATGGCTCAATGTGGAGGACCTAGACCGAGAGCACGCGGAGATTGCCGCCTTGGCTGGGTCATCGGGGTCTGACCGTGAAAGCATGGACGTCCGCAGACTCGTCAGGGTTGAAAGCGGCTTCACATTCGATCGGGCCACCGAGGAATACAGGAAGGATTTCCCGAAGGATAGGCACCTCGTTCGATTTCTGAAGCATTTGCGCTCTCGAGAGGGGCGAGATTATCGCGTCATAAAGGCGGCCGAGCGGGCGATCCTGCATGCCCGAGACAGTCTGCTGTACAGCGTCCCCAGGAGCATTCCGATGTATCTGGTGGGAGAAGCCCGGGAATGGAAGCCGGTCCTGGGGATCGAAGGGGTGCTGCCGGCTGAAGATAAACTGGTGCGAGCCCCTCAATTCACGCCAGCAAGGTGGGACATGTCTGCGGGGAAGGTGCATGGCGAGTCGCCCCGATTTGGTTTATTCTTGGCTCCCCTAAAATGGGGTTATAGGGAGGTGCCGTTCATATTGGACTGTTTGGCCATCAGGTTCAAATATGAACTATCACTGGGCTGGTTCGGGGAGCTGAAGCTTCAAGACGCCCACAGCTTCCGAGAAGGGGCGGTGGAGTTCACTGAATATGTACTGTTCAACTATGCCCCATTGCTGGTCCGGGTTGGCATCTACCACAGCGTGTACGCCTCCCGGTACGGTTATCCCATCTCCAAGGGTCTCTGTTGCGGCATGATAGAGGTATTCAGCGCGGAGACCAATACCTTCTACACGGCTGAGGGGGAGACTTCACTTGATTTGTGGAGCCTAAGCCAGCTGAGCGGCTTGCCCATTGACGGGGAGCCTTATGAGGAAGTATGCCTCCCGGACTTGATCAAGGACGAGACTAACGGGGACGGCTATTATTCTCTGGGGTATTCATACCGGTACCTGATGAAGGCGTACCGGGAGCTGTACCAGTTGTCGCACAAGGGGAAGCAGCCCGCCCGTGGGGACAGAAAACGGGTGCGTATGGCAGTATGGCTGGAATATTTCTATGATGGGCTGAAGCAGTATGAAGATTTCCCCTGCGTTGGCACCGCCGTTGCTCGCAAGAAACGTGCGAAGCCCAAGCATGATGTGAAGATCCCCTCCAGGGGACGTCGGAACGGGGCCAATCCGATGGGGGTCGACCCACAGACTCACTGTGCCGCCTATCTGACGTACTGGCTGTGTTCATTTGCCATGCCGTACGGGGACGAGACGGTGATCCGGCCAGACGCCATCTACCCGGCGTGCCAGATCGCGTGGGGTGTTAAACTTTCTCTGTGCCCGGCGGCGCTCTGTTTGATTTATAAGGCCCTGGGAGACATCAGCACGCACCAGTTCCCGAGACAGGCCCGGTACGTGTGCCCACTGCATTTCTTCAAAGCGTGGGTTTGTTCGCTGTTTCCGGAGTTCGCCCCGCGAGTCCTTCAGGATTGGGGGCTGGTGCCGAGGATGCTGGAGTTCGCGAGTGCAGAGCCGGCTTCTACCTCCATGCGGATGTATGATATTCGGGGCCGGTTGACCACGTTTCCCCGGGATGCAGCCGGTACTATTCATTTCTGGACGCTGGCCGCACATTCAAGCCCCCTCGTGAATAATAAGAGGGAATGCAAGGATGACCAGGTGGAGAGGTATGTCCACCCTGTCAGCCAGGAAAACGTGGTGCGCCCGTTGCTGGAGCCCGAGCTGAGGGATTGGGCGCTGGCTATCCGCCCGAGCGTGTTGGTGTTCCGGAAGGGAGACAACGTACTGCTGGAGCCGTATTACCCCTTCCGATTTGGCCGCAACTTCGGGTATGACCAGCATATCCCTGCTTACCATGCGCAATTCGGCTTGCCTTCGCGGAACGTCCGGGGAAGTGCGGTTGCCGAGCACGCCAGAAGCTGGTGGGACTTCTTCCATCGGGCGGACTCTGCCTCCTTCAGGGTGCCAGCCCCGGGTCGCGTGCCCCGAGTGACCGAGGACTATATAAAGTGGTGGAATGCCCGGACGGCTTTCTATCGGTTGCACAAGACCGATTGTTGGGATGGCGCCGAAAGGAGATTCCTTAGCCGGCAACCGGTGCCAGTACTTGACATTGAGCCAGATCATCTTCTTCGGCTCAAGAACAGGAAAGAGAAGGAGGTGGCGGCATATATGATAGCTCGTCGGGAAGCCCGGGATAGGAGGCCGACGCCGAAAGTGGAGCTGCCCCCAGTGGCGAAGGACAGCTATCAGAAGACGCTGAGGGATCTGTGCCGGGTAGGGAGCGACCGTCTGGACCTCATCAATTATCCATTCCCCATAGAGGAAGAGGGGACTCCCGCCAAGAGCTGGCGTCCGGAGAGAGATACACTTTGCCCATACCGCACTTTCATGAGGCGGGAGGAGAGGAAGCCCGAGAACTATAAGGACACCACATGGCTATATGTCCTTCTCCGGGTGAATGGACTGACGATCGAAGACCAGAGGGCCTCCGTCCTGGGCAAACGCCTGCACATCCTATACTATTACGCTGACGGGTGGGGCATAGACCACTTCAGCCTCTTCTGCCACCTTTCCATGAAGAAACACGCAGATTTGGCTAGTCTTACGGATCGGTGCCAGAAGATCGAGGACGTGTGCTGGCTGGTTCGAGAGGCGGCGCGTCGGGATAAAGAGCCATCCCTGAGCTACTGGCCGATTACCCTGCGACTGTATACCGGCCCTCACGGTACTTGATCTCTTTTTTTTTTCCTTTGTCTTCGTCTCTTATCATTGCGGCCTTTGCGGATAGTTGGATGCTAATCGTGAGCGCGTGTCTGTTCTCTCTCTTTTCCTTTCTGACAGACCACCCCGATAGCGTGCAAATGGCCACGTATCGGAATCTCCTTCGGCTTGTGCAGAAGCCTGCATATTTTGAAGCCGCGCCACTAGCCCCGACTGCGGCTCCTCTGCCCAAGGCAGCGAAGAGGCCCCGGGCAAAATCTCCCGTGAAGAAAGCGGTGGACGCCGCAAAGGTGGCCAAGCAGAGGGACACGAAGCGGAGAAAAACAGAGGCGGCCAAGGCCCCGACCGCCGTTCCTTCGGCCCCACGGGTCCCCTCTTTTGAGGAATTCGAGGTTGCCCATCCCGAGCCCAGCCAACCTGCCGGTCAGTACCTTCGACTATCGCCGTGTCTTTTAAGTCCCCCCTTTTATTTTCCATCTTGGAGCAGATCCCTAACACTTGAATGTTTTTTGTGTCCCAGCTCCTGTGGAAGAGCCCGTGCCCACACCTGTTCCTCACGCGAGGGAGCCTGCTCCTGTGCCCGCGCCTGACACGGGTGAAGCCGTGGCCATAGCAAAGTCGCCTGTTAAGGAGGCGTTGGCCGCTGCCAAGGTGGCCGGGCCGTAAGCGGCAAAGCGGAGGCGGGCTGAGGAATTCCTGGCTCCGACGGTAGCCGCTCCGGTGGCCCCCGTCCTGTCTTTTGAGGAATTTGAGGCTACCCGGACCGGGCCGAGTTACGGAGCTGGTGAGGTTCATCGGCCGCCTGCGTCGTCCGTGATTGATTTGCCTCCTGGGTTGGCCTCGCACTCGCGTGTGGCGACGATGCGCTTCTTCTCCGCGGGCGGCGCAAAGGAGCCGGCGCCTATGTCAATCCCGGGTGAGGACAGGGCTGCAACTCCCGAGGAGGCTCTGCCCGTCGAGGAAGCCCGTGGGTCATCCAGGGCTGTAGGGGCCGAAGAGGGTATTTGTTTTGTCAGCCTAAACGACTTCTTTGTTTTCGGAGAGCCGACTGGGTTTGAGGTAATCCACTCTTTTCTTTTTGTGACAGGCACAGCAGAGGCCATCGCTGGAATATTCGGACCCCGCGTGCAACCCCCGACGACGCTTCTATATGTGCGGAGGAAGCTGAAGTCCGGCGTACCGGCCTCGTCTAGCCCGAGGGAGGGCACGCCAGCCATCGGCCTCGAAGTGGAGGCCCCTTTGTCGACAGAGCCTGCGGCAGTCGGGTCATCGTCGGGCGAAGAGGTAGACTACAATTATTCATCCGATGAAGCGGCTCCTGACGAGGGCGTGTCCGGGGCATCGGGGCCGCCCGAGCCGGTCTTCGGGGCCCCCTTACTTGCTGGTTCCCCGAGCTCTGTGGGGAGGACTGCCGTAAGTGTGGGCTTGCTTGGGCCGGCTCCTTCATCTCCTTCTTGGTTACCTAATGACCTTTTCTTGTCAATCCTGGGTTTCAGGGGCTTGACTTGCCGGAGGCTGCGGAGGAGGGTGTCCCAATTGCGTCGATCGACCATCAGATAGGGATCGATGTGGGCTCGGGCAGACTTGCCCTTCTATTCGAGGCTCTTGAGCAAGAGTCGGCCGCAGGGGCTTCAAATATTTCCGAAGCGGCGGCCGAGCCTCTGGAGGAAGGAGAGATTGCGCCCGCAGACCGCGTCCTTACGGGGGCTGAGGTAAGTAGGGTTTCATGGTTCTTCCCACTCCTCGCCCTTGCGTAAATCATTCCCGGCGACGGGCGGCTAACCGTATTTCACGTGGGCAGGTGGTGCCGACGACCGGGAAGATGCCCAGCCGCTCCCGCAAGGCAATCGCCAAGCGGAGGCCGATTACCAGTCAGCCACGAGCGGGGGGACCGATTCCGGCATCTATTCCAGAGGTGAAGACCCTTGCCGCGCTTGTGCAGGCAGGGAGCGTTCCCCATCTATTAGTCCCCCTTCCACCTCTTCCGAAGCTGCCGGCCCAGATGGAGGACCCGTTCCTGAGACAAATATTCACGGGGCTCCGTGCACATCTGGAGGGGTTCCAGCCGCGAAGGAGAAGTTCATGGGTGACTACTTCGGGCCTAGCCTTACTTGAAGCCCCTCCTCTAGCCGGAGCAGCGACAGCCACACCCATGCCCCTTGGAGTGGCAGCAGCGAGTCAGGCGGAGGCAGAGGAGGCAGGGGAGCTCCAAATAACGGGAGTACCGGAGGCTTCGGCAATGGTCTCGTCCACTCCCCAGGCAGTGGCTGGTCAAGGGTCTCTGTTTGAGCTACACCGACCAGGCGGTCTGACCCTTGCCCTTCCTTCCTCTTCAGCGGCTGTGGACGCTGACTTGTGGGCAGAAGTGGACAGCACCGTGGAATTCACTCCCCCGGTCGTGCCCTCAGTCAGCCATATGTCATCAGAAGCACCAGTCCGTCAAATGCTGATCACTCTGCGGACCATGCTCCTCGCCGACCCTCCTCTATCGTATCGAGAGGTGCATACCATAGTGACGCAGTTGACTGGGGCGTTGCAAGTGCTCAGCTGCCCACTGGAGAATGGTCGCGGCGGGTTCTGCTGTTGCTGAAGTATGTCAGGCGCCGCGAGTTCCTGGAGAGCCAGGCTCCCGACGAACGTACCGCCCTTGACGCTCAGGCAGACGAGTACCTGCAGACCTTGGAGGCCCGACGCGACAGTAGAGAACGCCACGGAAAGGCCTTGGAGGAGGGCGAAGGCAGCGTCCGTTCCTTCAAGAACCGGATCGAGAAGCTGGAGGGCTACCTCGCTGCGGCTAAACTTGGCCTTGCCGAGGCGGAAAGGAGGGTGGCGGAGGAGAGGGAAGCTCTTGCCGTCGCCGACGTTGAAATGGTGTCCGTCGAAGCGGAGCTCGCCCGTCTTGAGGGATTGAGGGGCCGACTGCGCGATATGACGAACTTCCCTTGCGTCGGTATCCTCCCTCTCGAGGACATCTTCAGGGACATCGACTAAGCGTTGCATCCCTTAATTTCTCTCTTTCTCTTTTTTGATGTAGCACAGGGGTATGCCCCGCAGCACATGTAGTTTAATCGTCTTTTGAATAGAGCGAAGCATTTATGATTTCACGCGTTCTTGTGTATGCATTTGTCTTTCTTACCCTCTTTCTCTTCCTTGCATATTGTTTGCTCCTTCCTCTTCCCTCGCTCTTGTATCTTTCCCTCCTTTTCGTGTAGAGACCCATTGGCAGGGTATGAGTCTTTGCGGGGATTCACTTTGAGAGGACCAGGCAGGGACCCATGTCAGGGTACAGGAGAGTGCTCGCCTTCCCAGGGGGAGGACGAGGGGACCACTCCACCATACCGAGCGGGCAACTCCCTGGTTTTGCCGCAATATTGGAAGCGCGTGTTGGTCTCGAGTGAGGGGTACTTGGCCAGAGACCCCTTTCGCCGTTCAGAGGTGGCGGATAGAAAGGTCTGTTTAGTCAGTGACTCAGACGGGAGGTCCGATCCGAAGGGGTGCTCGCCGCCCGGGGAGGATGGAGAGAAGAGTTTGTCTAGTCAATGACCCGGACGTGAGGTCCGAGCCAAAGGGGTACTCACCGCCCAGGGAGGACGGAGAGAAGAGTTTGTCTAGTCAATGACCCGGACTTGAGGTCCGAGCCAAAGGGGTACTCGCCGCCCGGGAAGGACGGAGAGAAGAGTTTGTCTAGTCAATGACCCGGACGTGAGGTCCGAGCCAAAGGGGTGCTCGCCGCCCGGGGAGGATGGAGAGAAGAGTTTGTCTAGTCAATGACCCGGACTTGAGGTCCGAGCCAAAGGGGTGCTCGCCGCCCGGGGAGGACGGAGAGAAGAGTTTGTTTAGTCAATGACCCGGACGGGAGGTCCGAGCCAAAGGGGTACTCACCGCCCGGGAAGGACGGAGAGAAGAGTTTGTTTAGTCAATGACCCGGACGGGAGGTCCGAGCCAAAGGGGTACTCATCGCTCGAGAAGGACGGAGAGAAGAGTTTGTTTCTTTCTTTTTAAATCAATTTTGGTACCCCCGCTGATGCGGGGCGGTGACTGGAAATGGGGGGCGTTCCCCCTTTCTGGCTTCTCTTTTTTTTTTCTTCTTCTTTTTTCTCTCCCCTTTTTTTTGCTTCTTCCTTCTTTCTCTTTCCATTTTTTCTCTCTTTTTTTTTCTACTTTTTTTTTCTTCTTTTTTTTTGCTTCTTCTTTTTTGTCTTTCTATTTTTTTTGCTTCTTCTTTCTTTCTCTTTCTATTCCTTTCTCCCTTTTTTGGAAACCCGGCTGGTGGCCAAATCGTTCGGACATTAATCACGCAAATCCGCCCAAAAGTGGGGCGAAGAGTAATATTATTACCTGAATGGGGGCGCCGGAGCGTGGTACAGCCTCAAGTGCCTTCCATTAAGAGGCGGGAATTGGACCTCCCCGCGGTGGTTGACAATTACATAGGCCCCGCCTTCGTAGACTTTTTGGACTACGTAGGGTCCGAGCCAGTTCTCGTTTAGCTTTCCTTTGGGGTTGGCCGCCATGAGATCTCTTCTCTTGACCATGACAAGGTCACCCTTCTTGAATTCACGTTCCTTGACGAGCTTGTCAAAGGCGCGTGCAATCCGGGCCTGGTAGACCTGGATATTTTCTTGGGCTTGAAGCCGCTTTCCTTCCAGGCTGGAGAGTTCATCGAGCCTTTGCTCGGTGTTGGTCTGCCCTTCGGGGACAAGCCCATACTGAATGGCGACCCTGAGGGACGGTATCTCCAGTTCGACGGGGATGATTGCTTCCGAGCCATATACGAGAGAGAAGGGCGAGCAGCCCGTTGGGGTCTTGTATACGGTTCGGTACGCCCAAAGCGCTTCATACATTCTTCCTTCCCAGTCCCTTTTGTTAGGGCTAACAGTCTTGGCCAGGAGAGTACAGAGTGTCTTATTGAAAGCTTCGGCCAGCCCATTAGCTTGTGGATTGTAAGGAGTTGAGGTCCTCCAATCAATTTTGTATTTTTCTGCTAGTCGGTAGACTTTCTGGTTGCGAAAGTGGCTGCCATTGTCTGACACAATTCGGTCGGGCACGCCGAACCGGAATATGATGTTGCGGAGGAAAAACCTGGCCACGATTTCTCCGGTGACCTCCCGTAAGGCAACGGCCTCGGCCCAGCGGGAGAAGTAGTCGGTCGCCGCCAGAATGTATTTGCAACCTGTGGAAGACGCGGGCAAGGGGCCCACGACGTCCGTTCCCCATTGGGCGAACGGCCAACTGGGCGCTGTTGGGTGTAATGGTGCAGGAGGTCTTCTGGGAACGGTGGCATGCTCCTGACATCTCTGACACGACTTAGCATACTCGCAACAGTCGTTGAACATTGCAGGCCAATAATAGCCAAGTCTCTTGATTTCAATTTTCATTTTCGGCCCCGCCTGGTGTGCGCCAGCTATGCCGGCATGGACCTCCTTCATAACCCTCCAAGCTTCTTCAACGGACAAGCATCGGAGGAGTAGCTTCCGTTTGGCATCGGCCACAATCCGGAATAATATTCCGCTTCGGAGCTCATAGGAGTCCTTGGTTCTGACCAGCTTGATCTTTTCTTCTCTTCGGTCGGGTAGTTGCTGGTGCCTGAACCACTGCATTAGGGGGTCCCTCCAGTCAGGCAGGCTGACGGCTTCTGCTGTAGCGACCTGTAGGCCCTCTTCTTCCGGCTCTTCTTCTATCATGCTGGGCATCTGGCGTTGGTTTATTACTTGATATGGAGATATCCATCTGGGGGCACCGCCAGTGAGCTTGCCAATTTTGCCAATGCGTCGGCTTGTGCGTTCTCCCCTCTGGCGACATGGCCTATCTCGAGGAGGTAGAACCGCTCCATGAGCCCTTTTGCTTTAGTGTGATACGGGAGCAGCTCAGGTTTTCGGACATCAAACTGCCCCTGGACTTGCTTGACGACCAGCAGCGAATCGCCGAACACCTGGAGCATTTTGATCTCCATTTGGAGGGCGACCTGGAGGCCGATGATCAGGGCTTCATACTCTGCTTCATTATTGGTGCAGGGTTTGCTGATGCAGCAGGAAGTGTGCATCACCTCTCCGTCCGGCGACTTGAGGACGATGCCTGCTCCGGCTCGTACCTTGGTGCGCCCGGACGGGGTTGCTTCTGTCCTTGAGGCTCCATCAAAGTAAAGCTGCCAGATGGCTTGTTGTATTTGGTCTACCTCTAGTGTTTCATCTTCAGGTAGCTCGGTGGCCAACGGGGAGTCTTCGGGCACGGGATGTGCTGCGAAGAAATCCGCGACGGCTTGTCCTTTAACGGCCCTTTGCGGCACGTAGGTGATATCGAACTCCATGAGTAGCACGGCCCACTTACCAAGGCGCCCCTTTGGGACGGGCTGAAAAAGGATGTGCTTAATGGGGTCGACCCTGGATATCAAGCTAACTTCATGGGACAGCATATAGTGCCTCATCTTCTTGACTGCAAAGACCAGGGCAAGGCAGATCTTCTCAATCGGGGTGTACTTAGCTTCTGCACCCACCAATCTTCGACTGAGGTAGTAGAGAGCCTGCTCTTTTCCCTCATCATTGTTTTGGGCGAGCATTGCCCCCAGTGAGTATTCGGTGGCTGCTATGTATAGAATCAGCGGTCTGCCTTTGACAGGTGCCCCCAGGACAGGCGGGGTCTTCAGATACTCTTTTAACTGGTCAAACGCGTGCTGGCATTCATGACCCCAGCTGAAAGGTGCATTCTTCATCATTAGTCTGTGGAATGGCTGGCAGCGCCCCGACAGGTTGGAAATGAACCTGCGGATGTAAGCTAGACGCCCCTGTAGGGATCTCAGCTCTCCCAGATTCTTCGGAGGGGGCAGCTCCTGGATAGCTTTTATCTTAAAGGGGTCGATCTCGATCCCTCTGTGTCGGACGATGAAGCCGAGGAACTTTCCACTGGACATGCCAAAGGCGCACTTCATGGGATTCATTTTCAGCCCGTACAGACGGAGCCTTTGGAAGACGACCCTGAGGTCATTCAGATGCTCATCCCTCTCTTTAGTCTTGACGACCAGGTCGTCGATGTAGCATTCGACCTTGCTGTATAGCAGCTCGTCGAAGATCTTGGTCATCGCCCGCTGGTATGTGGCACCAGCATTCTTGAGGCCGAAGGGCATCCTCTTGTAGTGAAATATCCCTTTAGGTGACCTAAAGGCGGTGTGAATCCGGTCGTGGTCGGCTATCCAGATTTGGTTATAGCCGGACGACCCATCCATAAAGGACAAGGCCTCGTGGCCAGTAGTTACATCGATCATCACTTCGGTGATAGGCACCGGGAAGTCATCTTTTGGGCAGGCTTTATTCAGGTCGCAGAAATCCACGCAAATCCTGATCTGTCCATTCTTCTTCTTCACTGGTACAATGTTGGCCAACCATGTGGTGTATTGGTTTTCCGCCACGAAGCCGACATCTATGAGCTTGTCGACCTCCTTGCAGATCTGGCTGGTTAACTCTGGCCTCATGCGCCGGGGAGACTGCTTCACTGGCTCCACCTTGGGATCAAGGGACAGATGTGTTGAGTCACCTCGGGGCTGAGTCCGGGCATTTCTTTATAGTTCCAGGCAAAGCAATCCCGGAACTCTTGTAGCAGCTTCATGTATTGTTCTCTCTCACGAGGGGGGATGAGAGCACTTAGAAAGGTCGGCCTGGGGTCACCTTCTGTGCCGAGGTTGATCTCAATCAATTCGTCGACTGTGGCCCGGCCGCCATTTTCAATTTCCGGCGGGGCTGGCGACAAATCGACGAAGTCTTGGCCTTCATTGTCTTCGGGCTCGGGATGGCATCCTCGTCTTCTTGCTCCTCCTGGCTGGGTGTGGTGGCTGGATTTGCTGTGCAGTCCTCTTGGACCGCAGCCGCCGGGTCTATGAGGTCCGCTGGTGCAGAAAGGCACAGGGCCACCCCGGGGTCTTCTATGTACTCATCGTAGATAGCTTGGACGGGGGCCGGGGCAGCCGCATCTTCAGGGGCCTGGTAGTGGATGGACACGGTGTAGGCTCCCGCTCTGGCGCTGTCCGCCACATGGGGGCGTGGCGGGGCTATCACATAATCCCCCATCCTGAGCTCGTCCCTGTCAATGAGGTCTTGGGCAATGTCTTTGAAGACATAGCAGTCTTCAATGGCGTGGCCCAGCATCTGGTGGTAAGGGCAAAATAGCGGGTCCCCGCTTCTTTGGGTGTCTTGCGGCCTCTTGGACCGTGGAAGGGAGACTTTGCCGTAGTGGCATGCCCAGTCGAAGATGCCCCGGGTCTTCTCTCTCGGAAAGGAATAAGGCTTCTGTAGCTTCTCTTGGAGTGTCAGCCCTTGCCTGGTCGGCCGCTCGGTCAGCGAGCTTGCCATGTCTCTCATTTCCTGCCTTGACAAAGCGGGGGTGCTGGGACTGGCGCCTCGGGGCCGAGGCATGCAGCCACCCCATGGGGGGAGGGAGCCCTGGATCAGGTCGGCGACTAGCGAGGTTAACTCGGCTAGCCGCCTCTTCAGCATCTCGATCTCCCGTTGCTGCCTGTGGTACAAGGCGTACATGACGGGGTCGTATCGAGGGGAATTCGGAGCATGGCCCATGCTACTGCTCCTTGCTTCGCCGGCCGGCCGGGGCGAAGGTGTTTCGCCGGTGTGCCCTTTCGAGGTCGACACTTCGGAGAAGGAGGGGGTCTTCTCTATGCAACGGCGGCGGGGAGGTTTTCAAAGGAAGATCTCCTCGTCTTGTGCCTCTTGAACTGGGGGCGCAGGATGTGCGTCTTGACAGGCTTTCCGCGAATCTGTAGCTTCTACGGGATCGTCGCCGGGCCATGTTGAGACCGATATGACATCAGTCTCGTAGTAATTTTCTAGTGAAAAGCCCAGACCGGGGTGCTTGGTGACTTTCAGCAACCGTCGATCCAGGTTTGGTGGGTTCCACATTTTTTCAAACATTTCCTTCCGGCTGGAGGGCTGGTAGGGAGGAATCTTCTGCTTCCTGACCATTCTGGCTGCCCGGTCAGTCATGTGGGGAAGTCCCTTAATGGGGACGTGCGGGTCATGCAACTCGTCAGGGAACTGGCAATCGTCGTCTTCCCTGACCGGCTTCTCCCCGGCCACATAGAAGATAGTGGGCGGCCCCTCGGGGTTAGGCACCTCGAAGGTTCTCAATTGCTCAGCCGCTTGGCATTCAATTTCCGCTATCGGCTTGACGATCCCTGGCGGGACCCTGACATCTTCTAGCAGGTCTTCGAGGCAGGGTGCCCCCGGTGTGGGGTAGATGGGGAGAGGGGCTGCCCTAAATACCCCTTACTCTTGTGCAATACATGGTACATGTGGGGGAGCCACATAGCCTGGGGGCGGCGGAGGAAACCAGCCTCCCGATTCCATTTTCTTCTTTGCCTTGTCTCGGGCAGCTTGAGGAGCTTGCTTCGCCTCTTCCAAGTACAGATTAGCATCTGACAAGTGACACTCAAACACCTCGAACGGGTGGAGGTCGGCGAAGATTCTGACTTCCTTTCCCTCGCAGGGGTACTTGATACACTGATGCAAGGTGGAGGGCACCACCCTATTTTGGTGTAGCCAAGGCCGGCCGAGCAACGCCTTGTAGGACGTGCTGGAGTTGATGACGTGGAACTAGACTTTGGAGGTGAAGTCGTCAAAGGTCAAGTTGAACTCTGCGACCCCCATGGGAACCTCACATTTCTGGTTAAAGCCGGCAATCTTGACATTTTTAACTTCGACCAGGTGTACGTCAAAGTAGTGCTTCTGGTATACCCGGTACGGGAGTATATTCACTGCTACCCCTGGGTCGATCAAGACCCTGTTGATAGGCTGGCCGTTCAGCTGCCCTTTCATGTAGAGGGGCCTGTTATGGCTGCAAGTCGGTAGGAGCATGTCATCTTCTGTGAAAGCCACTGCTACTTCAGGTGATAATTCTGCCAAACAGGCTTCAAGGTGTGCTGGCGTCTGGAGTGCGGCGATGATGGCTTGCCGTGTTTCTTCATTCAAGGACAGCATCTCCCACACCGTGAACCGGGTCGGGATTTTCTTGAGGTGTCTGACTATTCGCTCGGCCGCCCGCACCTTGAGCAGTTTCATCTCTTCGGGCTTGCTACGCCTGCCCTCATCCTGGGATTGGGGTGCCGGATTAGGGGACGCCTCCTTTGCGGGATCTGTTGTAGCCCGTTGAGCAGGCGGGGCCTGTTGGGCCTCCTCCGCTGTTCGCATGAATTCGGCGAGGTTTGGGGTGCCGCTGAATTCTTCCTCTGGCTGGGCAGGAGTTGCAGCTGGCAGAGCTTGGGGAATGCTTGCTTTACTGGTCGCAGCGGGCCCCTGGGGGTGCGCCCGCCTTCCTGCTCGAGCTGACAGGAACTCGGCGAACGACGGGGCGCCTTGACTCTTGGTGCCTCTGGGGTAGAGGCCTGATGGAGGAGGGATCTCGGTGCCTCGGACCTCGGGCTCGGGAACCAGGTATGGTTGTTCCCCCCTGAGCATGATGTTGAGGCTGCCCTGAGGAGAGCGCCCCCACTTCCTCCCTGACCTGGTGGCGTGCTGGGAGGTGGATGCTTCAGCTTGACTCACTTCCGCCGGCTCATGGGGTGGCTCTTCTTCTTTCTCTTCCAGGGAGAGAGAGGTGTCGAACAACGCCGAGAGGGTGTTGCAGGCGAAGACGACCTCCTTCTTCTTCTTGCCCCTGGGTCTTCTCTTCTTCTTCTTCTTGCCCGCTGCAGCGGACGGCTGCTCTCGAATAGGTTCACCCCACAGGGGAGGCTCTTTGTCTGCATCAGCTTCTGTTCCTGGAGCCAGCTCGAGTGACTCGAACTGCTCCCAGGGGACATATTGTTTTAGCTCGACGGGCTGGATTTTGGGCTGCTTATAATCTTGAAGCCCGTCGATAATAGCCTGGAGTTTTTCAACCGCCGGGCTAGTCTTCTTGTACATCCGCAGCGGGGCAGAGCTCTTCTTGTTGTGAGTGGGCCGCCTCATGACCAGCCGGGGGGCTGTGTCGTGGCAAACAGGGTTTACCGGGGGCGGTGCAGGCAGGGGCGCTGCTACCCTCGAGTGAATTCCTGGGGTAGGTCGAGAGGCGCGCGCCTTTCTGGTTTTTCTGGGTGCAGTCTGCCACCCTTCTTGGTCTTGAGCTGGGGCCATGATAAAGGTTTCATAAGTGGCACGGGCACAGGCCTTCGCCCATTCTTCTGGCAGCTCCTGATATAGTGAGATCATATTGACGGAGGAGGCTATGCTGGGCAGCTCGTGTGGCTGTGGGGGGTCTACTTTATGCTCCCCCATGTCCAGCTCCCCGTCCCTGATTAAGGACTCAATAACATCCTTGAAGACGTAGCAATCTTCAATAGTATGCCCGAGCACCCGGTGGTACATGCAGAAGCGCGGGTCATCCTTCTTCTTTGAGTCGCCAGGCCTTTTCGGCTCTGGCAATGTGATCTTATTGTAGCTGGTTGCCCACTCAAACAGGAGCTTGGACTTGTCCCGGGAGAAGGAATACAACTTGTTTCTCATCTTCTCTCTTAGTGAGGGGCCTTCCCGCCGTTCTGTGGTTCTGGGCGGCGGAGGGTTAGCCGCTCCCTTGGCTTTCTCCTTCTGCTTTTCAAAAGCCTGGAAGTCTAGTGCATGCACCTCCGGGGGAGCCGGCTTCTTCTCCGCCTGCCTGGCCCTCTGGCTTGACATGGCTGGGGTGGAGGAGTATCGGGCCAAGAATGCCTCGATCTCCGCTACCACATTGTTCAGACGGTCAAATGTCTTGACCTCAGTGCCGATCATCCTTTCTAGGATTTCTTTCTTTAAGTTTTGCTTGCAGATCTGAACTGCGTCCTCCTGATGCGGGGGGCGTTTGCACCTCATACTAAGGTTCCTCCATCTTTTGATGTAGTCGACGGCCGACTCATCATTCTTCTGTCTTGTGGCGTAGAGTTCAGTCATAGTAACTTCTCTCTCGGCCACGTAGAATCTTTCCTTGAACTTCTTCTGCATGTCGGGCCAATCGGCCACCGACCCAGGCGACAAGCCGGAGTACCATTCAAAGGCAAGCCCGGTGAGTGTTGAACCGAAGAACTTCAAGAGGTAGGCCTCATCAGCAGCCAAGTCTCCCATGACGTTCACGTAATAGGCAATATGCTCTCTGGGAGATCCTTGCCCATTGAACTTTTCAAATTTCGGCGGCTTGGTGACGCCAGCCGGCAACTTCCTGGCAGTATACTGAGCCGGGTAGGGTACTCGGTAGACGTCGAAAGGCGTCTGATCCCCATCGCCCCTTTCGGCCAACTTCATGTCTATCATCTGCTCAAGCATCAACCGACTGACTGCCGCCGGGTCGACCGGGTTCGGGTAGAAATGAGCGGGCTGTGCGCTCGGGGTGACTACCACGGTCGCTCGGGGGGCCATGGGGGACCCTTGTGAAAGCGGAGCCTGTGGCGGGGTCACCGCTGTGCAATGTGCTTGCTGCGGGGGCGTGCCCCCGGGGGGATCGAGGGTTGCCGGAAGAGCTGCCTCGGAAGACTGCCCCCTGTCCCTGGGTACCTCGGGTATGGTCTCGGTCTGCCAGGACATTGGGGGTGGTGTGTTTCGCTCATTCAACTACTTTTTAAGTGATTCGATTTCCTGCTGGAATCGTTGCATCATGAGCAGCATTGCTGGATCAGCTGTGGGAAGACTGGGCATGCCCCCTGTCTCTTCGGCCGGGGCGTCATCGGATGATGTCGAGGGTCCGCCACTCGTGTCGCCGGTGGTGACCACATTGGCCGTGAGGGCCGTGAGGGCCGTGAGGGTCCCCGTGGGTGTCGCGCCGCCCGCCGCTCTCCTTCTTCTGGTAAGGGGTCCCGGCCTGGCGGCTATTCTGGCCAATTCTTCCGGGTCGGTGGGTAGGGCCCCATACCGACCATGGACCCCTGCCATATTGCAGGTGAATGTCTGCCATTTCTTATTCTTGTTTCTTCTTGACGCCCTCCGGGACGGTCCTCCTGGGAATGTTAGCCTGTCGAAGACCGACCGTCGGGACGGTGCCTCCTCCCGTACAGGGGACTGGCGCGGCTCTTCCGGGCGGGTCCTCGACTCCATACTAGGTGCAGGTTCCCCCCTTTCTTCCTGGAAGGCGGAGGTCATTGCCCCCAGTAGTCTCTGGCGGCCAGCGGGGGTGCTACCAGGGCCTCGGAGGTAGTTTCTCATAGCCTGCTCGATCCCTTCCCACTCCTGGTCAAGGAGAGCGGCCTGTGGTTGCACGTCGATGACGGCAGCAGGAGGAGCGTAGGCCCCGAGTGCCGGGCGGGCGGCGTTGTGCCGGCGCCCTCGCCGACGGCGATGAGCATTCTCGGGCGGCACCGGAATGACGGGTGCCGGTCGGAGAGTGGGGGTCACTGCCTCGACCCCGTCATCTCTTCGGGCCCTCCTCGGGCGGAAAGTGCTGGGCCCCGCCTGGGCGGGTGCAGTGGGCTAGGCCTCCCTGGGTACCCAGACTTGCTTCAGTTTGGCCAGCTTGCGAGCCGGTGTAATCTTTGGTGGGGTGGCCACAACAGCGGGCGTCACCTTCCCTTTTAGTTTCTCCATCCCTTGAAAGGAGTTGCGGACTGGGACGGTCGGGACGACGCGGTCTGGCGTCACCTGGGACCTCTGGCCGTCTAGGCGGACTCGGAGGGCCCCAACCGTCATGGACTTTCCGGAGTTGGACAGGCGACGCCCTGAGCCGGCGCCGGTGTTGCCTCTCCGAAGCCTCCTTCGGTGGGATGCCGACCCTTGGTGGAACGGGCCGGTGGTCTGGTGCACGTGGTGCACGTTGCAGCTGAGCGTCGTTGTGGGGACGCTATTGTTGCCTTCGGCCACCGCTCGGCCGGCGGCAGCTTCGACGGCTCTCGGAGCGGGAGCGTTGGTTTGAGGCTCCTCGGGCGCTCGTGCGTCGAGGATGTCAACGAAGGCCACCCCCAAGAAGTTGGGGAAGCCCACGGTGGGAGGGAAGCTCCCCAAAGTGAGGGGCACCGCCAGGTAGCCGCCTCGCACATGATTCTTCACAACCTCAGGGCTGCAGACAACAGCCATTGTCGGCTCCATGATGCCTTTCTCTTTTTCTGCATTTAAGAAAGTAGCATAATTAGTATTACAAGAAGGGGGCCGCGGGGCCCCTAATTTCGGCAAAGAGATGAAGGGTGGATCGGTCCCACCGGGCGTGCCAGAGTTGTGGACGCACTTTTCGTTTAACCGTTGGTTCGGGGCGATCACCGGTTTATTGAGTGCGTGGGCGTGCCAGTCACCGAAGTGACGATTTATTCGGGCTCCGGAGAGCCCAAGGTGCGCTCGAATCTGACTTCGTCAGACGACTGTGTGGTTCGTGTCGGGACCGAATCCCGTCGCGCCATAGAGGTCACGACGTCATTTACATCCCTCACACGAGGGAATACCCTTGATTAATTGCCGAAATTAGGGGACCCGCGGCCGAAAAGAGTAATACTAATTATGCGAGAGGGATAGGAGTAGATCACACTGAAAGTTGTATTAAGGCCATAAACTGTCGGCCGTGTCGGCCACTCGTAGACCCTTTCGTATTCGGACACGGGTCCGTGGTAGAGTCACGATGAGAAAACCGAGGTAGGTCCCTTCAAATGTCTGCCGAGCATGCGGCAATTTTAATGAAGATTCAGAAGGTATCCGGAACGAGAAAACAAATCCGGTCCGATTAGGATGTCGGCCCGAGGTTGGATCAAAGCCTGGCCATATCGGGGTAATTCCCGAGACTCGGGCTCGACCTGAAAGGGCGGCGTCGTTATTCCCTTTGGCCCCGGGTCACGGGGAGAGATGGGAAGGCTGCGGTGCAGGCCTTAGCGTCTTTTATCTGGGGTTTTCTTAGTTATATCCTCTAGGATTTCTGATTTGATGTTTACTGTTTATTCGTGTCTTTGTTTGGGATGACTTCTCTTCTTTTATTCATGATTATTCTTGTTATTATCATTCATTTGTTATTCATTTTTTATTACCCCTCCCGCCTCTTTATTGTGATTAATATTGCGCATTCGGAGTCCTTTAATTAGCATAATTTTTATTAGTTTATTTGCTATTGTTAATGTCCTTATCAGGTTGTATATGTATATACGTATAGTGTGCCGGCGAAGGGGAAAACGGGAGTGTACCGCTGAGGGCAGAGAGCGTGCCGCTGGGAGGCTAAGGGGTGTACCGCTGAGGGTTGAAAGGGGTGTACCGCTGAAGGGCAAAGGGGGGCGTACCGCTGAGGGTTAAAGGGGGTGTACCGCTGAAGGCCAAGGGGAGCGTGCCGCTGAAGGCCAATGATGGCGTGCCGCTGAAGGCCAATGGGGCGTACCGCTGAAGGCCAATGGGGTGTGATGGTGGAGGCTCGATCAGTTTTCAACTATTTGTTTTAAGGCTTTTCTTTTCTTCTTATCTTAACTTTTGTGTAGTTTCATATAAAACTCCTCCCTTGTTTTGTTCTCTTTGTTCATCTCGGTCCCTTTTCTTGCGGATCGGACGTTCGGGCTGCCGGGGTAGTCAATTAGTTCGGTTCAGTTCTCGTTGTGATGCCGGCAGGGGCTCGATGGGTTGGAAGGTTTCATTAATTATGCTATTCATTTGTTGCCTCATTTTGCCTCTTTTAACTGTTTATTGGTTTCTCACAAAAATTCGGCAGCATCTCCCCTTGACCCGGGGCGTAAGGGAGATAAAGGGAACGCGCCCACATGGGGTGGCGGAACCCGACGACTGGAGGTGGGCCCCCGGGGGAGCAACACCTTTAGAGAACCTCGGAAAGCACGAAGGAAAACAACGGGCTCGGGCCTGGCCAGCAGGTGTACCGCTGAAGGCTGGTGGGGTATACTGCTGGGGGTCAGCTAGGGGTGTGCCGCTGAAGACTCAAGGGGTGTGCCGCTGAGGGCAGACGGGGTGTGCCGCTGAGGGCACTTGGGGGTGTACCGCTGAGGGCACTTGGTGTGTGCCGCTGAGGGCAGATGGGGTGTGCCGCTGAGGGCACTTGGGGGTGTACCGCTGGGGGACCGAAGGGATGCATCGCTGAAGGATTAAAAGGGCCAAGTGTGTGTGGGTTTGCAGATTGTCCCAGAAAAGGAGGGAGGGTTATTGGAAATGAATGAAGGACCCACAAAGCCAGACTTTGAAGGGGAGGCGTCACGTTGATGTGGTGGCTCAAGAGAAACCGAAGGAACGGAGGAAACGGGTAACACACTACATGCACTATGAAGTGAGGATCAAACCAATAGAAATAACATGAAGAGCCCCAAGGAGGGCGATTGTTTCTATTCATGGGACACCAAGCACCGTATCCTCTCATTTCTTCCCGGTGGCCGTCGGACGGAGCTCAGGCCGGGAGGGTCGCTTCTTCTCTTCTCTCTCCTCCTCTTTCTCCTGTGTGTGTGTCTTCTACTGTCGGAGCCTCTCCCCCTCTTTGTGTTCGTCTGTGTACGTCTCTCCGTCTGTCCTCTCCTCCCCTGTGAAACGAAGAGAAGGGGTTTTTTATACCCCGAGCGGCGGGAGCCTTCGAGCACGGCCGCCGAAGCGGGAAGTGGCCCGTGATCATGAGGTTTGACCTGCCTGTCCTGGCTGTCAGTGGACTAGGCCACGTGGCCCAACGATCGGCTGCCACCTGAGATGGCTCCACAGCGCGCCAAGGATGTGTAGGGCATGGGCCTCACGTCGCCCGTTGAAAGAGCTTCACCGCTGTGCCGTTGAAGGGCTGAACAAGCGTGCCGCTGTAGTGCCAAAAGGGCGTACCGCTGGAGCCCCGGATGGGCGTGCCGTTGAACGGCCTGAAGGGCGTGCCGCTGGGGACCCTACAGGGTGTGTCGCTGAAGACCCCCCCAGGGGGCGTGCCGTTGAACCCCAAAGGGGGTGTGCCGCTGAACCCCCCCTGGGGGTGTGCCGTTGAACCCCCCTGGGGGTGTGCCGGTGAAGACCCCAAGGGTGTGCCGTTGAACCCCCCCTGGGGGTGTGGCGCTGAAGACCCCCCAGGGGGCGTGCCGTTGAACCCCCTGGGGGTGTGCCGTTGAACCCCCCTGGGGGTGTGCCGGTGAAGACCCCAAGGGTGTGCCGTTGAACCCCCCCTGGGGGTGTGCCGCTGAAGACCCCCCCAGGGGGCGTGCCGTTGAACCCCCTGGGGGTGTGCCGTCGAACCCCCCCTGGGGGTGTGCCGGTGAAGACCCCAAGCGTGTGCCGCTGGGCAGCCGAAGGGGCTGGGCGTGCCGCTGAAGGCCGTGCCGCTGAAGCCCAGGATGGGCGTGCCGTTGAAGAGCTAAATGGGTAATTTTGAGCCCATTGTGAGCACGAGTCGTGGCCCATTTGATTTTCTTCGAGGCCCATGGGCCGTGGGGCCTCTTGTGCTTGATTTCTCCGGAGTTTCTTCACTCGGGGCCGTTGTTGATGCTGGGCCGAGCGTGGCATCTGGATGTGCAATTTTCGGTGTCCACATCACCACCCCACGTCCAGGTCTTGGCCACACACCTCCGGCTCCACTCTGGTACGCGTCAGGCGCTGCTGCCACCTCACACTCCACCGACCCTGTCCTCTCAACCAATTGGAGTTTTACATATCAAAGAAAGCCATGGTTTAATTATCTAGTCTGACTTAGCAGTAGAGACAAAGGGCAAGACTACATTGTGAAATATAAGCACATTAAGGTAGATTTTGACGTAGCATCCCAGCCTGATGATGAGAGCCCTCATACACACACAGATGAATAACTTAGTAAAAATACGTATACTAGTATGATATGCAAATATAAATGTTTACTCATGCATTTTATATGTTTACAGAGTCTGACTTAGCAGTAGAGACAAAGGGCAAGACTACATTGCGAAATATAAGCACATTAAGGTAGATTTTGACGTAGCATCCCAGCCTGATGATCAGAGCCCTCATACACACACATATGAATAACTTAGTAAAAATACGTATACTAGTATGATATGCAAATATAAATGTTTACTCATGCATTTTATATGTTTACAGAGTCAAAATATTAAGGACATCAATTTTTGTTTTCTTTCGATATGGTTTAGGGATAAGATTATTGTTATGTTATTTTTTGCTATAATGTTGTTAGATTATTTAATGCTCTAAAAAGTTTTGTTATTAATTGTAGATGTCTGAATTCACGGGTGCAGTTTCTTTATGGTTCTGTCAAAAATTTTTGCTTTAATATTTTCCTGTCACTCAATTCATATTAGTTAAGAATGTTATTATTGTACTCAGATTATTGTGTATGCATGCTGATTTTGTAATGTGGATAACTGTTCTAAAGAGTTTATTTCTGTCTTCAAATTGTTAGATTATGAAAATGGGGGAACGAGAGCCATCATTAAAGTTGACATACAAGTTTGGTGGTTATTGGAAAACTCTTAAGCATTTGCCACAGCTACTGAATGAATTAAAGCAGAGCGACCCTTCCTCAGTTGTACAGCACAAGATTGGATTGGATGGTTGTTTCCAGAGGGTGTTCATTATCTTAGGGGCATGTATTAGTGGTTTCAAAGATGGTTGCCGTCCAGTGCTGGGCATAGATGGATGCCACTTGAAAGGGTATTACACTGGGATCTTGATGGCTGTAGTTGCTCTTGATGGGAATCATGATTTGTTCCCAGTTGCCTATGGTGTTGTTGAGGGGGAAAGTATAGACTCATGGACATGGTTTTTGCACAATTTGAAGGACGCTATTGGAAATCCGACAGGGATTACATTCATTTCTGATATGGAAAAGGGCATTGAGGTAGCTGTCCTAGATATCTTTCCAGGTGCCGAGCATAGGTAATTAAGTTTCTCCTTTTACAATGTTTGATCTACTGCTAGTTTTATTTTCCATAATGTAAGAATTGAGAGACTATTTGTTTTAATGACATTGACTATAGGTTTTATATTACTGATGAGATTGTAATTTCAAATTGCTTGTAGGTTTTGTATGCGGCACCTTTACAGAAATTTTAAGAAGAAATGGCCGGGCCCAGGTTTCAAGAATGCTGCATGGGCAGCAACAAAATCTTACACTGTTCAAGAATATAAAGCAACTATATTTGAGATGAAGAAACTAGATCCACAGGCTGCTTCCTATTTAGAAAGTTTGCACTGTGCCTGGTCAAGATGTCATTTTAATGACAAGGGTAAGCTAAACTACATCACTAACAACGTAGCAGAGTCATTCAATTCATTTGTTGGTGATACGAGAGGCCTACCACTTGTAGACATATTGTTATATGGAATTAGGCAGAAAATTATGGTGAAAATGGATCACAGGAGGAGACATGCACGTAGGATCAAAGAAAAGTTTGTGCCACGGGCTGTTGCCTATTTAAATGCAATTGTTAGGAAGTTGGGAAAATATGCAGTCAGATATTCCACTGATTTTATGGCTGAGGTGGAAGGTCTGTATGAGAGGTGTGTTGTTAAATTAGACGAGATGTATTGTTCTTGTCGTCAATGGCAAGTCAGTGGGTTGCCTTGCCAACATGTTGCTGCTAGTGTTGATGCACGTAGGGGCCTCCAAATTAATAAATTTGTTGATAGATGTTATTCAATTGAGGCATATAAAGTCACATATGCAAAGTCAATACAACCATTGCCAGGTAAGAGCATGTGGCAGACTGTAGAATCTGTTGAGGTGCTTCCTCCTCGCTGCCAAAGACCCCGAGGTCATCCTCGGAAGAAGAGGATTAGAGATGCTGATGAAAATCAAAAGGCACTTAGAAGATCCCATAAATGCAAAAGATGTGGACAATGGGGCCACCATCAAAGTACTTGTAAAGAACCCCTCCCGGGACCAGAATATGTAGTTACAGACATTGGGGTAGGTTCCACAATTGTGGTCCGGAAGTAAGTTTGTATTGCAATTATGATTTGTATTTTGTCTATTTGATTTGCTTTGTACATAATATTGAAAGTTATGTTGTAGGCAAGGCCCAAGAAGACCACCCAGGTTCGTAACAATTAGTGGTAGGGCTACTCAGGCTCAAACTAGTGATGGTGGTGAAGGGCCACAAGTTACAACTTTGGTTGGTCCAGGTCAGACCCACGGGAGGGCTAGGAGAGGTACCACCCAGGAAAGAAGTACCAGCAGGGGCAGCACTGAAGGAAGTAGCCGTGTGAGAGGTAAGTTAGCACACATGTTAAATTTCTAAATTGAAATAAGAATTAGACTGATCTTAATACAAGTATAACTCATGTAGGTCGCACAATTTCAGTGGAGGCACCGGGCTCCAGCAACACTAGCGGAGGAGACATTCGTGTGCACACGGTGATAAATATGGATAGTTATGGACGCACTTTTTATTATTATTATTATTATTTATTATTATTATGTTGTTCGTTTATTGGTTTATTAAGTGCGTGAGCGTGCCAGTCACCGGAGTGATGACTTATTCGGGCTCCGAAGAGCCCACGGTGTGCTCGACCTGACTTCGTCAGACGATTGTGTGGTTCGTGTCGGGACCAGATCCCGTCGTGCCGTAAAGGTCGCGACGTCATTTACATCCCCTGTACGAGAGAATACCCTTGATTAATTACCGAAATTAGGGGCCCTGCGGCCGAAGAGACTAATACTAACTGCGTAAAAGAGAAACATGGGTAAATCACATCGAGATCCGCATTGGGTTACGGGCCACGGGTCATATTGGTCGCTCGTGGACCTTTTTCATGTTCGGACGAAAGACCGTGATAGAAATGCGGTGGAAGCCGGGATGAATCCGTTCGGATGTCTGCCGAGCGTTCGGCAATTTTAATAGAGGCTCGGAAGAGGTCCGGCCTGGAAAAGGGGTCCGATCCGATCAGGATGTCGGCCCGAGGCGAGGTCGGGTCATGGCCACGTCGGGATAACCCCCGAGACCCGAGCCCGGCCTGCAAGGGCAGCATTATTATTCCTTTAGTACTGGGTCACGGGGAGAGACGAGGCTGCAATGTAGATTTTACCGGTTCCCCTATACGGGATTCTGATTACGTGTATCTTGTTATTTATATGCATATATATATATATATATATATATATATATATATATATATATATATATATATATATTTATTTATTTATTTATTTATTTATTTATTTTTTTGCTCATCCCCCCCTTTTTATATACATCTTCTTTTGAGTGATTCACACACCTACTTTTTATTGTCATCGAAATTAGGAGCTTCTTTTGCCGTCACAGCCGTTATTTCACAATTCGTGCATTTATACATGTGCCCTGGCCTATTTAGTCATTGAAATTATGTTTATTAGTTTATCGCCACGGTGATCATCAATATTATATATATATATATATATATATCATACATACACTACTGGAGAGAGTGTATCGCTGAAGGGTTGGAAGGGTGTGCCGCTGAGGGGCTAAAAAGGTGTGTCGTTGAAGGGCTGTTAGAGTGTGCCGCTGAAGGGTTGAGGAGTGTGCCGCTGAAGGGCCAAAAAGGTGTGTCGTTGAAGGGCTGTTAGAGTGTGCCGCTGAAGGGTTGGAAGGGTGTACCGCTGAAGGGCTAGGGAGCGTGCCGCCGAGGGGCTATGAGGGTGTACCGCTGAGGGGCTAGGTTGAGAATTTTGAAGAAGACCCACTCTCCCTCTGGTTCTTTTAAGGCTTTTATTTTTTTCTTGTCTCCGACTTTTATGTAGTTTTATACAAATCTTCCTCCCCCCCCTCTCTGTTTGCTCAGTCTCTCTTCACGGATCAAACATTTAATCTGTCATGTTCTCAATCAGTTCCGTTCTTCTCATGTTGTCGGCAATGCCTGGTTAGAGAGTTATGTTACCGATCATTCCATTCGTTTGTTGCTTCCTTTTACCTTTTTGATACATCATTATTCCATTTGTTTGTTACATCCTTTTGTCCTTTTAGTATGTTATTGTTTCTAACAAAAATTCGGCAGCATCTCCCCTTAACCCGAGCGTAAGGGAGATAAAGGGAACGCGCCCACATGGAGTGGTGGAACCCGACAACTGGAGGTGGGCGTCCGAAGGCGGCAGCACCTTTACCAAAATCTCGGAAAACCCGAAAGCAGCGATGAACAAGGCCTCCCTGGGACTGGTTAGAAGGGTGCTGGGCTAGGGAGATCTGGGGTGTACCGGTGGAGTCCAGTGAGGCATACTGAAGGGGGGGAATGAGTGTGCCGGCGAAGGGCTGCAAAGGCGTACCGGGGAGGGGTTTTGGCCAAGGTGTATCAGGGAAGATCCTGGTGGGGCGTACCGCTGGGGATTGGAGAAGCTGCACCGTGGTGAAGGTGGACCGGCGGGAAACTAGATAAGGCATTTAGCCTAAAGGCTGAAGGAACCACGCGAAGGGCTGATCAACGGGGTGGAATCAGAGTGGAAGGGAGAGTGAGGGGTGAACCCACAGGGACCGTATGGGAATATGCATGGTTGGGCATTTTAAGGCGAGGAAGGAGCAGTGGCGAGGGGGATGAAAACCCTTGTCGAAGACGAGCCCTCGAAAGACAAAAATGGAGGAAGAAACGTTCGAACACGCACACATACATTCGAACCGGCGGAAACATCAAAAGGGAGAATAAAATTAAGAAGACTCTTCTATTCAAGCCCAACGAGGGCCGGAGCTGGCCGTGTACACATCAAAGCATCAGAGCACAGAGTACAACGTAGGAAGAAAGAAAGAAAGAATGAAAGGGGCGGATAGAAGAAAGGGGGAAGAGCTGGGGTCAAGCAGGGACAAGACGGCCTCTTGCCCTCCCCTATTCTCCTTTATACATCACACACTCTCCCTCTCTCTCTCTTACTCTCTCTTCCAAGTGGTCGTCCGAGGAGAACGCTGCGGCCGAGCTCTCTTCTTCTTGTTGTTCTTCTTCATCTTCTCTTCTTCTTCCCTCCCTCTCTCTGTCCGTGTGCACCTGTGTTCTTCTGTTCGTCCTCTCTGCCTCCTCCTCCTTCTTTGCCGGGATGGGAGTGGTTTTATACTCCCAGCAGCGAGAGCCCTCGAGCACTGGCGGCGAAGGCGGGAAGCAGCTCCGACATGATTGCCTTTGTGCGCGCCAAAGATTCGTAGCGCATGGGCGCGAGATTTGGTCTGTCGGACGTGCCGTTGAAAAGGCTGAGCGTCGTGCCGCTGGAAGGTCATCGGGGCGTGTCGCTACAAGGCCCTACAAGCGCGCCACTGAAGAGGGCAAGAGGCATGCCGCTGAAGGGCTGCCAAAGTGTGCCGTTGAAGGGGGCAAACAGCGTGCCGCTGAAGGCCACAGCATCGTGCCGCTGAAGGCCACAAGGGTGTGTCGCTGTAGGCCAACAGGGCGTACCGATGAAAGCTCAAAGGGTGTGCCGCTGAAGGCCATGAGGGCGTGCCGTTGAATGGGCTTCAGGGCGTGCCGTTGAAGGCCAAAGGGGGCGTGCCGTTGAATGGGCTTCAAGGCGTGCCGTTGAAGGCCAAAGGGGCGTGCCGTTGGAGGCCCAGGGGCGTGCCGCTGAAGGGCTTCAGGGCGTACCGCTGAAGGCCAGGGGTGTGCCGCTGAAGGCCACCAGGGTGTGCCGTTGAAGGCCATCAGGTGTGCCGCTGAAGGCCATCGGGGGTGCATTTCTGAGCCCGTTGTGAGCACGAGTCGTGGCCCGTTTGATTTCCTCCGTGGCCCGTGGTTTGTGGGGCTCTTGAAGGCTGATCTCTCTTTGCTGTCCTGACTATGGAGGCAGCCTCACACAGCGTGTGTTGATATTCAGAGAGTCCGGATGGCCCTCTTTCTTCGCAGTCTCTTCGGCTGAAGTTGTTGTCGATGCCGGGCTAACTGGGACGTATGGGCGTGCAATTTTGCACGTCCACAAATGCCCCCCACCCACGGGTAACGCAGGCGAAGGATGAGCCGGGGGGTGCCCGTGGGTGTACTGGTCTCTTCTTCTCTTTGTTGGCTTCGACAGGGTGTCGGGAACTGATGTGGTATGTCTGTCTCTTCTTCTCTTCATCAGTGCCGACGGGGTGTCGGGAACTGACGTGGTATGTCAATCTTTTTCTTCTCTTCGTTAGTGCCGACGGGGCGTCGAGAGCTGATAGGGTTTGTTGGTCTCTTCTGTTGGTCTCTTCTTCTTTTTGTCAGTGCCGACGGGGTGTCGAGAGCTGATAGGGTTTGTTGGTCTCTTCTGTTGGTCTCTTCTTCTCTTTGTCAGTGCCGACGGGGTGTCGGGAGCTAACAAGGTTTGTTGGTCTCTTTGTCTCTTCATCAGTGCCGACGGGGTGCCGGGAACTCAAGTAGTATGTTGGTCTCTTCATCAGTGCCGACGGGGTGTCGGGAACTGAAGCAGTGTGTTGGTCTCTTTGTCTCTTCATCAGTGCCGACGTGGTGTCGGGAATTGACGTAGCATGTTGGTCTCTTTGTCTCTTCATCAGTGCCGATAGGGTGCCGGGGACTGACATAGTATGTTGGTCTCTTTGTCTCTTCATCAGGGCCGACGGGGTACCGGGGACTGACGTAGTATGTTGGTCTCTTTGTCTCTTCATCAGTGCCGACGGGGTGCCGGGGACTGACGTAGTATGTTGGTCTCTTCTTCTCTTTGTCAGTGCCGACGGGGTGCCGGGGACTGACGTAGTATGTTGGTCTCTTTGTCTCTTCATCAGTGTCGACGGGGTGCCGGGGACTGACGTAGTATGTTGGTCTCTTCTACTCTTTGTTAGTGCCGACGGTCCCTGTCGGGGACTGACGTAGTATGTTGGTCTCTTCTTCTCTTTGTCAGTGCCGACGGGGTGCCGGGGACTGACGTAGTATGTTGGTCTCGTTGTCTCTTCATCAGTGCCGATGGGGTGCCGAGGACTAACGTAGTTTATTTGTCTATTTGTCTCTTCATCAGTGCCGACGGGGTGTCGGGAACTAACGTAGCATGTTGGTCTCTTTGTCACTTTATCAGTGCCGACGGGGTGTCGGGGACTGACATAGTTTATTGGTCTCTTCTTCTCTTCATCAGCGCCGACGCGGTGCCGGGAACTGAAGGAGTATGTTGGTCTCTTCGTCTCTTCGTCAGGGCAGACGGGGTGCCGGGGACTGACGTAGTATGTTGGTCTCTTTGTCTCTTTTCTTCTCTCTTTTTTTTTGAACCACATTACCGGTACAAGCGCCCTTTCAGGTTTTCGCAGGCACCGGCCCCCTCTTGCTTTTGCCCACGCTCCCTCTTGGGTTTTCACGTGGCGGGGTACCCGATTTTGCCTGTAGCACCCCTTCGGGTTTTCGCCATAGCCAGGTTACTGCCATTTTTACTCTTGTCCCCATGTAGGGGCAAGTCCGGTGGGGCACCTCTATTTTAAGCCCCTTTCCTTTTTTTTTGACGAGTGGGGATAACATGTGATCGTTGGCTAGGGCCCAAAGCCTTGCGCCGAAAGATAGGGTTCATTCGTTGGCAAGAAGACAATGCCAACACAACAGGGGATTTTCCGCCGATTCGGATGTAAGGTCCGTAATGGCAATATCGTATGGAGTGGGCGGCTAGGGCACGAAGCCTTGCGCCGGAACGGTACTTATTCATCGGCAAGGGACTAATGCCAGCGCAAGGATAGAGATTCTGCCGATTCGGGCGTAAGGCCCACAATGGCGATTTTGTATAAGAGATGGTGGCTAGGGCACGAAGCCTTGTGCCAGAGAAGACTTATTTGTCGGCAGGGAACTAATGCCAGTGTGGGGGTGGAGTCGTCCTTGCTCGGACGGGCGCCTGTCGGTCCAGAAGAGCGTGAGGATGGACCGCTCCCCTGCAGACGTCCGCCATTGTGCATTATTTACTCATATATATATACATATATATTATTTGTGTATACACCTATGTATATATATATATATGAATATACACATACATATATATGTGTATATATATACGTACATGTACAAATATACATATATTTATGTATATTCATTTGTTTTGTTCCCCAATTTTTTATTCACCTCGGATACATATACTCCTTTTTGTTTTCTCTCATTCTCTCCTTTTTTCTCTTTTTTTTCTTTTTTTCTCTTTTCTTCCTCTTCTTTTCTTTATTTCTTTTCTCTTCTCTTTTTTTGTTCGCCATATAAAAGGGGCAGGGGTGGTTCATTCGAACCCCCCCCTTTTCAAACCTTCCCTCCCTCTTCTCTCTCTTCGGTGGCAGATGAACCGTTTGCCCCCGCCCTCTCTTCTTCGTCTTCTCCGTCGCCGAGTGCCACCGTCATCACCGCCATCGTCGCCGTCGTTGTCTTCCTCTTGTCAGGGTGAGGAGGCCGCCACGAGAGCGCTCCCCCTCTCCCCTTCTCTTTCTTCTCCCCCTTTGTCTCCCTCTTCTCATGTTCTTCCCCTCTCTTCTCTTTCTTTTCACCGTGGAGGGTGGGTGCCCTAGCCCCCCTCCTGTCCCTCTCTCCATCTCTTCCTTCTTCTTCTTTTCTTTTCCCTCTTTCCCTCTTCTTCTTCTTCTCCTTTGTCTCCTTCTTCTCCTTCGTCGTGCACTGCCACCGGTTGCGCCGGCGAAGGGGGTTTCGAGCGTGTCGGGTGATGAGGGTTCAGGCGTGCCGGGCTAGGGGGCACAGGTGTTGTGCCGGAGAAGGGCACGGTAGGTGCCGTGCCATGGAAAAGGCGTAAGGGCGTGCCGCTGGGTGAGGCACGAGGAGCGTGCCGGTAGAGGGCACCTCGGGGTGTGCCGGTGAGGGTTTAACTGAGCGTGCCGGGGAGCGGATCAACCGAGCGTGCCAGGGAAGGACGCTAGCGGGCGTACCGGCGAAGCGCCAAAGGGGCCGTGCCGGGGAAGGGCTCACACGGGCCGTGCCGGGGAAGGGTTTCCCATGGGCGTGCCGGCGAAGCGCCAGAGGGGCCGTGTCGGGGAAGGCAGCTGCCGGGTGTGTCGGCAAAGACACCCAGGGGTGTGCCGGGGAAGTGCCACGGGGGCGTGCCGGTGAAGAGGCTATGGAGCGTGTCGGGGAAGCTCCCCACAGGGTGTGCCGGGGAAGGCACCCAGGGGGTGTACCGGCGAGAGGACGCCTGTGTAGCCGAGGACTTTCTGGTGTTGCCTTTCGGGGCCCACCTTGACTTTGTTGGGGCCGTCACTCCTTGTGGGCGCGCACCCGTGTTTTCCCTTACGCCTTTGGCCTAGGGGAAACTCTACCGAAATTTGGTTAGAAATTGGCAGTGTCTTGTTCGTTTCACTTGTAGTAGAGCCCCTTTACAGTTTTCATTTCTCTTTGCCTGTGGCTTGTTCTGATCCTCTGTTTGTTACATCTTTGCAGATAAATGGCTGCCCCAAGTGATTCTTCCGCCCCTGTTACCACTGTCGGTGCCGACCTTGTTCCCCAGGCTCGAGTGCCAGCCGTCACATGGCTTAATGTGGAAGACCTGGACAGGGAACATGCAGAAATAGCGGCGCTGGCTGAGTCCTCGGGCTCCGAGGTCGAGACAATGGACTATAATCGGCTCTCTCGGGTTGAGAATCGCTTCACCTTCGATCGGACCTGTGAATATCGGAGGGACTTCCCAAAGGATAAGCATCTCATCCGATTTTTGAAGTACTTCCGCTCCCAGGAGAGGCGGGAGCTACGAGCTGTGCGGGAGGTCGAGCAAGTGATCCTGCAAGCGCGCGACAGTTTGTTGTATAGTGTCCCGAGCAGCATCCCGATGTATCTGGTGGGGGAGGCCCGGGAGTGGAAGCCTGTCCTGGGGATCCAAGAGGTGTTGTCGGCTGAAGACAGACTCGTGCGAGCACCCCAATTCGTCCCGGTGAAGTGGGACATGTCTGCTGGGCGAGTGCAGGGTGAACCGCCCCGTTTTGGTCTCTTCTTGGCTCCCCTGAAATGGGGCTATAGGGAGGAGCCGTTCGTTCTGGACTGCCTAGCCGTCCGATTCAAGCACGAGCTGGCGCTGGGCTGGTTCGGGGAGCTGAAGCTTCAGGACGCTCACAGCTTCAGGGAGGGGGCAATATAATTTACAGAGTATGTGCTATTCAACTATGCCCCAATGCTGGTCCGAGCTGGTATTTATCACAGCGTCTACGCCTCCCGCTACGGCTGCCCCATCTCCAAGGGCCTCTGCTGCGGCATGATAGAGGTGTTTAGTGCCGAGACCAACACCTTTTACACGGCAGAAGGTGAAACTTCACTGGATCTATGGAGCCTCAGTCAGCTGAGCGGCTTACCCATTGACGGGGAGCCCTATGAAGAAGTCTGCCTCCCCGACCTGATCAAAGATGAAACCAACGGGGATGGCTACTATTCTCTTGGGTATTCATACCGGTATCTCATGAAGGCGTACCGGGAGTTATATCAGCTGGCGCACGGTGGGAGGTAGCCTCCTCGCGGGGATCGGAAGAGGGTTCGCCTGACTTTGTGGTTGCAGTATTTTTACGATGGACTAAAGCAATATGCGGAATTTCCATGCATCGGCACCGCTGTTGCTCATAAGAAGCGTGTCAAGCCCAAGACCGACGTGAAGATCCCTTCCAGGGGGCGTCGGAGTGGACCCAATCCGATGGGGGTCGACCCGCTGACGCACTGCGCCGCTTATCTGACATACTGGCTGTGCTCATTTGCCATGCCATACGGGGATGAGACGGTCATTCGACCGGAGGCTATCTACCTAGCGTGTCAAATGGCGTGGGGAATCAAGCTGTCCCTGTGCCTGGCTGCTCTCTGTCTGATCTACAAGGCGCTGGGAGACATTAGCACTCATCAGTTCCCGAGGCAAGCCCGGTACGTGTGCCCGTTGCACTTCTTCAATGCATGGGTCTGCTCGCTATTCCCGGTGTTCGCCCCGTGCGCTCTTCAAGACTGGGGGTTGGTGCCAAGGATGCTGGAGTTCACCAGCGCAGAGCCAGGCTCTACTTCCATGCGGTTGTATGACATTCGGGGCCGGTTGACAACGGTTCCCCGGGACGCGGCCGGCACCATTCACTTCTGGACACTGGCCGCACATTCAAGCCCTCTGGTGAAAAATAAGAGGGAATGCAAAGACGATCAGGTGGAGAAGTACGTCCACCCCATCAGCCAGGAGAACGTGGTCCACCCATTGCTTGAGCCCAAGCTGAGAGACTGGGAGCTATCTATTCGCCCAAGTGTGCTGGCGTTTAGGAAGGGGGACAATGTGCTGCTGGAGCCATATTACCCTTTCCGGTTTGGCCGAAACTTCGGATATGATCAGCATATCCCTGTCTATCATGCACAGTTCGGCTTGCCTTCAAGACATCTCCGGGGAAGTTCGGTCGCCGAGCATGCCAGGAGCTGGTGGGATTTCTTCCATCGGGCGGACTCTGCCACCTTCAGAGTGCCAGCCCCCGGTCGTATCCCTCGAGTGACTCCGGAGTATATAAAATGGTGGAACGCCCGGACGGCCTTCTATCGGTTGCACAAGGCCGACTGCTGGGACGGGGCCGAGAGGAAATTCCTGAGCAGGCAGCCGGTACCGGTACTCGATATTAGTACCGGATATTGAGCCGGAGCATCTCCTCCGGCTCAAGAACAGGCAGGAGAAGGATGTAATGCCCCGGGGTTTTTCGGATCCTCGTTCGTGGGTCCCGGATCTGGTTTCTCGGAGCGTCCTACTCCGTTGTGTCTGAAATTTCGTTTCGGACATCTTTCGTGTTCGGATCGGCACGATCCGGAGTCGTTTCGGAGGCCCGGAGGCGTTCCGCGGCTTTTTCCGCGTGTGTTTTCCGATTCCCGGCGTGGGTTTCGGCTTTCCCTTCGGAACCTCGTTGCGGGTGAACCGGGCCGTTCACCTAGGCGAGTGTGGTACAGTTGCGATCGGTGCGTTCCGAGGATCGCGAGGGTGTGATTTTCTATTTTTCGGGATTTTTTTGATTTTTCGGATTTTCCTATATATACCCCCCACCCTCTCTCTTCCTCTCATTTCTCACTCTCACCCTCTCTCTCTTCTCCCACTCTCTCCTCTCACTCTCTCCTCTCCGGCGACCGACGGACCGAGGCGGGGGCGAGGCGGGGCGATGCGGGCGAGGAGGACGGTGAGGATGGGTCGAGGATCGAGGCTCGTGGGTGGCGGTGCGAGTCTCGGGTTATCGGGCCTTCCCGGTAATCGGATTCTCGAGTCGTTACAGCTGGTATCAGAGCGGTGGTTGTGGACGTACATAGGAATTCGAAATGTTGCAGTGATCAGAGTCCATAAGGTCCAGTACAGTCGGCAGCTGGCTTAGGGTTTTGTGTTCGCTTTCCGCCTTGTTTCTCGCTTGAGAGCTTGAGTGCGCTGTGCGGTGCTGTGAAGGTGGTTGCTGTCCGCGGCTTTCGTGCCAGCAAGGGGTCTAAGGATCGAGGTCGAGAGCCTTCTCCCTCATCGGTGGTGGCCCTGGTTGTGCTGCGTTGGGCAGAGGTTGCTGGCAGGCGTGAGTTCGCGGTGCTGCGTTCGAAGAACCTGCAGCGTGGTCAGGTGGCTGGAGAGGATTTTTCATGGTTAAGTGGCCGTGAGCGTGCTCTGAGGGAGCTGCTGTCGATTTTGACCACTCCAGCTTGAGGTTTGTCCAGCCCCTGAGGTGTTCTGATCGAGAAGTGTGCTCCGGTGAGCGGAATGTCTTCTCGGTGAGCTGCTGTTTTGTCGAGCCTGATGTTCTTGTCGTGCTCTGTGGCGTCAGAAATGACATGTCGGTCCTGATTGTTCTGCTGATTTCGAGGCAGGATTTGGCAGAGATATCCCGTTAAGTCCTTGCTCCTGCGCTTATGTCAGTAGATGGGTTGTGTTTGCTCTGGAGTTGGCTTGAGATGTGAAGGCTCCGCGGTGAGTTCGGGACTAGAGGATGAGCGTTGGCGGTTGCCGGTTATGGCTCGTGTTGCGGCTCTTGGCATGCCGTGTTGCAGTTCGAGGAATTGCAGCGGTGGTGCATCGAGAGGTGCTGTAATGGTGGTCCGACGTGACACTCGTCGAGTGTGTCGGAGACGCTGACCTGGTGGAAGCGATGGTTTTCCTTGGTGCTGGATGGTGCTGTTTCCAGCGTGCGCGAGGTTCGAGGTCAGGTCGAGCGTGGAGTTCTTCCGTTGGTCGAAGTGCACTGGTTTCTCCTTTGGTTGGAGAGATTGCGTTCGGCTAAGGATCGTCGTCTTGCATTGTGTGTTCGGATTGGTTGGCCTTGTGTGCCATGAAGTCCGTGCGAGACGTGCTCCTTGTCTTGGCAGGGTGGTTGCATGTGAGAAGTTGTGCCCATTCCCTTGTCGTGTGAGGGTGCTGGCGCTGTTCCGGAAGGACGAGTGCTGGTTGGGCGGTGTTTGCTTTCTCGGCTGTGTGCGCGGATTTGAGTGCGCAGCGGAAGCGTGGTGGGCCCATAACCCACTGGTTCAGGATCGTAGCGTTGGTTGCTACGGGCGGATTCCTGAGTTCGCGTTCAGGATCGGAGGATGGGTTCCTCGGTGTGAAACGTGTTGTTGCCGTGCCGTTGCTCGAGGTATTATGGTTGTTGGCACTGGAAGGATGGAGTGTTGGGGAAAAGTGCTGGCTAGTGCACCGCATGAGTACCATGTTCCTGTGATGGAAGCCGTGTCAGGCGTCGGTGTTGGACCTGGATGAGGTTGTTGAGGATGTCGCCTGACGGAGGTCGAGGACGTGTTGGTCAGAGTCGGTGGCTTGGCGCCCGACTTGTGTTCCCAGTCGTGTCCTCGGATGAGATCTTTTTTGGGAAAGTGGTCTCTGGCAGACTATGGGTCCCGGTTGACGGCTATGAGTGGCTGGTGAGCCTAACCGTGTGACCGACCACAGCAGTGTCTGTTGGTTCTACGGTCTTGTCGGGTTGTGGCGGTGAGATGTATAATCGATCAGGGACCCAAAGTGCTTTGGTCGTGGTGTCGGCGACCAGGTCGCCGTGAGCACTGTTCAGGTGGTGTCCCGTGGCTCTGTGGTAAGGGCAAAATCGGGATTGGCGGGTGTCCACTTGGATTGATCGAAGGATTTGATGAGACCAGATGGAAGAGTGACGCCTTAGGGCGGAGGCCTCCTGTGAGGTTGGCGTCGGCTTGGTGGTCCCTGATAGGACATTGGTGTCGCAAGGATATCCCTGGTTTGGTGACTAGCATGGGGTGGTTCCCTATAAGTCTGAGTCCCATGAGGTGATGACTGAAGACGCCATGTTCTGTCATTTGGTTTCGTCGTGCTCCCCGAGAGGGTCGAGTTGGAGTGATGTTCGAGCTCGGATGCGGTGTCCGAGAGGAGTGAAGCTCGAGATGTGGCATCAATCTGTGTGTGAGTCGACGGATGGCTTGCCGAGGTTTGAAATGTTTCCTTTGGACCCGGTCGAGGACCAGGAAAGAAGGAAGAAGCTGAGCAAGCGGAGGTTTCCCGTTGATGAGCAGTTAGTGACCAGTGGATGGTCTTTTCAGAGATAGAAGATGCTGGTTGTTGGGGCTCGAGCGTGGCGAGAGCCATGTGCCAGCGAGACCTTTGGTGGTCGTTTCTATGATGTGCCTTTCCGGATGGGATCTGGACTTTGTCGAAGTTTGTCTTCTGACGAGAGTTGGCATAGTGTTATGTCCGGCTTTCGGCTTGCCATGTGTGGGGTGTTTCTTGGTGTTGAGCCGATGTGCTGGTTGCGGTCTGTTGAGATGGCTGCTTGAGCTGGTGGAGGCTCTGTTTTGGTTGCTCCCTTGAGGAGGGTGTGCGACCTGTCAGCTGGTTGCGAAGCTGATGTGTCTTTTGTCTGCTGACCATTGGATGAATCGGTAGCTGTTGCTCGTGTCGAGGGTTGTGGTTCCTCGGCGGGCGAGATTGTGGCTGCGGTGCCATGTGGATTCGTGCGTTGTCTAAGGTGATGCCGGACTGTGTCCTTAGGTATATGCATGCTCTGTTGGCCCGTGTGCTCGGCGCGAGGAGCGAGGTGTTGCTTGTGATTGTAAGTCTGGTTGTGTCCCTCAGGATCGGTGTTTTCTTGAGAATCAAGGTTTTCTGTGCTGGGGCTCTGACAGCGTTGTCAGTTCGTTCAGTGTTCTTCCCCTGTGACTTCGTGCTTGGTCCTGAATTTCGAGGATGAAATTCCTTTAAGGGGGGAGGGTTGTAATGCCCCGGGGTTTTTCGGATCCTCGTTCGTGGGTACCGGATCTGGTTTCTCGGAGCGTCCTACTCTATTGCGTCCGAAATTTCATTTCGGACATCTTTCGTGTTCGGATCGGCGCGATCCGGAGTCGTTTCGGAGGCCCGGAGGCGTTCCGCGGCTTTTTCCGCGTGTGTTTTCCTATTCCCAGCGTGGGTTTCGGCTTTCCCTTCGGAACCTCGTTGCGGGTGAACCGGGCCGTTCACCTAGGCGAGTGTGGTACAGTTGCGATCGGTGCGTTCCGAGGATCGCGAGGGTGTGATTTTCTATTTTTCAAGATTTTTCCGATTTTCTGGATTTTCCTATATATACCCCCCACCCTCTCTCTTCCTCTCATTTCTCACTCTCACCCTCTCTCTCTTCTCCCACTCTCTCCTCTCACTCTCTCCTCTCCGGCGGCCGACGGACCGAGGCGGGGGCGATGCGAGCGAGGAGGACGGTGAGGATGGGTTGAGGATCGAGGCTCGTGGGCGGCGGTGCGAGTCTCGGGTTATCGGGCCTTCCCGGTAATCGGATTCTCGAGTCGTTACAAAGGAGGAGGTGGCATATCTGGCAGCTCGCCGGGAGGCTCGGGAAGCGAGGCCGACACCAAAAGTGGAGCTATCCCCGGTGGCGAAGGACAACTACAAGAAGACCCTGAGGGACCTTTGCCGGCTAGGGAGTGAGCGTCTGGAGCTCATCAATTATCTGCTCCCCATGGAAGAGGAGGGCACTCCCGCAAAGAGCTGGCACCCGGAGAGAGACCCGATCTACCCACATCGCACGTTCGTGAGGCGGGAGGAGAGGAAGCCCGAAAATTACAAAGACACCACGTGGCTATACGTCCTTCTTTGAGTGAATGGGCTGAAGATCGAAGACCAGACGGTCGCCATCCTGGGCAAGCGCCTGCATATCTCATATTATTATACCGACGGGTGGGGCATGGACCACTTCAATCTTTTCTGCCACCTTTCCTTGAAGAAGCATGACGACCTAGCCGCTCTCACTGATCGTTGCCAGAAGATCGAGGACGTATGCTGGCTGGTCCGAGAGGTGGCGCGTCGGGACAAGGAGCCGTCCCTGAGCTATTGGCCGATAACGCTTCGGTTGTATACTGGCCCCCATGGTATTTGATCTTCCCTCTTGCTTCTGTTCTTCTCCATCATCGTTATGACCTTTGCAGTGTATCGGATGCTAATTATATATATATATATTTGTTCTTCTTAACAGACCACCCTGACAGCACACAGATGGCGACATACCGAAACTTTCTTCGGCTCGTCCAAAAGCCCGCCTATTTTGAGGCAACACTGCCAGCTCCGACCACGGCTCCCTTGCCCAAGGCTGCGAAGAGGTCCCGGGCGAAGTCGCCTGTGAAGAAGGCAGTGGGTGCTGCCAAGGTGGTCGGGCGGTGAGAGGCGAAGCGCAGGAAAACGGAGGCTGCTAAGGCTTCGGCGACTATTCCTCCGACGCCAAGAATTCCCTCCTCCGAGGAGTTCGAAGCCGCCCGGGCCGAGCCGGGTCAGCCCGCTGGTTAGAACCTCCCGCCTTTCGTATCCTTCAGGCTCCGGCTTCATTTTGGGGCAAGGACTTTACACATGAGCGTTTCTTCCTTTTTTTTTGTTTTAGCTGCCATGGAAGGGCCTGCACCCGCGCCCCTTCCTGACGTAGGGGATCCAGCATTTGTGCCTATCCTCGATATGGGTGAAACTGCGGCCGCAGCCGAGGTGACTTCGGCGCCAACTCCGACTCCCCCACCGCAAGCCAAGGGGAGGTCCCGGGCGAAGTCCCCCGTTAAGAAGGTGTTGGCTGCTGCCAAAGCGGTCGGGCGGCAAGCGGCGAAGTGGAGGCGGACCGAGGGGTCCCCAGCTCCGGCGACCGTCTCTCCGGTGGCTCCCATTTTATCTTTCGAGGAGTTTGAAGTCACCTGGACTGAGCCGAGTCACGATGCTGGTGAGGTTCACCGGCCGCCGACATCCTTTGGGATTTATTTGCCTCTCGGGGCAGGCCTTGTATGTGCATATGACAATTGCATTTCTTTCTTTCAGGCGGTACGGAGGAGCCGACACCTGTGCTGATCCCTGGCGAGGACCAGGCTGCGGCCGCTGGGATGACATCGCCCATCGAGAAGACCACCCGTGAGCCGCCCCGTGTTATAGAAGTAGAAGGGGGTATTTTTCTTTATCCGCTTGTTTGACTTCTTTCCCTCTTTGAGAACCCATTGGCTTTGATATGACTGGCCTTTTCATCTATGTAACAGACACTGACGCGGCCGTTCTTGGGCTATCAGGGCCCCGTCTGCATCTCCCGGCGACACGTATGTACACGAGGAAGAGGTTGAGGTCTAGCGTACCACCCTCGCCCAGCCCGCGTGAGGATGCGCCGATTGCCGATCTCAAGGTGGAGCCCCCCTGCCAGCGAGGGAAGAACCCGTGGCAGTTAAGTCTTCATCGAGCGAAGAGGTAGATTATGACTACTCCTCCGACGAAGTGGCCTATGGCGGGGGCGTGTCTGAGACGCCTAAGCCGCCCGAGCCGATCTTTAAGGCCCCTTCACTTGCTAGCTCTTTAAGCTTAATGGAGGAGGCTGCCGTAAGTGTGAGCTTATTCGCGCAGGACTCCCTCTGTGGTCGCCCACTGACTTCATTCTCGTCATGCCCGAATTTTCAGGAATCAATTGAGCCGGAGGCTGTGGAGGAAGCTGCTCCAGCTATGCCGGTCGACCGCCCGACGGGAGCCGACGCGGGCCTGGGCAAGCTAGCCCTTTTATTCGAAGCCCTTCAGCAGGAGTCGGCCGCGGAGACTTCAAGTGCTCCCGGAACGGCGGACGAGCCTCTGGAGGAGGGGGAGATTGCGCCTGGAGGCAGCATCGTCCCGGTGGCCAAGGTAAGCACGTGGGCCTTATGATTCTTCCCCGCCTTTGGGTTCCGTTTGATTTGTTTCAGGCGGCAGATGATTAATTCTGCTTCACGTGATTAGGTAATACCGATGCCAGGGGAGACGTCCACCCGTGTTCGCAAGGCCGTCACCAAGCAGAGGCCGGCTATTGGCCCGCTAGCAGTGGAGGGACTGACCCCGCCTCTGGCTCTGGGAGCGGGGAACTTAGCGGCGCTCGTGCAAGCGGGAGCCAGGCCCCGGTTGATGGTTCCTCTTCCACCTTTCCCGAAGATCCCGGCTCAAATGGAGGACCCACTCTTAAAGAGGATATTTGCGAGACTTCGTGCGCACCTGGAGGGGCCCCAAATGGGAGAGCGAGGTCCCTCGACGATGGCTTCAGGGCCGGCCTTGCTCGAAGCCCCTCCTTCGATTGAAGCAGCGACAGTCAAACTCTCGTCCAGCGCAGTGGCAATGGGGACGGCCCTGGCAGAGGAGGAGGGAGAGGAGCAACCCCGTGCAACAGCGGCGCCGAGTGATTCGGCGATCATCCCGCCCCCTCCTCTGGCGGTGGTTGGCCAGGAGCTCTCTACCGAGCTGCGACGACCGAGTGACCTGGCCTTCGTTCTTCCATCTTCTTCGGCCGGGGTGGACGCCGACTTATGGGCGGCAGTGGACAGCACTGTGGAGTTTACTCCTCCGGTCATACCTTCGGTTAGCCACACTTCGTCGGATGTGCCAGTGCGCCAAATGCTGTTAACGCTGCGGACGATACTCCTTGCCGACCTTTCCTTATCGTATCGGGAGGTGCACACCATAGTGACACAGCTGACCGGGGCACTGCAAGTGCTGGGCTATCCACTGGGGGAATGGTCACTGTGAGTCTTGCTGCTATTAAAGTATGTCAAACGTCGCGAGTTCCTCGAGACCCAGGCTCCCGACGAATGTGCCGCCCTCGATGCCCAGGCAGACGAGTATTTACAGACCTTGGAGGCACGGCGCCATAATGAAGAGTGCCATGGGAAGGCCTTGGAGGAAGGCCAGGGCAATGTTCGCTCCCTCAAGAGCCGAATCGCAAAGCTGGAGGGCTACCTTGCTGTGGCTAGGTTTGACCTTGCCGAGGCTGAAAGAGTGGTCGAGAGGGAAGACGAGGCTCTTGCCGTCGCCCAGGTTGAGATGGCGTCCGTGGAGGCTGAACTCGCCCGCCTCGAAGAACTAAGGGGTCGACTGCGCGACATGACAAACTTCCCTTGCGTCGGGATTCTCCCTCTCGAAGATATCTTTAGGGGTGTTGACTGAACGTCGCACCCCTTAGCTTTCTTTTTCCCTCTTTTTTTGAAGTGTAACACAAGGGTATGCCCCGAAGCATATGTAGCTTGATCCCTTTTCGAATAGAATAGAACACTTTTTATTTCACATGTCCTTTCGGTGCGTGTGGCACTCGCCCTAGCGGTACCTCCTTTCTTCTCTCTAGTCTTTTGTATATTGTTTTCCTCTTCTTCTTTCCCTTCTTCTTTTTTTTGCAATGCGAGACCACATTGGCGGAGTATAAATCTTCACGGTGATTCGCTCTGGGAGAATCAGGCAGGAATCCATGTCAGGGCACGGGAGAGTGCTCGCCCTCCCAGGGGAAGGACGAGGGAACCACTCCACTGTACCAAATGGGTGACTTACCGGTCTCGCCATAACGTTGGAACCGCGCACTGGCCTCAGGCGGGGAGTCTTGGTCAGAGACCGGGTTTCTCGTCGCTCGGAGGGGACGGAGAGAAGAGTTTGTCCAGTCAATGGCCTGGACGGGAGGCCCAAGCCAAAGGGGTATCCACCGCCCGGGGAGGACGGAGAGTAGAGTTTGTTTTAGTCAATGACCTAGATGAGAGGTCCAAGTCAAAGGGATACCCGCTGATGCGGGACGAGACACGGACATGACAAGCTTGTGATCGTCCCTTAACGAGGGAAGCGTCGGACGTGCGCGGTTGAGAAACCGGCAAGAGCTAGGGTGGTCGGCTCGCACTTTAGTGCCCGGATCGGGACACAGGACGGTCACGCTCTCTCTCGTAGCAGCGGTGAATGATAATATAGCGAGCTAACGGACCTAAAGCATGCTCTCTAGCAGCGGCATAAATAAGTATATATGAAAATAAGCAAATGCCGAGTGTAGGGAGCGAGAACGATACGTCCACGCGCTCGGCGTGGGGAAGACGGACCCGGCCGAAAATTCGTACTCCCGAGAAACTTAACACACAATAATTATAGCAATGGGAACATGCCCACTCCACGCAGGGAGGTAAAGGGCTATACAAATGGGCCCGGGAGGACCGAATTCGGGTTGACGGGCAGCTTCGTGTGAGCAAATTCAAGAGCTTTCTGTTCAACATTCACAGTTCCAGGATGCAGTAGTTCACATCTCCTCGCAGCTTAGTTCCCAGCATCCAGTCGGCTCCAGCTCTGATATTCTCTCTACAGTCACAGCTCACTTCGATCATTTATTCAACACTATGCAGCACTGGGCTACGGACATAAATACACAGATTGCACATGTTCAAACATCTGTCAAGCAGACAAACCAACTCATGAATAACAAATTTTCCCCACTGGGGGTTAGGGTATCAAAGCTTATTGGAGATGTTCCAACTGCAATTCCTTTGAATAAATCAAGAGGATCCGGTTCAGGATCTAGGTTAGCACCGCCTCTTGCTCCGCGTTCGTGAATGGTACCCTTTTGCTTGATGACAAAGGGAGAGCCATATATAGTTCTACATGCATACCATGCATTAAGAATCTTTTTGAATTATGTCGTTTCTATTTTTGCACTTATTGTAACAATCATTTGTGATTGAACGAGATGCCTCTTTGTCAATACATGAATTACCTTATTTTATCCATGTTTGGAATCACCTATTGAGAATGAATGGAATGGGTTTTTAATGAATACACCGTTTTGACTATATGTCTTGATTATTAAGAGCATAAAAGGTCGACCTCTCCATTAGGAGGTGTCGACACCTCTCCACCCTCTTCTGTCTGGATCATAGGCTGCAAGCTAACAGAAGGTATATCTGTCTGCATCCAACCACCATAGTCACCTTGAACATCTTTTAATGACGATGTTCATTCTCACAAGCCTTTATTTGATTTTGGAACATTAAAATTTCCATCACTAATTGATTTCAATGATTTGAGAAACTGGCCCACCTTTGATCTAATTTGAACGCCTAGTAGATTAGCCCTTTGAATTATTTCATCATCACTCCATGATCAATAAAATCTGATAAAATCCAATTTCCATAATTATGCTGCTTCCTCTGTTAACCTGCACCACAAAGTCCAGCGATGTAAGAGTCCAGCACAATTTCTTCTGCAGAACTCTGCTAAATGTACATTGGCCAAAGATGATGATGATGATGACACCTCACTCTTCACACATGTATGTGAAACATGGGCATGAGCAGGTGAAGCATGCACTGGCAGGCATTTGGTCTAAAAATGAGCTGGTGAAGCATACACATGGGGCATATAAGACTAACGATAATAAGTGGCATTACATTCTAGTAAAGACGATTACATGTCCAATATAGGACTTACATTGCATACGTCTTCTTAAACACGTTCACTTGAATAGGCAAATGACAAATAGTACAAATATGACAAAATACATCAGTAATTTTAAGTTTTTCAATTGCAACTCTATCCTTTCTAATTTCTTTGTCATGTATTCTTCCATCGCCTTCAGTTGATATTTGACATCCACAACATTATAGGTAGTATCATCAACCCACTCAAAGAAATCGCAATCCCCATCAGTATTTGCATACGGACAACAATAGAAACGCTTGCCTTTCGACCTCTCACGATTTGAGACGTAAACCTGACAATTACCCCTTCTACAGTTGCATTCCATCGGCGGCACACGAGATGAGATGACAGCTCCTCGAGACAACTGCATTCCACTAACATTTGATGACTGCATACGACACGAACAAGTTATCAATTACCTGTCGTGCATGAATAATATAGCCATCGAAATAGCATACTATTTCAGACACGGGGAGAATAACAAGGGTCGATTTGTCGTGTTGGGCGTGATGGCAAGGGCCGGCGGTGGCCGGTGGGGCGTCGGCGGTGGGACGTCTGCGTTGACCGGTGGGGCTTCTGTGGCTGGGGCCTTGCGGTGGGATGTTTGCGGCGGCCGGTGGGGGCAGTCCGCAGATTGCAATGGTGGTGGGGCGTCTGCGACTGCGTATGGGGGCGGTGGGGTGTGCGGTGGCAGGCGTTGGTGTGAAGGGTTTCACTGGGAAAGGGTCATGAGTAAGGGTAGTTTAGAATTTTCAATTTTTTTTAACGGAAGGATGGAATATTCCATCGAATATCTAATTGTTTTAACGTCGATGAACTACATGAGCCTTTCTGTTAGAGTTACATGATTTTAAGGACTTTTTAAACAATCGAGAGACTTTAGGGACTAAAAAATAATTCATCATATTTGTAAGGACTAATATGCAAAAAACCCTATTATATAAAGCAGTCTTCTTGACTTGTTCCTTGTGCATTTGTACGTGTGTGTGTCTGTGTGATAGAGGGAGAGAAAGGGAGGGAGGTAAAACTTCGGGAGTGATCAAGGGTGGTTCAGATTTTGGTTTAAATCAAGTTTAAAATTAACGAACATGTCTAAATAAGATGTTTTAATGGAACGTTGACTAACGATGATGATGAAAGGGATACTTATACAAGTATCAAGATGTAATGAGGTTATTAAAAATAATATAAAAATAAGAGGATAATTTCGTGAATAAACTTTCAAGGAAACTATAACTTATAAGACCTCTAAATCAAGATGTGGTATAGTAGAATCCTAACGTGAAGTACTTCCATGTTATATATCGTAACCGTACCCAAAATATTGTTCAAATATCGGTATTGTAAAGGAGGTTGAATCAATTGTTGGATAATTACCTCTCCGATATATATGACAAAATAATATCAGAGTCGGAGGAGTTACCTCGCAACGGAAGTAGGATGTACACACATACTAGCGGAAGCGTGACACACGTGCATACCTTCCTACGGGTACGAGGTCACCTACCGGAGTCGACCCCTATCCGTGTATCATCACAGAGTGACGGAGTCGGCTTCAAGGGTCCACACTCTAAATTCAAGGACTATGGCAATGCTTCCCCAGAGACGCAGCCGAGAATCGTCACGGGACTGAAATAACCCGTGACTACCACAGTAAGTGCAGTCGGCTCAGTGACGCACTAACTTCGTCGTTCAATCTAACACAGAGGAGAAAGACAAGGAGGGAGAAAGAGTACAGAGAGATTGAGAGATGGGGCTACCGCACCCGTCACCAATGTTGCGCTCTCGAGCTTCTCTCTCTACACACACATGCACTCACTCACTCACTCACTCACTCACTCACTCCTTTTAATCTGCCTCACACGTGTACCTTGACTAATGGAGACAAACCCATGAGACAAACCCAAGTAGAGCCAACCGAGACTCCCATCGACCAAGCATCTCATCCTCAAACCCCTGACATGGCACACCGTTTAGCCTCCTCATGTTCAAACCTCTAGAGGAGCAACCCGGCAGCATGCCACCAGCATATGGCACACCATGCCAAGCCCCCTTGGGGAGCCATTTATAGAGGAGGGAAAGAGGTATTTCTTGGAGGCAAAGTAAGAGGAGGAGGCGGTGGAAGTGTGGAGAAGAAGGGAGAGGAGTGGAGAAGGACGGAGAAAGAGGTGGAAGCTCACAAGAGCTTCCACATGGGTTACCCACAATAGGCACCTATGCAACCATCAAACTGGTTAATAGCTCCCACTTGCCCATTAGGGACAGCTATGCATTTCCTTCATCTCAAGACGTACAATCTCAAAATCTGCTCTTCTCAGTCATACAAGAAATGGAGCATGTGACCTCTGCAAGATTTCTTCGAACAACGAAGGGATGTTCCGTTAGGCTATGTGCCCAGAGTAAAAAATGTGCGGAATTGCTCAGAAAGATCATTGAGTTTGTCTCAAGAAAATCTACATTAATAAAATTTCAGAGCATTTTCAAATGTATAATTCAAATCCCATTGATACTCCACTTGATAAATGGTGTGCCTTGAGTGTTAGTTAATGTCTTAAGAATGAAGAAGAAAAGAGAAAAATGTCGAGAGTGGCATATACTGCTGCGATTGGAAACTTAATGTATGTCATGTTTTATAGTTGACCAGACATTAGCTTCACAGTGAGTTTAGTTAACCGTTATCAGAGTAACCCTGGTTCCGTGTATTGGAAAGCCGTTAAGAGAATTTTCTAATATTTGCAATGAACGTCAAGTTATATATTACGTTACAAAGGAGGTGATTTAAAACTAGTTGACTATAGTAATGCAGATTAGGCTGGTGACTGAGATGAGCGCAAGTCGACTTCAGGCTTCATGTTCCTAGTAGCTGGCGAAGCTATTTTATGGTGTAGCAAGAAACAGTCTTGCATTGCCCTATCCACAATAGAGGCCGAATATGTGAATTGTTATGCCGCAAGTCAAGAGGCAGTATGTCTACGAAATTTTCTACAAGGATTGGCGATTATACTTCATAGGGATGAGGGTGAACAGTTGTATGTAGACATCACGTCAACATTAGCTTTCGCCAAAGATCCTAAATATCATGACAGAACAAAGCACATTGATATCTATTACCATTACATAAGAGATCTGCTAGGGAGAGGGTTAGTGGTGCTCCGACAGATTAATTCTACTCGAATGATAGTTGATCCACTAACAAAGCAGATAACTAGAGAACGTTTTGTTACCCATTGTGGGTCTATGAGTCTTTGTAAATTCTAAATTGTAATAGTTATAATATTCGACATCATTAATTAAGTTTGTTTATTCTCCAATAAAATCTACTTGGAATGAATGGTTGCTTTACACATTACCAGAGTGTCACCAGGGTTGAATCGACCCTCTCACATAGGTGATTCACCTTTGGCACTTATAGTTAACGAGCAAAGATGAGGTATTTGATATTGCGGTGCCATGGAGGTCTAAGAGCAAGTATATTATCCTATTTATTACTTATATTCCACCTTAACTGAGACTAAAATGAGATCTGACTCAAATCGGCCATGTGGATTTGAGATGCAATCCCATGGAGCCTGCAAAACTCAGATACGTGAGTCGCAAGAAGGTGCTAAAGAGGAGCTAATGATTTGTGAGACTCTGGTTAGCTACATAGGTCGCAACTAGACTTGTATCTGTGCGATGTTTTATGATATTTTTATTTGTGACACGCCCATGAAAATGGAAGAACACTACAACATGTGTATCATACCGCATGTCTAATATACGACTGTACATGAGAATGATGAATGGATCCCTTTTCATCATTATGTGAGCTCATGAATTACATTTATATGATTCCTTATGTACCCTTAGTGACCTACCACGCTATGTCATGAAGAGGAGGCTTGATGTCGTTACTTTAGCATGTTACTTAGGGTGATGTGATACCGTCTAGTGGGACATGTCTAGGAAAGTATTCAAGATGAATTGGATTGACATAAGTAGTATAGAAAAGGCATCTTACTATCTCACCATGTTTTGTTGCTCATGTCCCGAGAAGCTCGGTTACCTAGGTGGTGATAGAGTCATGAGCGCATGGCATTTAGGTTCTTCGGCACTGCCTATTTTGAGAGATCCAGAGTGTCGAATCGGGTGAATACTAATTACCTGAGGTACATGCCGAGATTAATCGGGTGATCTGTTAGTAAGGTGATGACTTAACGTAACACTTCCCAGTAACTCGATGAATCTTGTAGAGGTTGCACACTTCATTTCCTATATGACAGTTGAGATCGTACGTCGTGAAAGAAAGGACATGCATTGTTGGCTCTAAATGGACAAGTGAGAGATGTTATTGGGTGGTGCCCATTTGGACCCATCAAGCGTAGACTAGACCCACGTTTGCGCGCAGGCCCACATGCAGATGTACAGGGGCTACAAGTGCCCGTCGCGCAAGCCAGGTGGCTGCCCAGCGGGCTCCCCCTCCCCCCCTCTCTCTCTCTCGTGATTCTTCTCCCTTTCTCCCTCGTTTTCACCCCAATTCGCATAGCCCTTTCAACGTCGCCTCTTCCTAGCTGCGAACCGCCAAAGCCTCCTTCCTCTTTATTTTATAAATACCCATGCAAGGGAGGTTAATAGGGTAGATACTGGTCAGTTCTCTCTCTCTCTCTTCTCCTCTTCCTTGTGTGAGTGTGTGGCGGTGATAAAAGGGAGAGACCATAGTGGTAGATGTGAGATTTTTGTCCTTGACGTTAGCGACGGTCACGGAGGTATGTCACCCTCGTGCCTGGGATTTGGGGTATGGTGTTACAAAGGCAACTTTGGTAGCCATGTTCACACCTATGCAGTAGGAGATCCCATTTTGCTTTTTTTTAGATACATCCTCATACTTTAAACTTTGTTATTTTACTATTATTTTATTTTGGGGTCACCCAACACTAGATTTTCTAGTGGTTCCAATAATGCACTCCTATTGGGTGTACACACTCTCTAGTATGCGTACTCCCACTAGGTTGATCATATCTATTATTTTCAGCAGACATGTGATGGCAGTTACGTGATTGGAAACACATTCTCTCCCTCTACTGAAAATGATAGGATATCAGATTACTTTCCAACTTGTGGAGATCAAGACTCCTGGCACTATTACCAAGGCTAAAAATTCCTTCATTAGGAAGATGGCATCTCAGATTTTTTTCCATCATTCCTTTATTAGGGGAGGAAGGGACTAGCTGTACTCATTACATGACTCTTATAGCCTTTCCTAAAGGCTTCCAACCTGTTTTACCAACCAATCATGACTCACACATAGGCAAGTTGACCTTAGCGAGTGGGCCCTTAGAGACCTTCTCAGGTTATCTGGTCATTCTATCTTGCCCTATGTGACCCAAGCGAGCATGTCATATGGCAGAATCTAGGTCCTTATATTTTGACACGTAAGTCGAATGAGAAGAAGAACATGAGATACTATCTATGTCAAGATCGATCCAAGACAAAGAAAAACATCAATATCATATATGTAGTAACATCATCCAAGAAAATGTTTAATTGACTGTTAGTAAACACCAGACAAAAGTCTGGAGACTAGATTATGGTTGGACTATTCCAATGATAATCTAGGATCCCGCTCAATCCCTTATTACGTGCCACCTTGATTCCAAATACATAATCCACTCAAGATCTAGACGAGCAACCAAGACATGTAAATAGGCACATGAAGAGCTAGGCATGCGAGAGACTATTTTTGGCTCAATGCAATCACAAGTGAAATTATCTCACTTTCCACACTTAAAGCACTTCAACTTGCTTTTGTCTTTATTCCATCGCAGTTGCTATGGCGACATTTGAATGCCTTCTGAGTCTTGTAGGATGGTGTATGATCTTACCCTTTCATTACTTATGTGGTTCCCATTTTGCTAAACATGGGTCCATGAATTGGGCAAAGACCCGATCACACAGATTGCACCTCCTACTAATATGAGAGATCATTCCTCGCTGCCTTTGAGTTACGAATCATACCGGACATCATCCTCAGATGTTCATCTATCATTTGACATAGATCCTTTTGGCAGGTCTCAAATCTTTAGACAAGAGCCCTTAACCAGATAAGGGACGTTCCGCCCAAAGGAGAACTTCAATTGATCTTACATTTTCTTGGCAGTGGCAAACATCTCAAATTTGCCTATAAAATCATCTTGCATGCTACTTAGTAGATCTAGCGCATGCAACAATATAGAGTGAACTAGTGTTTATAAACCTCTTGGTTCTGGCAGTGTTATGCAGCACCATTGTCTTTGACAATGACATGGTGGTCGAGCAACTCATGCTTATTTAGTTGGATCTTATAGTTGTAGGCGTCAGGAGTGGTCCGGGACTCCGTCGGCTTGCCTTGGTTCCTTTTGATGATGAGGCAAGAATAACTATGACACTACAGTGCAATGGAATGCGAGATTTAAATGTGATCACTATGAAAGTTTACCTGATTCTCACAGGAAGTTGATCGCGCGATGTGCCTCAAGGTGGAAACTTGCGGGGTCTCGACTTCTCAATCCCCGACCGGCCAAGGACGGAGAGCCCTGTAGTTTGTTGTACCGAAGTCCTGATAACATAAACGAAAACTCGAAAGAGCAGAGAGAACACCGATTAGAACCAGGCTACACAGTAAATGCTCAAAAGAAACTACAAAATGAAGATAAATGGTGGTGAGTCTACCTAGAGGGGTGTTGGAAAGGGGGTGATGGGAATCAAGTCCACTGCCAGGTCGAAGATCATCCAAGAAACTGCCATACCCAGGGATGAAGGCGCTAGCTTTACCTAGCGCTACCTGGAGAAGGCGCTAGGCAAAGATAGCGCGATCTTAATATTAAGGCGCCAGCCTTCCCTAGCGCAACATGAAGAACGTGATGGGTTTCCCTAGCGCGATCTCAGGCAGAAACGTGTTTAAAGCTAGTCCAACTTCCCGGCGCCGAAATCCTCAAAGTCTTCGATGTTAGCTGTCTTCCATGGCTGTAAATCGACGTGTTAGCGTCGTGTTGTGTTCCCTTTCCCTATATATGTACCCCGTTCGTTTGATTAAGCATATAATGAAGATATGAATCAATGAATTCGAAATGAGTGTTCTTGAGGAAGCCTATGGCTATTCCTCCAAATCTTTGGAAACCCCCCCCCCCCTTCGTCCGATCCTCTGTGGGCACGAGGCCCAGTTCTATCTCCCTGATCCTCTCTATTTCCCCTTCAATGGAGGATGATCGAAGCCCCGGGTGCATCGGCTCTAAGATGGGGTCGAGTGTGAGGCTCCATTCGGAGCTTTGATCTTCGTCCAACCATGATTTCACCACCCCCACCTCCGCCAAAGATGTTGTTAAGGTCGGGACGGAGCTCGGCTGCATCGTACCTATGAAGGGTTCGGGTGGGAGGCCCCAGCCAAGCCTCATCTAGGCCCTAACATCATCCACGTCCACCCTCCTTCCCTTGCCACTCACCCCCACATCTGCCTTCACAAAAGTTATCCTAGATAGGATTTGCTTGGTTTGATTTCGTTTTAAACATCCCCCGTGTGTTGTCTACCCTCCTGTGTATTGTCCCCTTGTGTTTGGATCCCCCAGAGTCATCCACGGGAGCCCCGACGTCGAGGTTCTTCGTTCTGCTGCTGTCTGAGAACGCGCGTAATCGATATAGCGCGTTCTTCAGAACGCGCGTAATGGGTATAGCGCGTTCATGACCAGGAGGAAGAAGAAGACCCCCCACTTCCGTCCCGCATCAACTTGGTATCAGAGCTTAGGGAACTAGGCTGTTCTCACAGTCTGGGGTCTTGAGCTATGAGGTTCGAGGACGAACCTTTCCAAGTGGAGGGGTTTTGATGGGAATCAAGCCCACTGCCAGGCCAAAGTCAAGTCCACTGTCGAGCTACCAGATCCAGGGATGAAGAGGCTAGCTTTGCCTAGCGCAACCTGGAGAAGGCGCTAGGTAAAGCCAGCGCCATATGAAGATGAAGGCGCCAGCCTTCCCTAGCGCAACATTAAGAACGTGCTGGGTTTCCCTAGCGCGATCTCAGGCAGAAACGTGTTTAAAGCTAGTCCAACTTCCCGGCGCCGAAATCCTCAAAGTCTTCGATGTTAGCTGTCTTCCATGGTTGTAAATCGACGTGTTAGCGTCGTTTTGTCTTTCCCTTTCCTATATATGTACCCCTTTCGTTTGATTGAAATAACAATGAAGCAATGAATCAATGAATTTGAAATGAGTGTTCTTGAGGGTAGCCCATGGCTTACTCCTCCAAATCTTTGGAAACCCCCTTCCTCCGATCCTCTCTGGGCACGAGGCCCAATTCTATCTCCTTGATCCTCCCCTTTTCCCCTTCAATGGAGGAAGATCGAAGCCCCGGGTGCATCGGCTCTAAGATGGGGTCGAGTGTGAGGCTCCATTTGGAGCTTTGATCTTCTTCCAACCACCATTCCACCACCCCCACCTCCGCCAAAGATGTTGTTAAGGTCGGGACGGAGCTCGGCTGCATCGTACCTATGAAGGGTTCGGGTGGGAGGCCCCAGCCAAGCCTCATCTAGGCCCTAACATCATCCACGTCCACCCTCCTTCCCTTGCCATTCACCCCCACATCCGTCTTCACAAAAGTTATCCTAGATAGTATTTGCTTGGTTTGATTTCATTTTAAGCATCCCATGTGTGTTACCCATCGTCCTATGTGTTTTTCCCTTGTGCTTTGAGCCCCCAGAATCGTCCACGGGAGCCCCAACGTCGAGACCCTTCATTCTGCTGCTGTCTGAGAACGCGCGTAATCGATATAGCGCGTTCTTCAGAACGCGCGTAATGGGTATAGCGCGTTCATGACCAGAAGGAAGAAGAAGACCCCCCACTTCCGTCCCGCATCAACTTGGTATCAGAGCTTAGGGAACTAGGATGCTCTCACAGTCTGGGATCTTGAGCTACGAGGTTCGAGGACGAACCTTCCAAAGTGGAGGGGTTTTGATGGGAATCAAGTCCACTGCCAGGTCGAAGATCATCCAAGAAACTGCCATACCCAGGGATGAAGGCGCTAGCTTTACCTAGCGCTACCTGGAGAAGGCGCTAGGCAAAGATAGCGCGATCTTAAGATTAAGGCGCCAGCCTTCCCTAGCGCAACATGAAGAACGTGCTGGGTTTCCCTAGCGCGATCTCAGGCAGAAACGTGTTTAAAGCTAGTCCAACTTCCCGGCGCCGAAATCCTCAAAGTCTTCGATGTTAGCTGTCTTCCATGGCTGTAAATCGACGTGTTAGCGTCGTGTTGTGTTCCCTTTCCCTATATATGTACCCCGTTCGTTTGATTAAGCATATAATGAAGATATGAATCAATGAATTCGAAATGAGTGTTCTTGAGGAAGCCTATGGCCATTCCTCCAAATCTTTGGAAACCCCCCCCTTCGTCCGATCCTCTGTGGGCACGAGGCCCAGTTCTATCTCCCTGATCCTCTCTATTTCCCCTTCAATGGAGGACGATCGAAGCCCCGGGTGCATCGGCTCCGAGACGGGGTCGAGTGTGAGGCTCCATTCGGAGCTTTGATCTTCTTCCAACCACGATTCCACCACCCCCACCTCCGCCAAATGTGTTGTTAAGATCTGGATGGAGCTCGGTTGCATCGTACCTATGAAGGGTTCGGGTGGGAGGCCCCAGCCAAGCCTCATCTAAGCCCTAACATCATCCACGTCCACCTTTCTCCCTTGCCATTCACCCCCACATCCACCTTCACAAATGTTATCCTAGATAGGATTTGCTTGGTTTGATTTCGATTTCAGCATCCCCAGTGTGTTCCCCATCATCCTATGTGTTTTCCCCTTGTGGTTTGAACCCCCAGAGTCATCCACGGGAGCCCCAACGTCGAGACTCGTCGTTCTGCTGCTGTCTGTGAACACGCGTAAACGATAGAGCGCGTTCTTCAGAACGCGCGTAATGGGTATAGCGCGTTCATGACCAGAAGGAAGAAGAAGACCCCCCACTTCCGTCCCGCATCAGGGGGGATGGCCGAGACTTTCGACCACCCGCCTTCCCTTTTATTTAATTTTGAAAAACTGTATGAAGAGGGCTTCTAACAGGGATTTTCTAGTATGCAGAATGTAATAAAAAGAGAATAGATATGCACAACAGGGAAGCAAAGGGGGAACGGAAGATCATACCAGGAGGTGGCTAGGTGAGTGGCCGCCCAGCACTCTAAATGGCCAAGACGATAGCCGTTTACCCACTACATGACACATGAAAGAAGGTGCTTCACTCGAGCTTCAGAATGCGCCGGAGACTAGCTAGAAGAGGGAAATCTCTCTGCCACAGGGCTCTCTTGTAACCCCTTCTGACTCCCCTCTCGTTCCTCAACTCTTCCTTTTCTTCCCTCCGTTCCTCTCTGTTTGATCTCTCTTGTACGATCCTCCTCTCTCTATCAGGGGTACTCTCTCTTATTCCTTCGTATCTCCCTCCCCTCGACTCTTGTACCTTCCATCCTCGTACTTCAAGAACGTGGGTAACGAGATGGGAGACAAGCTCTAAGTAGGGAACTTTTGACGTGGGAGAGAAAACATAGATCATGGGTTGACTAACGGTTGCCATGAGGCGGCCAAATCTCTGGCCGTTCTCAAAGAATAGGCGGCCATTGACCTGGCCATCTGCCAATCAGGGGCGGCAAAGGGTCTGGCCGCCCAGCCAACCTGGGCGGCCATCGACCTGGCCACCTAACCCATGGGCCCCTCTCTTATATTTGTTTAGATCTCGGGCCCAATAGGTCAACTGGGCTGGACTTTAAGCGTGAAAAATCAATCGATCCGGAAAGACAATAGTGTCACTTATATGACGATCAAATCAAAGATCCGCGGGATGTCCGAAATTAAGCGTCTACAATAGTGTCACATATCCTAACTAATTTCATTTCATTTGTCACCCTTAGTAAGATCAGCAACCAAATTCTCAGTGGCAATCACGTTGAATCACTACATTATTGAATTGAGAGTTTTGGGACATCATTTTACACATCGTATGAATTTACTATCAAAAATATAAATAAATCATATTAAACTCTCTTATATGGTGGCATCGAAAGTAGAAGTTACACAACTATAATCATATGTCACTCATATAAGTTTATTTAACAGAATTAGAGTGACTTCGAGCAAACTCTTTCATGTATGAGGAACATATATATCTCACAAATATTGTCCCATAAATATCACGAGAGGAATACACATCTCTCGTCGATAAGTTGCATTTATGCGATCCAATCACATTAGTGCTCAACCACTTGGTGTTAAATTAAATTATTTTTCCTAAACATGCCCGTCTACACATGATTTCATATATGTACGCAAAATAAATTTGCATGAAAATAAATAGATGACTATTGCATCCATTGCCAGGAAAAATAATGATGCACGAAACATATTTAAAAATACTAAAATTTTGAATCTTGGTCTGACTCCTTGCTCATAAGAGTATAAATGCAAATTTTAAAATACATCCAAAGCATGGTTTAAATTGCACAAAGACAATAAAAGTCATAGACCTCCACAAACCAACACCTCCCTCCCTTAGAAGGCTATTAGTACAAGGTACAGAGGTGATGCATGGTAGAAATTCAAGTTCCATCATGGTCACCAAGTGGGTCGCCAGACTCCCAGAGTCCCGCAATGTCCAACGTGCAAAGGCACCCACAGACTCATTCCATGAGTCTATGAACATCGCGCCACTACTCAAGATGGCACAAAGAACCCATGTTTAGTCATCGGAACCCATCCGCAGTATGGTCCCTGGGTGTCAATCGAGTCATCTCGACGACTCTGCTTGCTATCTTGGTGGTTAAAACAACGAGAGGGGACGCCATGCTTTCGTAGCCACTACTTCACCTTCACTCACCCAAATATTTGTCGAGGTTGTTGACAAAGCTCCATGTCTGCTGGAGATGGCATCGCCTTGGCGGCAAGCCTACTCGGCCGTGTCGAGGTAACCTGCAAAATCATACTATAGGCTAGATGATGGTTAGATCTATCACAATAGGTATATTGCTTGTTTGGCATGCCTTCGAGGTTGCCAGTTAGTCGACGGTGGCCTATGTGTAACCCACCTATCGCTAGCTAGCAACTGTCATGATTGTGCATGCTACGACAGTCGCAGTGACATCAACCGTTGTAGGTGACGGCAAGGCGTCGGCACTCCCCACACTCGCCGTGCACATTGTTCCAATGGTCAAGTTTGGCACCACATTAGTGCCGGGAGCCGAGCTACCTATCCCGGACGCTCTTGTGCTACACACGGTTATCATTGATTACCCACCATCATGGGGAACCCCATGAGGTACTTCTTAGTACACTCGTATGATCATCTGACATCGTAAAGTCACGGTCTCACGCGGGGTCCACAGCTCGTGTGTTCGGAATGAACCCGTTCTCTCGGAACGAGGACTACTGACATATTCTGTGCTATAAGTCATGAGAATATTTATACTTAATTATTTTATTTATTTATTTTAGCTTATTTGTGCGCAGGCGTGCTAGTCACGAGGTGATAATTTATTCAGACTCTAAAGATCGAAGTGGCTTGGAGTCAACTAATGTGCGCGCCGTCTAACTGATCAGACGATAGTGAGTACCGGGTCAGGACTGAAACACGTCGTGCCATAAAGGTCATGACGTTAATTACATCTTCTCAAATGAGAGAAAATCATTGATTGATCGTCAAGAAGAAGGGCCCGATGACTTGAAATTTATATTAATACATGCATGGAAATGCAGAATATTTTTCTATTATTTGTGACGGGGAATAGAAAATTGTCCACAACGGGACCTTATTGATTCGATGAGGAAGAGACCATGCATCGCTCATGACCACTTCATTATGATCATTATCATTATTATTTTGCTATTAATAATTTTTTATTTTTTATTTTTTATTATTATATATTTTATTCTTAGTTATAATGATTTTATTGTAATTTTGTTATTTAGACCTTATCGTGACTTTTATTGTTTTGCTTTCATTTTTCCTTTATTTTATTTCTTTGTTGCTTTGATTTTGTTACATTATTCATATTTTTTTGTTTTGATCTTATTACATTTTTTGTTTTGATCTAATTTTATTTTTTCTATTTTTTTGCTTTGGTTTTGTCACATTATTTAGTTTTTATTGTTTTAATTTTGTTACATTTTATTATTATTATATTTTATTTTATTATTTTGATTTTACTACATTATTTATTTATTATTATTATTTTGATTTTATTACATTATTTATTTTTATTGTTTTTATTTTTATTGTTTTTATTTTATTACATTATTTATTTTCATCCAATTTTATAATTACCTTTTTACCTTGGTTTTGTTATATTATCCCTTTTTATTATTGTTTTGACTTTCTTATATATATTTTTGTTTTTGTTCGATTATGTTCCTCTTATTTTTTTTGTTATGACTCGAGCGACGAAGAATCAAAATTTTGACAGCATCTTCCTGTAGACACGCCATTCTTGACGTCTCCTGAGAAAATCTCATATTACTATACAACACCCCGCGACGGCTTACGCGTTTTGAATCACTTGAGTGCTTCCTTTTCTTGAGTCTTCTTCCGCCCTTTTCGGCATCCGGAATCGTCTCATCACGGCATTCGGACGGCATCAACACCAGTCAGACGCATCAAAAGGTTCCGGAACCAAGAAGGGTGTCTGCCGGGCGCCCGCCGACGCCTGATCTAAGGACCCGGGTGGGTCTTAATGGGGGCGTCCAGGCCCCTGGACGCCCCCATATTTTTAATTTATTTTATTTATTTTCTCAGGGCTTAAATCAAATAAAAATATATAAATTAATGGAGGCGTCCAGGACCCTGGACGCCTCCATAAAAACAAATATAAAAAAAAATATAAAATGCCCGTTGGCATAAAAGACAAAAGATAAATAAAAATACATATTAATGGAGGCGTCCAGGCCCCTGGACGCCTCCATAAAAACAAATAAAAAAATAAAAATGCCAGCCTTGGCATAAAAGATAAAAGAAAAATAAAAAAAATAATATAATTTTGGAGGCGTCCAGGCCCCTGGACGCCCCCATAAAAACCCTCACGGAGGCCGGCCACCGAACGACGGTTTGTCGTGTGTGAAAAATCTAAATTATAGAGACGTCCAGTCAGCTGGACGCGCCCATTTTTGAATCACGAGGCGCCGCTCACAAAACCACGCGTTGTGCCAAACTGCGTGCGGCCGTCGTCGGCTTTCGGTGGACCTGCTTGAGGCGTCCGGGACCCTGGACGCCTCCACAAAAGTATTCCAAAAAAATATATAAAAATGGAATAAAATATTATTTCGGCCCTGATGGAGGTGTCCAGGGTCCTGGACGCCTCCACCCTCCGGAGCTCTATAAATAGAGGCCCCCCCCCCCCCTCAGTTCTAAGGGAGCTTCTAAGTGATCCGATAGGCTGCCGGAGCCCAGAGGCTACGGAGTCATTTTCTAACCCGTGGGTTCTTTTGTAGGTGGAGGTTCTGCCGGCTTCTCGGGTGCTCACGCTCACGAGAGGAAGGTCGTCTTCATCCACCGCGCTTCCACGTCGTCCCCACGCTGCCGGAGCTCCGTCGGATTTCACCCTCGGCTCATCCAATAAGCCTTTTTCCCCCTTTTTTCTCCATAGTTCTTTACATTCATCATATTGCATCCTCTATCCCCCTTCACAAGGGCGCCTCTTCTCTTATACTTCTTGCATCCATCATCTCATTTTCCTCCTACTCGAGTCCGAGAGGGGTTTAAAAGATAACACCAACCAGGTGTGTGTCTTGCCATCATTTCGTTATTTTTATTGCAAGGATTTGAATACTACACCTCCATCTTTCTAATCCACTTGTCATTTATTTGTCGTTGTTTTGCAAGGGTACCCGAGGAAAGCCCTCTCCGTCGGCCGGCCGAAGGAGAGGAAGAAGCAACCCGCCATCTCCCGCTCTTGAGGTAGGCGCGATCACTTTCTTATTTTGGGGTCTTTCGGCCCCTGACGATCACATCTTTTCATCGAGGCCGCGGCGAGTCACTTCCCCAATGGCCGTTTAAATTTCTGTTCTCATATTCTCTTTATATCCTGTTATATTTTGCTCATATCATCGAGGCCGCGGCGAGTCACTTCCCCAATGGCCGTTTAAATTTCTGTTCTCATATTCTCTTTATATCATGTTATATTTTGCTCATATCATCGAGGCCGCGGCGAGTCACTTCCCCAATGGCCGTTTAAATTTTCGTTCTTATATTCTCTCTATATTCTGTTATATTCTGCTCATATCATCGAGGCCGCGGCGAGTCATTTTTCCAATGGCCGTTTAAATTTCCGTTCTTATATTCTCTCTGTATTCTGTTATATTCTGTTCATATTCTCGAGGCCGCGGCGAGTCACTTCCCCAATGGTCGTTTAAATCTCTGTTCTTATATTCTCCTTTATATTCTGCTATATTCTGCTCATATTCTCGAGGCCGCGGCGAGTCACTTCCCCAATGGCCGTTTCAATTCTTGTTATTTAATTTCTGCACCATTCCCGTCCCCCCGAGGTCGCGGCGAGTCACTTCCCCAATGGCCGTTTAAATTTCTGTTCTCATATTCTCTTTATATCATGTTATATTTTGCTCATATCATCGAGGCCGCGGCGAGTCACTTCCCCAATGGCCGTTTAAATTTCTGTTCTCATATTCTCTTTATATCATGTTATATTTTGCTCATATCATCGAGGCTGCGGCGAGTCACTTCCCCAATGGCCGTTTAAATTTCTGTTCTCATATTCTCTTTATATCCTGTTATATTTTGCTCCTATCATCGAGGCCGCGGCGAGTCACTTCCCCAATGGCCGTTTAAATTTTCGTTCTTATATTCTCTCTATATTCTGTTATATTCTGCTCATATCATCGAGGCCGCGGCGAGTCATTTTTCCAATGGCCGTTTAAATTTCCGTTCTTATATTCTCTCTGTATTCTGTTATATTCTGTTCATATTCTCGAGGCCGCGGCGAGTCACTTCCCCAATGGTCGTTTAAATCTCTGTTCTTATATTCTCCTTTATATTCTGCTATATTCTGCTCATATTCTCGAGGCCGCGGCGAGTCACTTCCCCAATGGCCGTTTCAATTCTTGTTATTTAATTTCTGCACCATTCCCGTCCCCCCGAGGTCGCGGCGAGTCACTTCCCGCTATGGCCGTTTGAACCCCATATCTTGCTATATTATACTTGTCCCGCTCGCCCCGCCAGAGCAATCTCCCGTGGTGGCCCCTTCTCTCTTCTCTATCATCTCTGTGTTGCAGTAAAACAAGCAAACAAACAAAAAAGAAGGAGCCCGCGCGCTCTCCGCTTCCTCTTCCCCGCTCTTCCCCGAACCGCATGACGTCGCTCACAGATTGGCGATCACGGTGGGACCACTACTGCTTCCTTTCGGCTACCCTTGCAAGTTTGGCACCACCCGTGCCTCTCCACCTTCGCGCCCGCGCGCGCCCCCGTTGTGCTCACGGCAGCACTATCAGTTGTGATTCGTTGTTTGTTTCTTATATGTCTATTATTTCTGTTGTTTTCTTACTCTATATATCTGTCAGCATTCCATTGCATACATCCATTCCTCTTTTCTATCCTTTTTTTATTTCTTTGAGGATCACCCTTTCCCGGTGAAGGAAGGACTCTCCGTTTGGGAATTCCTCTCAACGGAGTAGAATCTCCTACACTGGGACCTCCGTAAGTCCCCGACATCGAAGAATCTCCTCTTCGTTCACTGGGCTGGTTGTACCATTGAAGTTCCCCGGAGTTAGTCATTTCATTCGTGGTGAGACGAGAGACCCTAGCTGACACGGCAGTGAAACAAAAATAAACTAGGGTCCTCATTTTGTGTGAACTTCGGATCTCGTTAAAAACACAAAAAAAATCATCAAAATCAAAACACAAAAAAGGGCGTAAAGGCATCCACTTGTTTGATAATCTCTGCTACCTACTTGCTAGTGTATGTTTTTACGTTCTGGGAAAACTGTGAGCATGTCTCACGAGTCTTTTGAGGAGAACCACCCTAGCCGTGGTTTGACAGCCGACCCGCGAGTCTATGCTATGGACTCGGGTCCTTCTCATGACCCCTCGCATGAGGTGCAGGTTATTGCCGGGGACACGTCCCCGCCACAGGATATCACTTCCTTACTGGGCATCCTCGCCAACACGGAGCTTACCTCTGAACAGCTCCGGGCCTTCCAGGCCATTCTAAAAGGGAAATCTGTTTCCCCCACGCCCCAGGAATCAACTCCGGCCATCGCACCTCTCCAAGAGTCCGTGCAGGCCATTCCATCTCCCTCATTGGCGCAAGCCATCCAGTCTCCCTTGCTTCAAGGTCAAGCGAGCCAACAACCACCCTCATTCCAGTTCCCGTCACAATCTCAAACTCCCGTTATTCCCCACACACCGCTTCAGCCAGGGCCAACTGTCGGTGGTCCGACAGCTCCCTCTCATTCGGGGTTTCCCCCTCAAGTCTCCGGGAGACAGTTTCTCCCCCAGTGGCAAGTGCCACCTTCACCTCCAGAGGAGCTCGCCCAATCGCTCCTCAATAGGTTCAACCGCATGGACGAGCAGTTTCAAAATCTGAGAAGAATGGTGGACGTGAAAGCCACCCTGGAGGTTGCTTTGCCAATCCTTCCCGTCATTCATCTTCCCCCCTCCGAAATGCCCACGTACCGCAGGTACAATGGTACCGGCAACCCCTTCATTCACCTCAAGGACTTCATGTATGAGTCCTCCTACTGGCAAAACGATCAGAGGTCCCTGGCATACCTCTTTCGGAGATCATTGGATGGTCCCGCGCTTGAGTGGTTCTATTCTCTGGAGCCCCGCGAGGCCGAGAATTTTGAAATAGTGCAGAGAAGGTTCTTGCAGAAATATAGGGATAGGGTCGGTCCCTCACTCTCCATTACCGACCTAGTGGCCGAAAAGATGAAGCCCGACGAGGATTTTATCCGCTATGCTGATAGATGGAGGTCTCTGGCGGAAAGAATAAGGGATACCCTCTCTGAGCCCGAACAAGTGAAGATGATTGTGTCTAATGCAACCCCACAGTTCAGACACGTCCTGGCCATGAATAAACTTACTACAATGGAGGAACTCTATGAAAGGGCCCGATACATCCAAACCCAGCTAAAAGACTCCCCCATCATGAACATGTTTGAGTCACCGAAGCCCAAAGTGGTCAGAAAGACAGGCGCTGGTGTCCCGGGCGGAGCCACAGAAGGGGTTGTGACAAATGAGCAAGTGGGTGCGGTCAACAATGCCAATTACGCAGTCAACCCAAGGCCTCCACAAATGCCCCGACTTCCCCTTCAATCGGGTCCTTTCCCTCTTCGTCCTCCACCCCAAAATAATCCACCCCAGGATAATATGCCTCCATTACGTCAACCCCAGCAACAACAACCACAACCTCAGCAACAACAACCACCGCTTCAGTACAACCAAGTTCCACCCCCGGGGAACTATGGTCCCCAACAGCAACAAAGGAGGCCGCTCGGTCCCAAGAGAGCCTACTATCCACCATTGCCAGAAACCTTAACAGACATTTTTAATGCCCTCATGGCATCAAACCAACTCGCCCTACCCAGAGAAAGGCCCGCGTGGCCCCCCAATGTTGATACCTCCAAATACTGCGTCTACCACAGGCAGCCGGGACACACAGTAGATTACTGCTTCCATTTCAAAGATTACATCCATGATATGAATGATGAACATCAAATAGATTGGGATGAGATGAGACGGTACGTCGCGGCTCTCAAGGCTAGGAGACCTCCTCAGAGGCCACAGCAGCAGTTACAACAGCAGCAGCAGCAGCAACCACAACAACAACAACAGCCTCAGCAGGCCCCACAACAACAACCCGACATGGGAATAATCCAGAATCCATTACCGGAGCACCAACAGCCCAATCATCAGGTTAACCCCATCTCCTCCTTCCCGGAAGTCGGGAGAGAGCAGGTGTGGCACCAGGAAAGTACCTCCATTCTTTCTACCTCCAACCCTATCGTCATGCACCCCCCTCACCTTGCCCGGGTAGCACCTCTCTCTCATCAACCCGCGTCAGTATCACCATCACCATTTCCACTACCATTACGCCCTCTCATCCGCACCCCGACCTCCTATCAACCGACACTCTCCACTACGCCTTCACACCCTCTCATCTTCTCTCACTCCCCCACTTTACCACCCACCTCTACCACATTTACCCCTACGCCTTCTAAACCCCTTGTCATCCGTCAACCATACATAACCCCGTCTTTCTCCACCACATCACCACTAATGCCTTCAAAACCACTCATCAACCACCATCCACCTCAAAACCATCACCCGTTTCAAACCTTACCCACTTCCACTTTGCCTCCGCCGCCACCTTCTAAACCCCTTATCCTTCATAATCCGCGCAATATCCCCTCTACCTCCGCCATGCCTCCACCTAACAAACCCCTCATCAGAATCCCTGCTCCCGTCGTCACCCCTGCTTCATCAACCATTCCTCCACTACTACCCCTCAAACCCCTGTTAAGATCCACTGCTACCCCCACAGAGGTACAAAAGCCGCAGGCAATGGTGCTCCGGAGTGGAAGGATTTTCCACAGGGTTTTCCCCCACAACAGTCAGAATCCCGAGCAATCTCAGCCAGAGAAGGATGATGCAGAACAACCAGAAAGAGCTATCCCTGGAACACAGTATGATCTATTGAAACACTTGGACAAGACACCTGCCCGGATCTCCATCCTAGAGTTACTTCAAAGATCCACATCCCACCAGGCAGCCTTAATGGAATACCTTCAAAGAGTCATGGTTAATGAAGACCTCCCCGTGGAGAAGATTTCGACAGTCCTGACCCCAACAGACACACAACCAGCCATTATGTTTCACAACTACGAGCTCGCTCCCAAGGAAGCTCGGAAATATGCACTGTGCATTTCAATAAAAATCAATGGGGTATCCATAAACCCGTGTCTTGTGGATACGGGTGCATCCATAAATGTGATCTCCATGAGCACTCTTCAGTTGTGTGGGGTCAACGAGGAACAAATAAGACCTTCCTCGATCACGGTCACGGCTTATGACAATAGCAAAAGGCCGCCGCAGGGGATGATTATTCTGAAGGCAGAACTAGGCCCCATGGCAATTCCCACGGAATTCCATGTCCTCGACATGGACCCCACATTCAAGGCTATACTGGGTCGCCCTTACATCGAAGCCATGGACGCTGTGCCTTCCACCAACCATCAGTGCATGAAGTTTCCTTACAATGGGAGAATTATTAAAGTGGTCAGTACACCTGTCCTTCACACAGTGGATGCTATCAACACCTCTCTGCCTTCTGTTTGGCCGTCTCATCGGCCCATATTGTCACTGCTGGACGTACGTGATCCGTCTCATGTTCCACTAGCACCAAAGGAGCCGGTCAGGGCAACCACAACATCATGTCTCCCTCTTCACTCCAAAGGTTGGGAGATTATGAGGAATATCGGCTATCAACAGGGAAAAGGTCTGGGCGCACAATTACAGGGTATGCTCAAACCGCCAAAGGAAATTAGGCCGAACCGCAGGTTTGGCCTGGGCTTCAAAGGACCGTTCAAGGCAGATTGGAAGCCCCTCACGTGGACTCTATCAAACCACTTCAACAGAGGGCCCGTTGTTCAGATGGGAGATCACCCACGAGAAGCATATGGGGGATCACATGCTGTATATTTGGCTGAAAAATGTCCGAGGATCACCAAAAGAGGCAAGATCAAGGATCCGGAATGCGAGTGGGACAAATGGTTCGACATACGGGACATTTCCGTTGCACTGGAAAGGATGTTCTCGTCTCCGCAGCTTGAAGGACCACCATTGATCTCCGAAATACCAGAGAATATTACCACTCTTGCCAAGGTTCCAAACTATCCTCGTCCTCGCCAGAAGGACTCTGTCATCGACGGATCTTCATCCGTCTTCAACATTGCCGTCGACGGCTCACTAGCCGCCATCCTCTCCATCCACTCGTCTCAGCCTTTGCTGATATCTTCTTCCTGGGCCAGACAATTGTCTGATGATCTTCCCAGGTCCCCTTCTTTGCTTACATACCTGCGCGGGCTTTTCAACCCGCGCCAGGTCTTCAACCATGATCTGCTCTATGAGCCTCACAATCCTCTAGCCATAACCCCTTTTCTCTCTCCTCCAATCTCTTTTCACTGCTTTGTCATTAAAAATGAAAACGAAAAAAAAACGTCAATTTTCAAACTCCCCAACAACACATCTTCGTTGAGGAAACCTCCTACATCTCCCACGGGTGCGTACCGCCTTGCGGACCACCCGTCCAAGGTCCGATGAGCGACCTTTTCTACCCCTCCTCTGAGGGGTCTTCTCCTGTACATTCTACACCATCCTCTTCGTCTTCCTCTTCTTCTGTAAATATTGTCAGTCAATCTAGGAATGATAGGCCAAGGGTAATACCTAGGAAGAAATCCAAGGGTAGGCAGATCCCTCGTCGATTCCTTCTGGATTTGGCCGCCAGGTGTCAGGCCCTTCTTGTCATCCCCCAGTTGTTAGAAAATCCCATCCAGCTACCCGAAATAGAATGCGAGGGCGACTGTGCATCTGATGAAGGGTATGGAGTCTACGAGATCACGGATGAAGAATGCCCCACTGAAGATGAGGGTGAAGAATATGAGGATGCGGCGGGCGCATACGCTAGTGGAATGAGGAGATTCGACGAGCCGTCAACCGCCGTAGAAGAATCCACCAAAGAAGTCAACTTGGGAACTGAGGAAGACCCTAGGATCATCCTCATAAGTGACAACCTACCACCCTCTGAAGAAGAGGCATTAATTGAGGTTCTCAAGGAATATAAGGACACGTTTGCATGGAGCTACGAGGATATGCCGGGTCTGGATTCAACCTTGGTCGAACACCGTTTAACCCTAAAACCAGGGTCCGTCTCGGTAAAACAAAGGTTAAGGCGTTTCCACCCTCAGATGGCTTTGAAAATGAAAGAAGAGGTCGATAAGCTCCACAAAGCCAGGTTCATTAGAGTCGTCCTTTATCCTCAATGGGTGGCGAACATTGTCCCGGTCATGAAAAAAGATGGGAAAGTCAGGATTTGCATCGACTTCCGGGACCTTAACCGCGCGTGTCCAAAGGATGATTTTCCCTTACCTCACATTGATGTGCTGATTGATAACACGGCAGGCTACGAAACCCTCTCTTTCATGGATGGATTTTCAGGATACAATCAAATCCGTTTGGCAGAAGAGGATCAGGAAAAGACGTCATTCACTACCCCTTGGGGAACATATTGTTACGTGGTCATGCCGTTTGGGTTAAAGAATGCTGGAGCTACTTACCAAAGAGCTATGATGGCCATATTTCACGACATGATGCACATATATCTGGAAGTGTATGTGGATGACTTGTTGGTAAAATCAAGGACCAGGATGGAACATCCAGAAGTTTTGGCTAAGGTCTTGCAGAGGTCAAGGGAGTTCCAACTGAAAATGAACCCGAAGAAGTGTGTGTTTGGAGTGTCGTCAGGTAAGTTGCTGGGGTTCATTGTGAGCAAAAGAGGGATCGAGATTGACCCCGACAAAGCCAAGGCTATCAGGGATATGCCACCTCCCAAGAATTTGAGGGAAGTCCGAGGTTTAATCGGGAGGTTGCAGTTTATTCGTCGGTTTGTGTCTCAACATTCACAAAGGTGTAGACCTCTCTACGAGTTGACCAAGCCAGGAGTAGAATTCCACTGGAATTCTAAATGTCAGAAAGCTTTTGAAGGGTTGAAGGAATATCTGGCTAGTCCACCCGTTCTCATTCCACCCAAACCAGAAAAACCTCTGATCCTTTACGTCTCAGTCTTGGATGACTCCGTGGGAGCCGTCCTCGCACAAGCTGATGAAGAAGGCAAGGAACGGGCAACCTATTACTTGTCTAAACTTCTCAATCCCTGTGAGCAGAAGTACACCGTCATGGAGAAAACCTGTGCTGCCCTCGTTTGGGTGGTGCAGAAATTGAAGCACTACTTCTTGGCTCACGAGGTCCACTTGATTGCTCGAATGAATCCTATCAAATTCCTTCTGGAGAAATCCGTCCTTACGGATAGGCTAGCACGCTGGCAAAGTTTTCTCTCTCAGTTCGACATCACCTACATCCAGCAAAAGGCGATTAAAGGCTATGCCATAGCCGAGCACCTCGCTCACCATCCTCTTCCCAAGTTCGATCCCGTCCAATCAGAGTTTCCAGATGAGGAACTAATGTCCATCAACCAATCAGATGAGCCAATGTGGACACTATATTTTGATGGAGCTCTGAATTCTCAAGGGAGAGGAATCGGCGTCGCCCTCCTGTCGCCTGAAGGTCTCACATTCCCGTTGGCATATCAGCTCAAATTTTCAGTCACCAACAATATAGCTGAATATGAAGCTCTTCTAGCTGGCCTAGAACTCGCCCATTCTTTTCGTATCACTGAGTTGCGAGTCGTAGGTGATAGTCAACTCATCCTTCGCCAGGTGCTCACTAAGTATCGCACTCGCGATCCCAAACTCAAGCCATACCAAGAACTCACTGCGGCCTTTGCCAAACTGTTCGCCAAACTGATCTTTGTTCATGTCCCTCGTCATCTGAATATTCTCGCCGATGCCCTCGCCTCGTTGGCATCATCCATAAGGTTCCCTCTAGGAAGATGGTTTAAGTCCATTTCCATTTACAAACTTCATGCTCCTGCAATCGATGATGCTTCCTACGTAAACATCAAAGACAGGATAGCAAGGAAGATCCTGCAGGAAGATATCCTTGAAAAGAGGGAGATCATGTTGGCAGAGGCCGAAGAAGAACTGGCTGATGAAGAGAAACCATGGTTCTATGAAATTGTCAAATATTGCCAAAATCAGTCTTATCCTGAAGGGGCCACCGCAGAGGACAAGAAAGCCATAAGAAGGGTGGCTCAGAAATATACATTGGTTGGAGGTCTACTCTATAGGAGGAGCCTTACTGGTATTCTGTTAAGATGTCTTGGTGACGATGAGGTTTGGAAATGTGTAGAAGAGACGCACTCGGGTGTGTGCGGTGGCCACGTGAATAGTCAGATGCTCGCCAAGAAGATCATTCGTCAAGGCTTTTATTGGCCCACCATGGAAGAAGATTGTGCCATCTATGTCCGTAGGTGTGTCAAATGTCAACTTCACGCCGATAAAATCCATTCACCATCTTCCTCACTTCATCCAATATCCTCCCCGTGGCCTTTCTCCATGTGGGCATTCGACATCATTGGTCCCCTAGGTGATCCCAATTCCCTCACCAAGCAGAAATCTTTCATCCTTACTGCGACGGAATACTTCACCAAATGGGCCGAAGCCGAAGCTTACGCGAAAATCAAGGCGTCAACAGTCTGCAAGTTCATCATGAAGAACATCCTCGCCAGATTCGGCATCCCAAGCACGATCGTCACCGACAATGGGCCACAATTCATTTCTCAGGACCTACAGGACCTCTGCAAAAGGTACGCAATTGCATTGCATCATTCATCGCCATATTACCCACAAGGTAACGGCCAAGCGGAGGCCACCAATAAAACATTGCTCAAAATCATCAAAAAAACCTGCGAGTCTAGTAAGTTTTCAGACTGGCCAGAAAAGCTTATCGAAGCTCTATGGGCCTATCGCACTTCAATCCGTACCCCCACCGGGCAGACTCCATTTGCCCTTACTTATGGTATGGAAGCGGTAGTCCCGTACGAGACTCTGATCCCTTCTCTCAGGGTACAATTGGACGAGGAATTTCCCCTCGACGATCGTCGTAGTTCACTCCTCGCCCAGTTGGAACTCTTGGATGAGAAGCGGCTGGCCGCCGCCGAACACGCGCGTGTGTATCAAAATAGACTCGCTCGCTTTTACCAAAAGAAAGTCGTTGAGAGAAAATTCAAAGTCGGTGAGATGGTCGTAAAAAGAATTTTTGTCAAACCTGGAGGGCCGCGTTCTAAGCTCCAACCCAATTGGGAAGGACCATTTGTAATTCAAGCCGTGTACCCTGGCAACGCCGAAGGGACCGAGTTATCCCACCCTTGGAATGGGCTTTATCTTAAGAAATACTACCCTTAGCACAAAACAAACAAAAAAAATGATGAAAAGATAAAAAAACATCAAAAATAAAGAAATACTGAAAACCACTAAAAATATGGAAAATTCAAAACGCCGATGCCTGGCAGTCACCATGTAGTTAAGTCCCTGCATCTAACCTTCATGTTAGGATAGGGCCCATTAAGGCTTGGTAGGCACCGGGTCTTGGTTTGCCAGAACCGTGGAGATCCCTGTCCGGCCACGTCGGCCTATGCTCGCTCGAAGGAAGCTAACATGTGCTCACTTATGTATTTTATTCAAAAAAAGTCGGTAGCATCACCTACGGTGGGGCTCCACCCAGAAGATCTCCGGAAGCTGTAATCTTTATTCTTTTCTCTTCGACCAAATGAGACAGTCGGCGCCCTTAAAACGCTGAGCATGAGAAACCGAAACTCAAATCCCAAAGGCAAGAGTAGGACCCATTTCCTCGAGCATCGATCAGAGCACGAGAAGAGGGCAGTGTCCCCGCAGGCATACGAAGAGGGAGCCCACAAACGTCAAATGACTATATCTCCCTCACAGAAAGAAATACAAAATCAAAATCAAGAGAAAAGCCTGGTCGTGACCGTGCCTGGTGCGATAAACGAAACCCCTCAAAGCAAAAGTCTGAATCCACAAAGGGGGGCCGTGGAATGTAAATGCTCGAGATTTGGTCCGAAGTTGTCCGAAAGGAAAGAGTTAATGGGCCCTTATTCGCTCGTCGGGTTAACGGCTTTGCCGGTCCTCTCAGGAGGTTTATCCCCTACACTCTTCCTTCTCCCTCTAAAGATGAAGGTTCGATGGAGTTTCTGAAAGGTGAAAACTGCCCAGGGTCTGTGACCTTATTTTAATATACACATTTTGGTTGCCTACTTTGAAAAGCAAAAGCTATCGCCGTGAAGGAGTCTCCGTATTTCTGGCTGGTCAAGACCCCTGTTTACCACCTTGATGTCTTCTTGCTTAACCTCGGGCTTAGGCCAATGCAAGCGCGTCACCTATGGGTGCGACGGCGTCTGATTCCGGGTCAGCGTCGCGCGGTTAGTCGTTAGGGTTCCAGGGTGTTCCATCATATACCATCTAGGGTTGTGAGGAAACAGACCCGGGTCGGGCAAATCTTTTACCTCAAACACCTTTTGGGTGAATCCCTGTGGTCGGAAGCAACTGGGAGCCTAAGCATGGCATGACGGTATTGTCATCAGGGTAAGTCTTAGCCGGCGGGATCGTCATTCGAGGGGTCTAGAGGCCCAAATCAACCTAGATGTGCACTTAGGATACCCGGGAGGTTAGTAAGAAACCCCTGTCTCACGTAGGTTAGGTGCCATTTGGGTGCTTGCCGGGCGTTAGCAACAAAAAAACAATCGAAACGATAAAAGCAAAAATAAAAAAATGGAAAAGAGAAATGTACATATTTGCAAACAAAAAAATCTTTTTATGATAAAACAAAAAAATATATCAAATATAAAAAAGAAAACAAATCAATTTTACATGATTGCATTTACGTGCATCATCTCATTTTTAATATCGCTTGCATTCGTGTGCTTGCCTGTCGCATTTATCATCACCGCATCTTTCCCTTACCTTCGTTAAATAAAGGCTTGGCCCCTTGACCAGTTATCAAGGACAGTCACAGTGACCATTTGCTTATTGAGCAAGGGGCCAAGTCAGAACAGAAATTCTGATTTGTTTGTTTCAGTGATATGCGCAGGGATTCAGGTAACTCTGTACGCGCTCTGGTTGTCGACCAGAGCCCTGACCGTTGTCGACCATGAAGCAATACAAGCAAATCCAACTCTGTACAGACTTTTCCTCTGTACAGACTTTCCTCTGTATAGACTTTCCTCTGTACAGACTTCGGTGGTCGACCAGTTACTTTTCCGCTGTACAGACTTCAGTGGTCAACCAAAGGTCTGCTCGTTGTCGACCACGGTACAGACAGAGCATCAGACAGAACTGCCATACATCTGAACATTGCCCCTTGTCGACCAGCGACAGGGCTATTGTCAACAATGAGCGATACGAGCGTCAGCCTGAAGAACCAGCCGTCTGGACAATGCTCATTGTCGACCAGAGACAGGGTCGTTGTCGACCACAAGCGGAACCGCGTCCAGAACCGAAATCCAACCGAATTCAGTTTCTGTTGAGAAAAACCTGCAGGTTGTTGCTGCAGGTTGTTGGGCGGTTCAGATGATAAGAGTACGCACGGGATTCAAGGAGAGAATCTTGCTAAGAACCGGTCAAATCTTTTCTAAGATTCTATTTAATCTTCTCCCTGTTTTTAGCGAGTAATCCAACAGGTTTTGCACTTGCGCGGGAAACAGCTTCGTGCTTAATAAGAACTGGTGCAAAAAGGAGAAGAGATAGAGAGCGGGGTGTGGAACATAGAGCAGAAGAAAAGGACACCCACGAAGATACTCTGAAAGAGAAAAGGAAGAGTGGCTCTCCGGCAATCAAGAAGCAGCAGAAGACAGAAGTGTTCTTCGGTGCTGCAGAAAGAAGACCTGGCTCAAGGCGTTGCAAGTTCCAGCAGCAAGGCAGCTGAAGGCATCCTGCTGGAAGTCCTACAGGGAGTCTTGCCTTGTTACCTATGTGATTGAGTCCCAAGCTGAACTCTTTAATTACTCTGCTTCAAAAGTCTATGTTCAGCCTTGTTACACCTTTTTCTATTTATCTTTTCATTACATCAAGTGTCAAGCTGTGAGGCAGCGGAGTCAAGCTGTGAGGTAGCGGAGTCAAGCTGTGAGGCAGCGGAGTCAAGCTGTGTGTCAGCAGGAACAAGCTGTGTGACAGCGGTGTTTGTGTGAGATCAGAAGTTCTCATTTAGTGAAGCCTTGCTCAAGTTGAGCAAGGGGTGGACGTAAGTCTCGGGAAGAGACTGAACCACCTAAAAATCCTGTCTTGTGATTTTGCTTGTGGTGTGTGCTCTTATTACTGTTTGCTATCGCTATAGTTATCAGTTTTATCTTTGCAATCCATCGTTTGCTTAAGGTCTAGTTGATCCTTGGTTTATTAATTGAAAAAAGGGGCTAGATCTATTCACCCCCCCCTCTAGATCTATTCAGTCCGTACTTAACACGTGGTATCAGAGCCAGACTCTCCAAAAATGTGGTCTAACAACCAGGAGAGACCTAGCGGACTGAACTCTAGAAGTCTAATGGCTGAGGGACACTCAGTGACTAGACCACCATACTTTGATGGAAATGATTACTCATACTGGAAAAATCGTATGCAGGTGTTCTTGAGAGCACAAGATCATGAGATGTGGAGAGTAGTGAGCCACGGACCCTATGATCTGCCCGAAGACGAGGATACCTGGACCAGAGAACAGGTCAGAAAATCAACCATCAACTGGGGAGCTATGAATGTAATGCAATGCGCACTTCATCCCACGGAGTTCTCAAGAGTCTCACAATGTGCAACAGCCAAGGAGATGTGGGATCGACTCAAGGTCATCTATGAAGGTACGTCAGAGGTAAGGGAGACAAAAGCAAATATGTTAGTCTCAGAATATGAAATGTTTAGAATGAAAACTGATGAAAACATTTCTGATATGTATGCTAGACTAGTGCAACTAACAAATAGCTTAAAGAGTCTAGGGAAAACCTACAAGGAGCAAGAGCTAGTGAGAAAAATTTTAAGGTCCCTCACTCCTATGTGGCATACCAAGGCCACAGTCATTGAGGACTCAAAGAACCTCACTACTATGACTGTGGATGAACTAGTAGGTTCCCTAATGGCCTATGAGGTCAATCTAAAAGGAAAGGAAGAAGAGGGCAAGAAAAAGAAACAGCTAGCTCTGAAAACTAAAATAGGCACCTCTGAATCATCTGACACTGATGACTCATCTAGCACAGGTGAGGAAACTGGTGAGCTTGCCACGCTAACAAGAAAGTTCAGAAAGTTTCTGCGGAAGGAAGGTAAGGGATTTAAAAATCCGAAGGGCATGGTAAGAAGGTCACCCCAGTTTCAGTCTGACAAAACTAAAGCCTCATCTAACAAACTTGCCTGCTACAACTGCAGAAAATCAGGACACATGAAGGCTGAATGTCCAGAGGCTCCTAAGAAATCAAGCTTCAAGTGGAAAGGCAAGAGACCAAAGGCAATGATAAGCACATGGAGCGAGGAGGAGGAAAGCAGCGAAGAGGAAACAACCTTCGAAGAAGAAGAAGGAAACACATGTCTAATGACCAAAGGAGACAGCAACGATCTTGAGGTAACCTCCCCTTTTCAAGATTTTTCTAGTTCAGATTGGGAAGAAGCCTATTCAGACTTACTTGATACATATGAAATAACAAGAAAGGAAAATAAAAGGTTGAAGAAGAAAGTTAATCAGCTCAATGATGACAGCAACCTAATTGCTAACAGAACTAAACTAGAATTGGAAATCACCACCTTGCAAAATAAGCTGAATCAACACAAGACAGATGAGGAAAATGTCAAAGAACTATTGGAAGAAAATGAGATACTAAAAAACACAATTGATGAGTTAAAACTAAAGACTCAAGAATATGAACAGCAAACTAAGTTAACTCAAGAAAGAAACAACTCACTCAAGGAAGAAAACAGTCAACTTCTGAAAGAAATAGAAAGAATCCAAAGTGAACTAAAAAACAAATAGGAAACATTGGAAAAAATGACTAAGGGTGAAGAAAACTTGAACGCGGTGTTAGGAATAAAAGTAAATTTTCAGAAAGAGGGGTTAGGATACAACCCAACAGCTAAAAAGGAATTTCAACTAAAAACGTTAAATGAAAAAGCTGACACAAAAGGAAAAGGCCCCCTGATAAACCTATATCAAAACAAACAAAAGGACATAGCTGAAAGTTCCTCTAAACAGACTAATGTCACCTGGGAAGAGAGGAATTCTAAAGGGAAAATGGTCAATCTACATCAGCTTAAAAACAACAGCCATATCAGACGAGAAGTTCAAATTCACAGAAGTAACCAGACAAACAGAGCATTAAATCATGTTAATAAACCCAGACCTGTAAAACAAGGTGTCTGGAAACAGGCTGGTCGACAACAGACTCCTCCTATGTCGACCAGAGGGTCTGCCAGAACAGGTACTGGCTTCGGGAGAAACCCTGGTCGACCACAGACATACTAGATGTCGACCAGACATACAAACAGAACCCACAACTTCTCTCAGCTGAAACAGAATGGAAATTAGAATTTAAGAAAATGGACTCAACATAGAGAAACATTAAATCAAAAGGAACACAACCTGAACAAGTTAAGAATCGAAAAGACAAATTGTTCTAACAAAGTTTGGGTTCCCAAGATGTTGTTACAGCAGTTTCATGATTTCACAAGCTATCTTGGACCCGGGTACCATTGGGGTCCAAAAGTTTCTGTGTAATTTGTGATGCAGGAATGTCAGGCAGTCATGCACAACAAGTGGTAAGATCGTTTAGTGCAAAAACTCCATGTAAAATATTCAAAGGTAAGAAACCATCCCTAGCTCATTTTAGAATCTTTGGTGCAAGGTGTTACATTCATAACAATGATAAGAAAGTCTTGGACAAATCTGAACCTAAGAGCAACTCAGGAATATTCTTGGGCTATTCTGATCGATCAAGAGCCTATAGGGTATTTAACACCAGAGATCAAGTGGTTGAAGAACCCCCTCATATTTCATTTGATGAAATTAATGATTTTGGCAAAAATGAACAGGTCAGCAAGGAAGAAGAAGATGGGGAATTTCAGGATGGCAAAGAAAAACCGATGGAGAATGAAGAAGAACTGAATCAAGAAAGAAATCAAGGTAATTCTAATGACCAAACCGAAGGAGAGGACAACTCAGGTAACAATCTTGAAAACTCAAGACTTCTTAGAGATCATCCCTTGGATAACATTATTGGTAGTAGTAATGATCCTAGGAAGACTAGATCTCAGCTCAAGACCATTAATGAACTGGATCAACTTGCTCTTGTGTCCCAAATAGAGCCCAAATCTGTAGTGAAAACCTTAAAGGTTGAATCATGGATAAGTGCCATGCATGAAAAACTAAATCTGTTTGAAAGAAATCAGGTGAAAGAAAATCAGTCGTTATTTATGACTCTCTATCATTTCTGCAAATAGATATGTCAGCTAAGTATCTGCTACTGGTAAGGTTGGGAGTTCAACTGATTACTGAAGCAAGCCTGCAAGCTCCTGGTACTGCTACTGGTTAGCTCTGGTGGTCGACCAACGACCGGGCAGTGGTCGACAACGCCATCAGGACAGGATACTGGATGGGTTCTGTGGCTGCGCAGATGTCGACAACAGACAGTCCCATGGTCGACAATGGATCTGTACGGAAGCAAATGTCCACTTTAGACAGGTTCCTGGTTGACACTAGTTCTGGTAGGGAATCTTCTGGACTGGTTAAACTGTTTGGACTCAGATTCATATTCACTCATTCATCATCATTCATACTTTCCATTCCCTGTGTCTGTCTATCTCATCCTGGCCAACATTTTTTTTTATTCAGCATGGATTCACAAATTGAGGGGGAGTAAAAGTGTAAACTCATTCCTTGGTAAAACATTGAATAACCTAACCATATCTTCCACTAAAATCACCAAAGTAATCAATAAGAGTAGCGGTTGAGTGTAGTAATGAGGATTTGGACTGTACTACAACAATAAAGTCAAGCCATAACTATGATTCTGTCACATGATTTTGAAGACTTATGATTTTTAGTAGTGAGTCGGTTTCTCTACCTGTGCTAATTCTGAACAGTTAATATAAATCCAATAATATAGCATGAATGCACGTGGAATACGCCATAATTCTGTCTTCATGGTAGAGCAATGGATTGGATTCTGAGAAACTACTGCCTCCCATGTTAAAGAAAAAATTGGATGAAAAATAAGTGAGAGGCATGTGTGTCATGAAGAATCAATCTATCTCTGCTGCTCTCAAAAATTATTGAGATTGGGCACACTGAGTAACTGGGGATATTGGCGTCTGATAAACGTATATCCTCACGGATAAAAGGTGTGTCCCAGTTAAAAGTGGAATGGTTAGACATGCTAAGTAGCCGAGGTTTCTGGCGTGTAAAAAGTATGTCTCCTCGTGTAGAAAAGCATGTGATAAACCTGACCACAGCCTTCAAAATGATTCCAAAAAGAAAATTTCAAAATTACTCAAACGACAGAAGAAAATGGTTGACCGAAGGCATGGCATGCAAAGAAAAGCTAAAAACACTGTTCAGCTCGCACTGTTAGTCAAACAGCCTCATGAAATCTATTATAAGTTTGAGAAGTCATATGGAGGAAAATTAGATATGGGGCGCAAGTTTATTGGTGCAATACCTTCAAATTCAATGAACCACAAGGCCCACTCTACTTGTTTACAAGGTGATCTCTGCTAAGAATGGATAGGTTAAATAAATGCTTCATTAAGGAAAGGGCGTACACTTCAATCAATTTCCCCAAAATTCAATTCGGCTGATTAAATCCTGACCCTTCGTTTTCTTCATCAAGCTGTTTCTCTACCCTAGGATAAACACCCAGGAGTCTTCGTATTTCATTCTGCTCCACCACCTCCTTTCACATCCTGTTCGGCGTGATTATTTTTTTTGATTTCCCCTCTTTTTGCTGTTGACAAAGGGGGAGAAAGAGTATGTTGTCCTTGTGCCAAATAATGTCAAGTCTACTTATGGTTATGTTGGGGGAGAAAGAGTTTGTTGTCCTTGTGCCAAATAATGCCAAGTCTACTTATGGTTATGTTATTGTCATCTTACCTTCTCTATGGATGTCTTTGAATAACATATCTTTGAATAACATATCAAATGAATTGTCTGGCTGAAATAATTGCATGTTTTGTCACAATGACTCATGGTTGTCATCATCAAAAAGGGGGAGAATGTTGTGCATCCCTTTAGTTTTGATGATGACAAAGGATATGTTTAATTGCTCCTTCAATATAAAGTAATGGACTCATGATAATTTGATGATGACAAAAGATGTGGTTAACTAATTCAATGCAAATCTGATAGTTCAAGTAATTTCAGGTATACTGAAGTTCTAGTGAAGTCAACAAATCAGAGGAAGTTGTCAAGGTTTCTTGTCGACCAGAGTAGTAGTCATTGTCGACCAACGAACCCAACCAAACACAGTTCAAGCTATGTTTTCTCTGTACGCGCTCTGGTTGTCGACCAGAGCCCTGACCGTTGTCGACCATGAAGCAATACAAGCAAATCCAACTCTGTACAGACTTTTCCTCTGTACAGACTTTCCTCTGTATAGACTTTCCTCTGTACAGACTTCGGTGGTCGACCAGTTACTTTTCCGCTGTACAGACTTCAGTGGTCAACCAAAGGTCTGCTCGTTGTCGACCACGGTACAGACAGAGCATCAGACAGAACTGCCATACATCTGAACATTGCCCCTTGTCGACCAGCGACAGGGCTATTGTCAACAATGAGCGATACGAGCGTCAGCCTGAAGAACCAGCCGTCTGGACAATGCTCATTGTCGACCAGAGACAGGGTCGTTGTCGACCACAAGCGGAACCGCGTCCAGAACCGAAATCCAACCGAATTCAGTTTCTATTGAGAAAAACCTGCAGGTTGTTGCTGCAGGTTGTTGGGCGGTTCAGATGATAAGAGTACGCACGGGATTCAAGGAGAGAATCTTGCTAAGAACCGGTCAAATCTTTTCTAAGATTCTATTTAATCTTCTCCCTGTTTTTAGCGAGTAATCCAACAGGTTTTGCACTTGCGCGGGAAACAGCTTCGTGCTTAATAAGAACTGGTGCAAAAAGGAGAAGAGATAGAGAGCGGGGTGTGGAACATAGAGCAGAAGAAAAGGACACCCACGAAGATACTCTGAAAGAGAAAAGGAAGAGTGGCACTCCGGCAATCAAGAAGCAGCAGAAGACAGAAGTGTTCTTCGGTGCTGCAGAAAGAAGACCTGGCTCAAGGCGTTGCAAGTTCCAGCAGCAAGGCAGCTGAAGGCATCCTGCTGGAAGTCCTACAGGGAGTCTTGCCTTGTTACCTATGTGATTGAGTCCCAAGCTGAACTCTTTAATTACTCTGCTTCAAAAGTCTATGTTCAGCCTTGTTACACCTTTTTCTATTTATCTTTTCATTACATCAAGTGTCAAGCTGTGAGGCAGCGGAGTCAAGCTGTGAGGCAGCGGAGTCAAGCTGTGAGGCAGCGGAGTCAAGCTGTGTGTCAGCAGGAACAAGCTGTGTGACAGCGGTGTTTGTGTGAGATCAGAAGTTCTCATTTAGTGAAGCATTGCTCAAGTTGAGCAAGGGGTGGACGTAAGTCTTGGGAAGAGACTGAACCACCTAAAAATCCTGTCTTGTGGTTTTGCTTGTGGTGTGTGCTCTTATTACTGTTTGCTATCGCTATAGTTATCAGTTTTATCTTTGCAATCCATCGTTTGCTTAAGGTCTAGTTGATCCTTGGTTTATTAATTGAAAAAAAGGGGCTAGATCTATTCACCCCCCCCCCTCTAGATCTATTCAGTCCGTACTTAACAGACACGAGGTGGCGCAGCTGAATCCACCCATTCTTGAGCCAGTCCTAAAGTCCTCATAACTAATCGTAACCGAAGCGGCTCGATTTCATTCAGGTAGTGCATCCATAGTTCCCGTCCGAACCGGGCACGACTTGCTAGAACCCACGGCTGGTTGGCATCGACCATGTCTGAGTAGGGTCTCCAGTTTACCATCGCTGCAGGGAACTCCTGTAGCTCCCGCCTTAACACCATCAGTTGGTAGGTTAGGGGTGCCGCACTCATGATGGGTTCCCACCGCCTGGCTAGCGGCACCATCACGGGTCGCCAATGTCGAGCTCTCCCCATGGGGAGGTAATAATAGCTCCATAGCTGCTGGGCGTAGGTCATCAGCACCTTGCGAAAACAACAAAAAAAATACAAAACAAGCAAAACCAAAAATACCTGGATGAATGGTGTGAAACCACTCACAGTCATCTCACGATCCATTTCTTGGAATAGGCCTGCAAACAAGTGCGCTAGCATGGCAGCTCCCCAGGCATAGTACCCTACTCTTTCAAGGTCTGACAGCAGCTCCAGGAAGCAACATTGGATACCGTCCCCTTTCGAGCCCAGTACCAATCTCCCCAAAAGGAAGAGGAGAAATCTCCTCAAATCTATGTTGCATCTTTCCCAGTCGCCGAAATCTGTGCAGTACACGGCGCGACATCCTATTTCTATCCTTTCCATGAACTCTTCTGAGGATTCATCGTCTCGCCGACGAGTGTCGGTGAGCCCTAATGCATCCATCAGGGACGCCCTAGCTACCGACCTATTTTTCCGACCATCCAGGTCCAAACCCAGTAACTTCTGGGCACCTTCTCTATAGTCCGCGTAAGTGACTCCGGTCACTGCCTCGCCCTCTACCTTCAGGCTTGTGATCCGGACCACATCCTCCAAGCTGGGCACCATGTGCCCCCAGGGCATCAGGAATGCCCGGCTCACTGGGTCTCATCTCTCACACAAGGCTTGGATCAGGACTAGGTCAAGCTGGATCGGCTCGATCCGAAGGAAGGTACCAAATCCCATCACGTCTAGCCTCGCCTTCTGAAAATCTGGGAGGCCCCTGTACACTGCTACTACCAACTCACATAAGATTTGTGATTTTATCACAACCTACACATACAAGGAATGGGGGTAAGGTTTGGTCAGAAGAAAGGAAGAAAGAATGAGAAAAGGGCAAGAAAACTTGGCTTACGAGTTGTGATTGGGCCCTTTCGCTGAAGTGCCCTTCAAGGTCTGAAAGCCTCACGGAACTACTACCACTGGACCTGCTTCTCTTCGAGGAATGGGAAGATTCATCCTCCATCCAACTCTCAGAATTTTGAACTCCTCCTCTCCCGTAAGAAATTGTGCTCCTCGAGTTAGCTCTCGATATACCTGGGAGGATAAAAGGGACAAGAATTTATAGAAATGGAAGGAGTGCGGGCCAAGATTGCCTCCATCACCTGTCAATGATAGCCCTCGCAATGAGGCACCTGCCAAGCGGTCCCATGTGTCGCTTCACCACTCGCACAGGGTGATTGACTGGACGAAGAATAGGACTAATAGCCCCTATGTTGTCTAGGGATACCCTATCATGATTTGGAGGACGTCCGCAAAATTTGACACAGCATTCGGGAAAAGGAACTAGGGCCGCCATTATTGACTTCGACGGCAGATTCCCGTGGAAAATGGTCACAACAAGACGCGATTCTCCGCTTAGAGCGGAGTCTCGGCAGACTCATCACATGGGAACAGTGCAAAGGAGAAGAAGTGTAGGGAAGAAGGAACGCACAAAAAAATAAATAAACAGCAGAAAATCAAATCACTCTATTCATAATTCTACATAAGCTGTCATAAGCACTACAATCATAGAGAGGTGGCGGGCCCACTAGCCCGCCAATCCTCACCATCACTCATCTCTCCGGGCACTCTCCTCCTCTCCCCCGAGGTGAGGGTCCCTCAGAAGCCTCCGGGATCCCCGTGCAGTAGCACCTGCCTCGCCTCTGGGCGCCTGCTCCGCAGCAGTGACTCGCTGCTCCTCCCCTGGCGTGGCGAAGAAGCCACTGGCAGCAAAGCGATCGGACTGGCGGAGTCGCTCCCCGAACTCTCGCGCTCTCTCGTAGCGCGTCTCCATCCCTCCTAGCCTCTGCACGACGGCCTGAATGCCCATTTGGAGCTCCCTCACTTGGGCCTCCAAGGCCCTCCTCTCGGTCAGATCCCGCTGTCGCTCGGACCTTCTCTCGGCTTTCTCTCTCTCTGCCTCTCTCCTCATCATCTGCAGAAGAACCCTTAACTCCAGGATGTCTGGAGAAGGTCTCTCCTCACCATGATGCCGCAGCTCCGCTACAGTCGCCACTCAGGCGTCACGCTCCTCTTCCGCCCGGGTCGCGCGGGCCACCGCACCGGCAAGTTGCTCCCGGAGGGAGGCAATCTCGAGAAAAGGGGCCGAGGAGCTGGAAGATCCGCCAGCCACTCCCACCGTCGCTGTCTGCTGGGCACGCTGGAACGAAATAAACAACGGCCGTCAGTGAAACTCCAAAATCTGAAGTTAAAAGTGCGGCACGTAACTTACTAGGAGTGACAACTCATGTTGAGCGACGGCCAGCTGCCGCCTAGTCTCTGACAGTTGGGCGCGCGAGCCGCCGATGCCACGCGTGTCCCCAGCTTGGGGAAGCCCCGCGTAACTCTCTCTCTGCCGCCGCAGGAAGTCGGCACTGTCCTGCACCAGTACACCCCCTTGCTGTCCAGGGAGACGTACGGGCCAGTCCTCGAGCCTCGCCTTGCCGCGGCTCTCCCTCCTGACGCGGCTCGGCTCGTCCGCACTCGCCCACTCATCGGCCAGGCCCAGGGTCCTTGCCATGTCCTGCACCAAGAAAGGGGTCCCACATCAGTCAAAAGGAACGCGTCCCCTGTCTAGGACGCGTCCATCATTTGAGTGCAACACTCGCCGGACCCTTTCCTCCTCGCGCGGCTCGCTTCAAAACCCAAAATGAATTAAAAGAGGAAGAGATCGAAGGACCTACCGGACCGTGTTCACCTCCTCCCACGCCATCAGGCCCCTCGGGTCCCTCGGGGGCCCGAAGCGGCCCTTCCTCCTCCATGGACGCCGTTCCGTGCTCGGGCGCGTCCCTCCTTGGGCGAGGAGTTCCTCGTCCCTCTCCACCTTCACCATGGTCGGGCCCACCGAACTCCATCGATCAAAAGAAGAGGAAGACGGAAAGGGGGGCAAGCGAATTTCGGCAAAAGGCGGGCTCGTTTGCGGGTAAGGCACGGGAGAAGAAGGACCACCCGTCGCTTTAAATTTGAAATCAAGGATTAAGACGCGTCCTCGCGCCTGGACGCGCCCAAAAGGGGGAAAAGGAAACAAAATCCCCCCGTGCAAAGCGTAGTTCCCCGCTGTTCAGGGCAAGGTCTCGCGAAGCATGCCTCAAAGGACAACTCAGTGCAAAGAAGAAAGTGTGGGAGAGAGAAAAGTACACACAACACAAAAAAGCCATTTTCATTTCATATAATAGTCGAAAGTACATCATACAGTGAGAAGGGTGACGTACAAGCAACTCTCTAACTCTCACCGTCACCCTCCTGGTCATCTCCTTCCTCCCTCCTCTAACGGGGATCCCTAGGGGGCCTCCGCGACCTTTGTGAACCCTGAGAAGCCGTGCTCGCCTCTCCAGGTGGCACCATGCCAGCCTCCAAGATACGGCGACGCTGCTCGGCCGAAGAAACTAGAAAGCTGCCCACAGAAAAGGAACCAGACTGACGAAGTCGCTCCCCGCGCTCCTTCGCCCTCCGATACCGCTCCTCACTCTCCCGGAGTCTCCCCTCCGCCGTACCAAGACTCAGCCGGAGCTCCGACACCTGGGCCACCAGAGCTCTCCTCTCGTCCCAATCTCGATATCGCTCTGCCATCCTGTACTCCCTTTCTTTATCCATGGTCTCCCTATCCCTCTCCCTCTCTCTCTCTAGGGTCTCCCTATCCCACTCCCTCTCTCTCTCCATGGTCTCCCTATCCCTCTCCCTCTCCTCTCTCTCTCTCACCGCCTCCCTCCTCGACAGCTCGAGGGCGATCCGCAGATCCAGCACGTCACGAGGGAGCTCCTCAGCCTCCCGTCGACGCTCCTCCTCCAGCTCCGCAATCCGGGCGTCACGCTCTGCCACCCAGGCATCGCGCTCTGCCACCCAGGCATCGCGCTCCTGCTCAGCACGAACAGCATGGGCCAGGGCCTCCCGAATCTCGGCCACCTGTCAAAGCACGCATGCACCGTGAGAGAACAGTGATAGAAGGAAAGCAGCTAGAAGAGGGTCAGGACCAAGCAAGCACTCACTCGAGCCTCGCGGTCACGCTCGGCCTCCTCAGCCCGAGCCACCGCGTGCGCCAGCTGCTCCTGGAGGGCAGAAACCTCCGGAGGAGGGCCCCGCGAACTGGAACCCGCTCCACCAGCCATCCCGGCTGCCACTGTCTGGTGGGCCCGCTGAAACACGAAGCAGACGTCAGTCAAAGGCTAAGCATCAAAAATCCAGGTCACAAAAAATGCATTGCATAGACTCACCAGGATCTCCAACTCCTGTCGGATGGCCACCAACTGTCGCCTGGCGTCCGCCAACTGGGCCCGCAGGTCGGCGATCATGGTATCACGAGCATCCTGCATTACACATAAGTTAGTATCCCATGCATATACATATAGAAAGGTGGAGCAATTTCATTTCACTTACCCCTGCCATACCACCCAAGCAGAGGCGGTCCCCGTACGTAGCTCGGTACCGTCTCATGTAGTCTGTGCTATCCTGTACGTGGGACACCACTGGGACCCCTCCCTGCTGCCAGTCCTGGTACTGTGCTGGGAAGCGCGTGCACTAGTCCACTATCTTCGCCTTCCCCTTGGTCTTCCGCCCAATGCGGGCCGTCGCATCTACGTCAACCCACTCTTGGGCCAGCCCCAACGTCCTCATGACCAGTCTAAGCCGTAGCGGCTCAATCTCGTTCAGGCAATGGACCCACACGTCCCGCCTGAAACGAGGAAGACCCGCTACAACCCAGGGCTGGCCAGTGTCGCCCATGCCCAGGTAGGGTCTCCACACCACCTGCATCACCATACATACATCATGTTAGTTACCATTCAGTCACACGCATAAAGCTCATACGCATCATACCATGGCCTCGGGATACTCGCTCAGTTCCCGACGAAGTGACGCCAGCTGGTAGCCGTGGGGTGCTGCAACCACGACCGGCCTCCACTGCCGCGCCAGAGGCACGGCCCTCCTGTTCCCATGCCTAGCCCTCCCCATCGGGAAATAGTAATAGCTCCACACCTGCATCCATCATACGTCATTAGTACAATAATTGCATATTTAACTGTAGTAATGCATAAATAAAATATTTACATGGAGGAAAGGTGCGAAGCCACTGACTGTCGTCTCCTTCTCCGAAGTCTGGGAGAGATCAACAATCAAATAGGCAAGCAGAGCCGCCCCCCACGCATAATGCCCCACTCTGTCCAGATCCGCCAAGATCCCGAGGAAACGGCAGTGGATGCCATCCCCCTTCGTCCCCAGCAGAAGGCGGCCCAGGAAGAAGAAAAGGAACCTCCGAAGGTCTAGATCCACCAGCTCCCTCTCGCTCCGATCCTGGGTGAAAGCTGCATGAGCATCCCCCTCCAGTCGAGCCAAGAACTCCGCTCCAGTCTCGCTAACCCGCTGGCGCGGGTCGACGAATCCGAGCGCCTCCATGATCTCCACCCGGCCGACTACCCTGCTGTCTCTATCAGTCACGCTCGTCTCTAACCACAGCAGGTCCAGGGCACTCTCTCGGTAATCGGGGTAGGTGACCCCGCTGACTGCCTCTCCGTCAACCCGTAGCCCGGTAATCCGAGCGACGTCCTCTAGTGTCGGCACCATGTGCCCCCAGGGCATCAGAAACGCCCGGCTCGGTGCGTGCCACCGCTCCCTCAATGCCTGGATAAGAGGAAGGTCGAGCCGGAAGGGCTCGATGCTAAGGAAAGCTCCAAAGCCCATGGCGTCCACACGCGCCCTCTGGAAATCCGGCAGCCCACGGTATGCTGCCACCACCAAGGACCAGCTGATCCGGCCCTTCATCACGCCCTGCACACCACAAAAATCAACAACAAAGAACACATCAGCATCATGAATAGTAATAAACAATAACACTATATATATACTACTTATTTTATTTTTACTTTTTTTAAATATTTATATTTTCTTGTGGAGGCGTCCAATGCCCTGGACGCCTCCATACAATTTTCCTTTTTCTTTTTTTAAAAAAAAACCAAAAACCCAAAACAAAATTTATTAATAATATATATATTTTTATGGAGGCGTCCAGGGCCTAGGACGCCTCCTTATTTTTATTTTATTTTATTATTTACGTAAATAAATAAATAAACAAAAGTAAAAAAAAAGTGGAGGCGTCCAGGCCCCTGGACGCCTCCTTCTCTCACTACCCGGCCTTCTCTCACAGCCTCTCGCACGCCCGTTTTAGCCTATTGAACCACAGAGTGAGGATTCCGAAGTACTTACCGGGTCGTGATCGTCCTCTCCCGCGTCACCAGCATCCGTAGCGGCCTCCGCGGCCAAGAGAGGCACCTCCATCCCCTCCTCCGCAGCAATCTCCTCTGCTGCAGCCTCCTCTGCATCATCCCTCAACCTCCTCGCACGACGAGCCAGTCGTTTCCGCTTCTCTGGACCCTGGCTCGATCCTCCTCGCTCCATTGGGACTAAGAATGGGTCGTTTGGAGTGGCTGGACGGTTAGAATGAACAGTATAAGTGAGTAGGGGGGAGCCCCCCCCTATATATAGATTGACCTTCTATTGGGGCGTCCAGGCGCCTGGACGCCCCCACACTTTTTATTTTTTTTCAAAAATTTAAAAAAAATAGGGGCGTCCAGGCGCCTGGACGCGCCCACAAATAAAATAAATAAAAAAATAAAAAAAATAAAAATAGGGGCGTCCAGGACCCTGGACGCCCCCAAAAATAAATTGTCAAAAAAATAATAAAATAATAAAAATAAAATTAGGGGCGTCCAGGCCCCTGGACGCCCCCATAATGAAAATTTTTCAAAAAAAAATATTTATATATAATAAAAGTAAAAAAAGATAAGAATATGTATATAATCCAAACAAAATAAAAAACACAAAGAAAAAGAAAAACCATAAAAAAGATAATAATTAAGGGGACGGGGGTCCGAAACATCCAAATGCCAAATTTTATTCCATCAGAAAGCAGAGTGAACTACATCAGGGGTTTAGGCACCTTAGGCCTTAACTTCCCCAGTTCGGTTACATAAGCCCTCCACGGCTCGCATTCCTCCACCACGTGCGCTAAGGCCTTTCCCGCAACACTTGTCTTCCAGGGAGCTTTAATGGCCTTCGCTTCCTTCGCGTCCGCTTCAGTGCCCAACTCCCTTTTCTTCAAAGGAACAATACCAGTCGGTGGCGGGAACGAATGGCGTGGGATGCCAATCAGGAGGCAGCACCGATGCGCATTATAAAGGACGAACTCGGTCGCGCCGATCAGTTGAAGGTCAACTTCGGGAGAAGACCTCATGAGGAGATCTAGCGAAAGCAAACATGCCGGTGCGCAAGTAAAGAAGCCTTATGTCACGGTGCGGAAGTGAGACCGCCAGTCTTCACGTTTCTTCAGCCACGGAACGCGGTTCACTACGGTACCACCGAAGCCTAACACGTCGGCTATGTGATGAAGAGGGCTTTGTTGGAAGAGCTTCGAAGCAGTTGGCATTCCCTCGCGGTGGTCGAATTTGAAATGCAAATCCAGCCAGCAATTCAAGACAAGTGCACAACCAAAAGGAGGCTTACCCATACTCGAGGCGGTAAGGCCGCTGTAAAGATAGGCAAGGACGGCGGGTCCCACCCTCTTTCCACGCCAGATCCCGCAGATAGCACCCAGTTGGTCTTCCTCCACCATGTTGTCGATATAAGGGAACAAGAGAGCACCCGCCAGACAGATAGTGAACCCCTTCATGATTCCCTCCAAATAGTCATCGTCTGGTGACCCTCTCAGGGTGTCCATGACCCACTCCGCGAGCTTTTGAAGATCGATCCCCTTTTGAGTACGGACCTTTCGGGCTGCGTCGGGCGGCATGAAGCTTCCAAGGACACTTTCAGAAGTCCCCCGTGTCAGCATCCGCATAGCCTTCACCTTCCCGTCACTCTTGAATTTCTTCAATCCGAGCAGAAGTTCCACCTCCTCGAGGAGGATGGTCACCTCAAAGGTCGGGAAGATAAAAGTGTGGGTCTGGGGATGCCAGATCTCCACTAGTGCGCCCATAGCCGCCCAGTCCATACGAATCTTCTCGTAATGCTTGACGTGAATAAGGAGCCCCTGCAGATGCCACTTCGAGAGTATGGCCCTCATGCCAATGGAGATATTGGAAGTCAGCCTTGAAAGCCATGGCAGCTTGGAAAACTTCCTCGGGCCTGGGAAGAGTGGATATGGCTGGAAGAAGAAAGAAGAAGAAAGGAAGGTAGTAAGAAGAAGGTTCACGTGGAGAAATTTGAAATGAATCAGCTTACCATATGCGACATGATCGTCCCACTCAAATGACCCTCGAGGTCGGAGAGTCGCCTGATCTCGCTGCTAGGCCTGCTCCTCTTCATAACGCGGGAAGACTCTCCTTCCATCCTGAAAATCTCTAGATTCTCCTCTCCTTCCTCTCCTGAGCTTCCAAAACCCACCTTGGTGCATTTGAATGAACTAGCCTAAGGGGAGTTCTTATAGGAAGGGAAGATCGCTACAGGACAGAACATGTCACATCAGCGGTCGCTATCAGGATTTTGTCTGGATCTCCTTTGAACTGTGGTGCGATTCTGCTATAATTCTGCTACTTTATGATGTTGCTAACCTTTGCTGGCCTATGCAGGTTTTACTAACGGACGTCTTTGTCCTATCTCCTGTCCCACCTTTCATTTGGTTGGTCCCACCATGTCATGCATCGTAGTATATGATACATACGCTACTAGAGCATGCCGAGGACCGTGCGGCCCGAACGAATCCGGGATCTGAGTTCCCCTTCAACAAAAACGGTGATGATCCCGGAAGAATTTGGGTTGTACGGATAGGCCGTCAATTTGTGGTAGAATGGGGACGACGGTTCCATTCAGTGAGTTGGTGCGCGGATAAACGGGTCCCAGCCCAGTATCAGCTCACCGGGTCGGTATCCTGACCCGTTCTTCACAAATTGACAATATTATCCTTGGCTATTTTCTATTTTAGTTTGTCTTAAATTTTTCTTTAAACCCAGCATGCATTCATATAGGACTTTGATTTATTGCGGAAGATCATTCAAGAGATTCGATTGTGAAAGCCGTTGTGTTTCAATTCCCACAAATATGAGATATTTCACTCCGAATGAAATACCGAGCTTCCTTGAGACAGCCCCGACGCTGCTCTTCCAAAGGAGACCCTTGTTTGGACAGACCCTCAGATATTCCTTTACCTTTTTTTTGACCCACCTTGGCCGCAGCACTTCCACATTGGCTGGTAACCGCTCCCCAAAGGTGAAACCTCCGGTTTATGACCCAGGTACTTCCACACCGAGAAGTTGGTCTCCTTTTGTTTCGTGCCTGAGCGCACATCTCACCCTCCCTTATTTGATCTCCGTCCAAGCAATCGTCAATATTTGAAAGACCTCCTTCAAGGTCGCCTCATTGAAACTCCAGGAAAGATTCCAAACAGTAACGTCAAAAGCGTGTCTCATCACACCTTGGCATCAACTTATCAGTCCGCTCCCACTCCATTTCACTCCACTTCGATACCATTCCACTCCGTATCGCTCCCTTGCAAAGCAGACGCCAAGGCGGGGCAGCTGTAGACACGCCATTCTTGACGTCTCCTGAGAAAATCTCATATTACTATACAACACCCCGCGACGGCTTACGCGTTTTGAATCACTTGAGTGCTTCCTTTTCTTGAGTCTTCTTCCGCCCTTTTCGGCATCCGGAATCGTCTCATCACGGCATTCGGACGGCATCAACACCAGTCAGACGCATCAAAAGGTTCCGGAACCAAGAAGGGTGTCTGCCGGGCGCCCGCCGACGCCTGATCTAAGGACCCGGGTGGGTCTTAATGGGGGCGTCCAGGCCCCTGGACGCCCCCATATTTTTAATTTATTTTATTTATTTTCTCCGGGCTTAAATCAAATAAAAAATATATAAATTAATGGAGGCGTCCAGGACCCTGGACGCCTCCATAAAAACAAATATAAAAAAAAATATAAAATGCCCGTTGGCATAAAAGACAAAAGATAAATAAAAATACATATTAATGGAGGCGTCCAGGCCCCTGGACGCCTCCATAAAAATAAATAAAAAAATAAAAATGCCAGCCTTGGCATAAAAGACAAAAGAAAAATAAAAAAAATAATATAATTTTGGAGGCGTCCAGGCCCCTGGACGCCCCCATAAAAACCCTCACGGAGGCCGGCCACCGAACGACGGTTTGTCGTGTGTGAAAAATCCAAATTATAGAGACGTCCAGTCAGCTGGACGCGCCCATTTTTGAATCACGAGGCGCCGCTCACAAAACCACGCGTTGTGCCAAACCGCGTGCGGCCGTCGTCGGCTTTCGGTGGACCTGCTTGAGGCGTCCGGGACCCTGGACGCCTCCACTAAAGTATTCCAAAAAAATATATAAAAATGGAATAAAATATTATTTCGGCCCTGATGGAGGTGTCCAGGGTCCTGGACGCCTCCACCCTCCGGAGCTCTATAAATAGAGGCCCCCCCCCTCAGTTCTAAGGGAGCTTCTAAGTGATCCGATAGGCTGCCGGAGCCCAGAGGCTACGGAGTCATTTTCTAACCCGTGGGTTCTTTTGTAGGTGGAGGTTCTGCCGGCTTCTCAGGTGCTCACGCTCACGAGAGGAAGGTCGTCTTCATCCACCGCGCTTCCACGTCGTCCCCACGCTGCCGGAGCTCCGTCGGATTTCACCCTCGGCTCATCCAATAAGCCTTTTTTCCCCCTTTTTCTCCATAGTTCTTTACATTCATCATATTGCATCCTCTATCCCCCTTCACAAGGGCGCCTCTTCTCTTATACTTCTTGCATCCATCATCTCATTTTCCTCCTACTCGAGTCCGAGAGGGGTTTAAAAGATAACACCAACCAGGTGTGTGTCTTGCCATCATTTCGTTATTTTTATCGCAAGGATTTGAATACTACACCTCCATCTTTCTAATCCACTTGTCATTTATTTGTCGTTGTTTTGCAAGGGTACCCGAGGAAAGCCCTCTCCGTCGGCCGGCCGGAAGGAGAGGAAGAAGCAACCCGCCATCTCCCGCTCTTGAGGTAGGCGCGATCACTTTCTTATTTTGGGGTCTTTCGGCCCCTGGCGATCACATCTTTTCATCGAGGCCGCGGCGAGTCACTTCCCCAATGGCCGTTTAAATTTCTGTTCTCATATTCTCTTTATATCCTGTTATATATTTTTTTTTAACTAAAGTTGATACTTGCAAGGGGGGAGACGGGAGAGGGGGTTCATCTCTTCATTGCGGAAGAAGATGAAAACACTATCCCGGTCACCAGGCAAGCGATTTTCATATATAAAAAGCAGGAGAAGAAAGAAAGGGGGGGACATGAGGGAGGGGGGCACAACGGCCACAAACGAGGGCAAAGGCCCAAAAAGAGGAAAGGGGGAACGGCCTTCAACAGGAGGGGGGGGAGATCCACCAACATCCAAAGGGGGGTGTCTGAAAGACACAACAAACCAACGCCGAAATAGGTGGGCAAGATACAAGAGCCACAAGGACTAATGGCGAGGACGGTTGGATCTGCGCCGAGAATTTCTAGAGTTGAAGCGGTCAGGTCTCCCATGAGAGTCGTAGAAGTCGAACGCCTGTTCGTCAGCGGGGTCCGCATAAGGGCCAGACTCCACGGAAGGGGAGGCCACGAGCTCGTCGGACGGAGCGGCAGTGGCTGGCTGGTGAAGGTCGGAGCCGGGGCGCGCGACAGCCGGAAGGGGAGAGGAATAAACACAAGCATAACCAGGCCAGGTGCCCTCATGGATAATAGGACGGTCATCCTGAAGGCGGACCGAGACGGCAGGAAATATCCTGTTATATTTTGCTCATATCATCGAGGCCGTGGCGAGTCACTTCCCCAATGGCCGTTTAAATTTCTGTTCTCATATTCTCTTTATATCATGTTATATTCTGCTCATATCATCGAGGCCGCGGCGAGTCACTTCCCCAATGGCCGTTTAAATTTCTGTTCTCATATTCTCTTTATATCCTGTTATATTTTGCTCATATCATCGAGGCCGCGGCGAGTCATTTTTCCAATGGCCGTTTAAATTTCCGTTCTTATATTCTCTCTGTATTCTGTTATATTCTGTTCATATTCTCGAGGCCGCGGCGAGTCACTTCCCCAATGGCCGTTTCAATTCTTGTTATTTAATTTCTGCACCATTCCCGCCCCCCCCGAGGTCGCGGCGAGTCACTTCCCGCTATGGCCGTTTGAACCTCATATCTTGCTATATTATACTTGTCCCGCTCGCCCCGCCAGAGCAATCTCCCGTGGTGGCCCCTTCTCTCTTCTCTATCATCTCTGTGTTGCAGCAAAACAAGCAAACAAACAAAAAAGAAGGAGCCCGCGCGCTCTCCGCTTCCTCTTCCCCGCTCTTCCCCGAACCGCGTGACGTCGCTCACACTTCCCCATGTCCCCGGAGTATATATGCCGGGGGGATGTAGCAGGTGTTCGTCTACCGGGGTCTGAGACGGTCCCTTAATCGTCCAGGTGTGCATAAAACGACATCACCCGGGCTCATATTGAATGTAGTACCGCTGAGGGCTAGCTTACCCGGAGGTTTAGATCATTCGAGGGAGCTTTTTGATCATGTCTACGCAAATGTTTCGACCCACCATTGCATACGCATGTGGGTCCAAAGGCGAACCAGCATAGTCTCCGGTCATCGAGTCTGAGATTAAAAGAATCATAGAAAACTCATCCGGACATCGATCTAGGACTAATTTATGCTGACAGTGCAGCAGCGCCATGGGTAATCCTTTGTGCGCATGTTCGCCTACAATCTGGCATGATTTAATATTAATAAAAGAGCCAAAACCTAGCAAGGGTAGGTCTGACCCAGAGTGTTATCGACCTTGAAGCGAGGTCAGGTCATGGTCATGGCCATGGCGGAGCAAACTCGCAGGCCCAAACCGTACTCGCAATAGGCCTTGTTTACATTCCCTTTATTCATGATTCAAGGGCACTGGATCGGGCTAAACGGCTCCAAAAGGGCAAACCCGGGACTTCCAGCTGAGGCAGTACAACACAGAGTGAAGCCCAATGGTCGAAAGTAACATAAAAGATGGAAAGAACCTGTTTCAAACCATACAATCGCAATGATAGTGAAAGTAACGGAATTTAGCCCGTAATGGACCCAAAATGAATAGTTAAAAGTTACTATTCATTAACGCTAACTTTTTCAGTGATATCCGACTGTCTGGTAGTTCGGAGATCTTCCCCTCAGGACAGGGCGTAGGTGATCACTAGCTCTGCCCCTGGGACGAGTGGGACGGCGATGCGGGGTCAAACGGACGCTCGGTGAAGCGATTATTGAGTTGAGGTGAATAGTGATCAGCATAAAAAAGATTAAATACATTGGATTTGCATAGTGTTTGGACAGTATCACTTGTTGTTAACGAGAAGAAGCAGTAAACAAAGAAATACCATTTAAGGAGAAATGGGGGGCGACGTACCATGACTTCTCATGGGGTGCCATGATCCGGCACACACCCACATGTTTTTTTTTACATTCATCTCCTTTCTTCTTTTCTTTCCTCTCTTTTCCCTTTTTTTGTTTTGCTTTGAATTAGATCACATAATTTTTTTATTATTTTGATCTCTTATATATATATATATTATTTATTCCTTTTTGTTATTTTAATTTTTTATTTCTATTTATTTTTTGTTGTGCATTTCTTTTTATGAATTGTTTTGTCATTTCATTTTTTATTTTAATTTATTATTGCTATCATTTTTTATTATTTATTTCTTTTATTTATCAGCCTAAGGTCACGGTAAAATTTCGACGGCACCTCCTCTAGACCCATGGCATTTTGGGTGATGAAAAGCGGATGCTCATCAACAGGGAGTTCAGGATGATCCCTTAATTGACCGAATGTGCACAAACGGCAACATCAAGAGTCATTCCTGGCGCCGTATCCCCGAGGGCCAGCCTGCTAGCCTAGTAGAGGATCAGAATTGTCCGGATGCTTTAAAGGGAGTTAAAGGGGCGTCGGGTTACATTGAAAGTAAGAAAACTAGATTTAATCCTTATTGGGCCTAAAGTGAATAATTAAAAGTACTATTCACATATGCCAGCTTTTTCGTCGATATCTAGTCATCTGACAACCATGACGACCCCTCCTCATGGCAGGGTGTCGAGGACCATTGGCTTTAGCCCTGGGATGGACGGGATGGCGGTACAAGGACAAACAGCGGTCCAACAAAGAGAATTAGCGCGTTTAGTGAATAGTGACAATAATAAACAAATAATAAAAAAGGCTGCAAACTTATGCCGATTAGGGTACTCTCTCTTAGGTTTGAATCTATCAGACTCACAAATAGAATATGATCTCTTATTTGCATCATCTTTATAATATAACATACAATGATTAAGACATGCATCTATTTTCACATATCCAAGTCCTAGGTCATTAACCATCTTCTTTATACAGTAAAATTTTTTAGGCAACTTCTCGTCTCGAGACAACATACTCTTGATGAGGAGGAGGAGATGTTCAAAATAACTCTCACTGATGTGAAATTCAGATTTCACGTTTAGCAACTATGAGACCACTGACAACCATCTCATAGTGACTCACTAACATCCCGAAGTAATTGATAATTTTTTTCAACTATCTTGTTTGGCACTTCTTCGTTGTACACATGCTCCTCATGAACATTAAAGCTGAGACCAGCAGCATCTACAATTATATCCACGTGTGTACTTGTGCCTGCAACATTGGCGAGTTGATACGACCAAACATCCTCAGCATGACACATCCAATTCATATAACCGTCCACAAACCATTTCTTGTACAAATGAAGTTGCACCTCCTATAGTGAAATCCACCTCAAGTTTCTACAAACTGAACAAGGGCATCGGATGTGACCCTAGTTGTCTACTTTTACACTTAGATTTCCCAATGCAAACTAAATGAAACTGTCAAATCCATCTTTAAACTCCAAAGACACCACCCGGTCAACTATTCTACAGACATTTTTCCTACACCCACTAAATGTTAACACACAAGTAACTTTGAAATTCTTACTCCAAAAAATAAACCCGACCCTCCCTTCACATCGTTTGATTATCACTTTGAATAGGAATAGAGTGCTATTTAGATTATTACTTTTTAACTCATCTATGAAAATTTGATTACAACATCACTTACTATATGTGTTGTACGAGTTACTAAAAATTTCGACTGCAACTCCCCACGCTTCTACGATATATCAAAAATATTTACTGATTAAGAAATTTTCTTAAATACTTACTAGTAAGTGGTTAAGAAAATACTCAAAATTAATAAATGTACACCAGAGGAGAGTGAAAAGATGCAACCGAAATTTTTAGCAAACTATACAAACACATATAGTAAATGACCACCTAAGTGCGATCAAATATTCACAGGCTATCCAAACGGAATAATTCAAGACTTTAAATTAGATATATATGTTCTCATCGAAAAAGTGAGAATAGACAAATCAATCACAAAGTCTTGAACGGGAAGGTTCATTGACACGGGACTTAACACGCTCTTTTGAAGTACATGTAATGTTAAGTTACACCCACATAGCTCAGCTCATAGAGAGCAGCTCATGTAATTAAATAACATAAAATTAAAAAAAACATCTCATGTAATTAAATATCCCATGTAAGTCAACAAGAAGAATGATTTAGGAAGAAGGCTCTTCTAAGGCTAGGTGATAAATAGGTGGACAAGAAATTGCAACGTAGAAAAATCAAGAGGATGAGACATCTCGTGTAGATACAAAACAACAATCACAACCATGTGTAGTAGTGAAATAAGCTATAAAGTACAAGGGGAAATTTTTCAAAATGGAGAGAGAAAGACCCCTCCCCTCCCCTTTCATTGGACCCCCCCTCTTCCCCCGACGTCAACCCTACAACCCACAAATTAAGAAAAAAAAATAGACTGCTCCCCTCCCCCCGCCCAAATCCACCTACTCCTTCCCTCTCCCTTCTTTGTCTCTCTCTCTCTCTCTCACACACACACATGACCCGTAATGGCCGGCCAGTATATATCCCCCTCCCAACTCTGCCCCCCCTCTCCCTTCTCTATCTCTCTCTCTCACACACGCACATCAAATTGCATAGAATTAAATTACATGAATAAATTATAGTAATTAAATTACATTAAAATTATAAAAAATAGATTGCATAAAAAATAACAACAAATCAGAACTAAATACAAAAAAAATCAAAAAACTACATAACATACATATCCGCCCCCCTCCCCTCCACCCACCTAGACCCACCCCCTCCCCCTTCTCTCTCTCTCTCTCACACACACGCACATGGTCATCAATGGTCAGCCGGCATCCCCCCAACTCCGCCCCCCTCCCTCTCCCTTCTCTATCTCTCTCTCACACACACTCACACACACGCACATCAAATTGCAGAGAATTAAATTGCATGAATAAATTGTAGTAATTAAATTACATTAAAATTATAAAAAATAGATTATATAACAAATAACAAAAAAATCAAAAGTAAATGTAAAATTTTCAAAATTTATAGAAAATATATACCTGCCCCCCTTCCCTCCACCCACGTAGACCCACCCCCACCCCCTTCGCTGTCTCTCTCTCTCTCACACACACACACGTCCAGTAATGGTCGGCCGACATCCCCCCAACTCCGCCCCCCTCCCTCTCCCTTCTTTATCTCTCTCTCACACACACTCACACACACGCACATCAAATTGCAGAGAATTAAATTGCATGAATAAATTATAGTAATTAAATTGCATTAAAATTATAAAAAATTAGATTGCATAAAAAATAACAAAAAAATCAAATGTAAATGTAAAAAATCAGAAATTATGGAAAATCTATATATGCCCCCCTCCCCTCCACCCACCCAGACCCGCCCCCCTCCCTCTCCCTTGTCTGTCTCTCTCTCACAGACCCTCCCCTCCACTACCGAACCCCTCACCCCTCGCCAATGGCCCCCACCAGACTCCCCCTCCCCTCCCCCACCTATCCCCCACCCCCACCAAAATAGAACCCCCCTCCCCTCCCCACCATACCCCACCCCCAATCCCCTCCCCCACCGGAAGAGAACCCCCCACCCCTCCCCACCTTACCCCACCGCCAATCCCCTCCCCCACTGGAACGGAACCCCTCCTCCCCTCCCCTCCCATCTCCCACCGACCGCCCTCCCCTCCCCCACCTACCCCCTCACCCCGCCCCTCTCCCACCGGCGAGGGGTATGAAAGAAAAAAAAACATAGTCAAGGTAAGGAGGACTTACTGGCGGCGAGGATGATGGCTCTGACGGTGGGGTGATGGCGAGGTGGTGGCAAGGTGGCGGTGGGTGTAACGACCTAGGAATCTGGTTACCGGGAAGGCCCGATAACCCGAGACTCGTGCCTCCACCTACGAGCCCGAAGACTCGGAAGGGTTAAAGGAATGGTGTGGAGACTACACAAGTATCACAAATAATTACAGAAATGAACAGTTATATTATTAAGCAGGAAATAAATTAACAGTTTACATGATACATGGTCCACGAGATATAAAAATAACAACAGTAGTAGTCCAAAACTAGTAAAGAGACAAGAAAGAAAAGTACAGCTACACGGGGCATACCCCGGATCTGACCTCTGGCACTAACGTTCGGCACCCGAACCACGCTGAGCCTCAGACGCGCTCCCCTGAGGCCGCGACTCACCTGAAACACGGTGAAAACGAGCAGGGAATGAGTCTCGGAATAAGACTTAGTAGGGATCACTCGAACCCTACCTCGCAAATGGAGAAACCGCAACGCTAGCAGTAAGCAAGTACGTCAGAAAAGGAAAGCCCTGCAATCTACAAAACACCGCTCCCACGGCACGAAAACTGACACACGTGCCACGGTGAAACGACCAGAGCACCACGGTCAACACGACAAAACCCGAAGGTCAAAGTCGCAAGGACTGACAGTCTGACACTCCCGACCCGACAGGAGTACCTCCCACTAGAAGCCAGCCGGTAGCATCCCCTGACGTCTTACACCGCACCGTAGGTGAACAGCCTGACGTGGTACCTACTATCAAAGGCACAACACCGAACAAGTAACCACAAACGAGTGACTAGCTGGGGTCACGCCCGTCAGCGTGGGTCCAACCGCCCCCAACCACGTGTGCACACACAGACCGTACGTCCTAGGTCTGGCTTCTAACTGGTTTTCCCCTGGAGCCGGACTCTGGCTACCGACGAGGGGCCCGACGGAAACCAGTCTACAACCGTCCTCAGAATAGCCTCTCCACCACTCCCTGGTGCGACCACACGCGTGTAAGCAGGCTACGACTAGTGAAGGGTCACTACGGAGTATACTATCAAGTCAACGGAAAACATTGTCCGCATCCGACAACGTACGAGGACCGCCCCACGTACTAGCACCGTCGCACGGTGACCACGGTCGGAACAGAAACGGGGTTGCAAACCACCCGGGGCAACCCAGAGCCTGACGGTCTACCCTAGATGCGTCACAGGTTTTGACGGTCTAGGCAGGACCGTCACAATCACCTGACGGCCCAACGCAGGGGCGTCACACGCTCGATGCAAAACAGGGCGTAACGCACCTACCATGGTGCGTTATAGTCTGTGACGCGCCTACCCTGGTGCGTCACAAGACAACAGAGAACAGCTGTGACGCGTGCCACTCGGTACGTCACAGGGTGTAACGGACCAACTCTGGTGCGTCACAACGTGGGAATGCGTCTGCACAAACGCACCCACATAGGGGGGTCACATGGCTGTGACGCGCCAAGCCAGGTGCGTCACATGCCTTGACCCCCAACGGTCAAAAATCAACGGTCGGCAGCCAACGATCGAACGCCCCTGACGGTCCAACCTAGGTGCGTCACAGCACCGTGGCGGTCTATCGTGGGACCATCACAGTCCACAGACCCCACTTGGCTGCACTCAGGGCTGTAAAGCACCCATCTGGGCGCGTTACATAGTGTGACGGTCACTGGAAGGACCGTCACACCCGCCCGAGGGCGAAACGGCGGGAAACGCCCAAAAAATTGGCCACGCCCCCATGCCTCCACCGGAGAGGGGGAAATTAAAGGGGAAGACCCCTGGGGACCCCTAGCATGATTCTAGGCCATCAAAACGTGAAATCATGCATCAAATCTATAGATCAGGCGAGCTCTCCCCAAATCATGGAAAACTCCAAACCTGCAAGGAATCCCATCTATCGGCCTCCCCTCGACCTACAAATCGTGACAAAGGAAGGGTAGAGGCTAGGGAACGTCACCCTACCTCAATTGCGTCCCGAGACGCGCCCGATCAACCACAAATCGCAAAGAATGCTCGAAAACCCTCATTCTTCTTTGAGCTCCCACGGTTCACGAACGCCTCCACGATCACCTTGTCATCGCCGTCGCCCATAGCCGTCTGCAGCCGGAGGGGCTCGCCGCGGTCTCGCCGGACGAAGAAGAGAGGGAGAGAGGGTGTCGCACGGTGGGGGAGAAAGGAGGAAGAAGAAGAAGAAGAAGAAGAAGGTGGGGAAGAGAGAGAAAAAAAGGGGGGTATTTATAGGAAAGTCTAGAAATTCTGGAAAATACCAAAAAATAGAAAATTATATTTTCGCGATCCTCGCAACGCACCGATCGCAACGGTACCACTCTCGCCTAGGTGAACGGCCCGGTTCACCCGCAACGAGGTTCCAAAGGAATTACCGAAACACACACCGGTAATCGGAAAACACGCACGGAAAAGCCGCAGAACGCTTCCGGGCCTTCGAACCAACTCCGGATCGCGCCGATTCGAACACGAAAGATGTCCGAAACGAAATTTCGGACACAACGGAGCTGGACACTCCGAGAAACCAGATCCGAGACCTACAAAAAAGGATCCAAAAGGTCCAGGATATTACAACCCTCCTCCCTTAAGGAATTTTGTCCTCGAAATTGAGGACAACCCAAGGGGAAAGAAGAGGAAGACTCACTCAAACAGGTAAGGGAACTACTGACGCATCTCGTCCTCACGCTCCCAAGAAGCCTCACCACCATAGTGTCGCTGCCACACCACCTTAACCAAGGGGATGACCTTGTTCCGTAGGTGCTGCTCTCGCCTATCCTCCACGCGGACCGGAAACTCTAGGAGAGAAGGATCTGGAGTCACCTCGGGCCAAATAGAATCCCCGTGATGGGAATCGACACCGAGCCAGTACCATTTCATATTACATTTATGTCCTTTTAGTTTGTGTTTATATCTTTGAGAAAGTATAGGCGCAATTGTACGACTTTATAAGCCAATGCGTCATTCCCACGGATTGTGTGAGTTTCTATGTAATTTGTTAGTAGGACCATCAAGGGGGCCCTCAGCCCTCTCCCATTGGTCCATGTCACCTTGTGGGGCTGGTCAACTATCCTAGGTGGACATCTAGAATGGTGGGCTGGTCATATGGACACATGGGGTTAAATGGGTCAAGATTCCATGGTTGGCCACCTACCCCCATTCAACCTTCTACTATATGGTCAAGGGGGCGCCCCTCTCCCCTTATTAGATTATTAATTTTTGTGTGTGATTCACACTTAATCCCAGCCCTTGATTCCCCTTCCATAGATCTAAGGGTCCACATTGCATTTGATGTAAACCATATATAAGCTTGTGTTTTCATGTGAAATTCAATGAAAAAATCAAAAATTTTATGAAATCCAAGGAGCTTCTTGTGCCCCCAGCCCCTCTCCATCTGGTTCCTCTCCTCCAACCTCAAGTTCTAGAGTGATTCTACCTTCTATCATCCCCTCTCAACCTCCGGTGATCGTCTGTGCCGCCGCCGCCGCCGTTCGTGCCGCCATCGAGCCGCCTCTGCAGTTCTATCTTCGTCCGACCACAGTAGCTTCCACGAATTTTCTGTCTCAGACACGAGCTTGGATTGATCCGAAATTTTTATGGTGTGTTCAACTCTTGCATCCCAAGATCCACCTAAATTTTCACGCCAAAATTACATCGTTTAGTATTTTTACATTTTCGTCCAACCTGTCATCCCAGATCTGCCAGGTTTCTGTCTACAGTGACAGACCCTCTGAGTTCTCCACCTTCAACCACCCTTTTGATTTTTGTTAGGTCTCCCAATTTTACTGGGAGTTTTATCCATCATCCCATACATCCAAAAATTTTCTTAATTTTTGATCAGCCTTCTATCTATTTTAAAAAATTCATGTTTTTCCTCAGCTACAGTGTTGTCAGCCAGATTCCAGATTCGACCCACTGCTAGTGCCAAAATCATAGAAATTTGTAGCCTTTCCCAAATCCATATCCAAAAATAGTCCTGGTTTCCTTGTTCGATTTCCTACAACCTTCTGAAGAACACATCTTCAAATTCGAACATCTACTTCATGGTCAAAGGCAATCAACAGGAAAGTTCTCTGCAAATCTGAGTCTTCGGTTACTGTATAACAGCAGCATATAAAATTCGCCAACATAAAGTACAAATCTGGTTAATTTTTCAGAAGGCTACTAGATTGCAGTACTTCGAAGCAGCTTTCCAACGGCTCTGATCTCGTCGCATTCTGACACCGATGCTGATCGCAGCGTCCGTTCTCGCCGGCGCGCGCTGAAATACAGAACCGGCAGATTTCTGATCGATTTTTCCGACCGGTGCCGAACGGAGCCGCCCGGCCTCCGGCCGGCGAACCAGCGTGCCGCCAGCCCAGGGAACACTTCCACAAGTGTCCCCACCACAGTGGTGACACCGGTTCCCCCACGGTCCCTCCGGACAGCACGTGGGTCCCACCGTCACTAGTTCGGGTGCTGCCGAAGAGACGCGAGAAGCCGCCCGTCAACCCGAATTCGGTCCTCCCGGGCCCGTTTGTGTAGCCCTTTACCTCCCTGCGTGGAGTGGGCAGTAATTCATTTGCTGTAATATGGTGTATTAATTATCCCGGGAGTACGAGTTTCGGCCGGATCCGTCATCCCCACGTCGAGCGCGTGGAGGTATCGTTTTCGCTCCCTTCTCAGCATTTTGCTTACTTCATATATATTTGTTTATGTCGCTGCTAGAGAGCATGTGTAGGGATATCTAGCTCGCTTTATCTATTCATTACCGCTGCTGCGAGAGAGTGCGAGACCGTCCCGTGACCCGATCCGGGCACAAAAGAGAGCCGATCACCCTTGCTCATTGCCGGTTTCTCAACCGCGCACATCCGACACTTCCCTCGTTAAGGGGCAGTCACGAGCTTGTCGTGTCCGTGGTCTCGTCCCGCATCAATTTGGTATCAGAGCGAGTTTAAGTCTAGGGTGTCCAAAAAAAAAAGTGTCACTCATTAGTCATTTACGTCTAAGTCGTGTTTAGGGTCATCATTGTTTTAAAACAAACAAAAAAAAAGTGTCTTTTTGAATTGCATCCCTTTACTCGGTATATCAAAAGGTGTTGTCCGAACGTTAGGCTACGCCTACCGGGAAGGCCGCACACTTGCGCGAGTGACCTTCAGGTCGATTACCTCCGCCGCGTACCACGTTTTGGTTAAGTCCAGGCGCATCATTTTGTATTAGTGTGTTTTGCTTTAGTCGGCGTCTTCTAGTCGGTGTGTTTGCATGCCCACTCGTCGGGGTACTCAGTACTCACCCCCACCACCACCTATGGCCAACCCACGGGATACCTCGGGAGACTTTCACTCCCTACAAGAGGCGATGATGGCCATTATGACTAGGTTGGACCAATCCGATGCTAACTTTCGGACTTTCTCCGATAATATGGATGGTCGCCTTAGAGCCATGGAGGGGCGCTTGGAGACCTCCGACAGGTCGGTCCAAGACCTCGTTGGGCGGTTAGATAGGATGTCACACGGGGACCCTCCAGGGGCAGCCCAAGTCCAACCCGCTCTCATGGCCCAAGTCCAGGCCGCTCCCGCGGCCCAAAACCAGCCACCACAGGGCTCCTCCACCCACCCTTCCTCGGGTTCCCCAACTACCGCACCGTGACCTTGGTCTCGAGGACTATGGTTCCGACAATGCCTATGAGGGATATGGTCAACGCCGTCGTGGTTTTCAGCCACAACGAGATGATGATGATGATCGGGTCCTTAAGACCGTGTGAGCGGACCCTCCCGCTTTTTACGGGTCTTTGGATCCGAAAGTCTACCTAGATTGGGAGTTCGGCATGGACCGTTACTTTGAGTGGTATGATATGTTGGAGCGTCGAAGGGTCCGATTCGCCACCATGAAACTCATGGGGCAGGCACAAACCTATTGGAAGAATGTGGAGAGCCTGCTACTTCAGCGGCTAGAACCCCCGATCGACACATGGGCCGAGATGAAGAATAAACTTCGGCAAAAGTACCTTCCTCCCACATACCGCCAACGACTCCTCGATAGATGGCAAAGTCTTAGCCAGGGAGACCGGTCCGTCTCCGAATACATCACGGAGTTTGATGAGTACTTTCTACGATGTGGTGTCACAGAGGAGAGTGCCATGCCCGTGTCCCGCTTTCGACGTGGTTTGTGGCCACACTACCAGTATGAGCTTTTCCGCCGCAATGCCAAGACGTTGGAAGAGGCATACCAGGTTGCTCTCGAGATGGAGCAATTTGAGGGAGAGTTGGAGTCGAGCCATCGGTTGGGCCCCACCCCTCTCCGTAGTACCGAGCCCCGTCACTCCATAGGCCCACATCAGCGGCCTCCCATGGCTCGACCTCAGGAGCCCACCCGTCAGGAGCACTTCGCTCCACAGCCTCGTCCTCCTCCACCTCGGGATCTATTCCCACCCCAACCACCGGCACCCGTTGCCCGTCCCCCAGCTCCTATAGCCCGTCCTCTGGCACCGGCACCCCCTCCACTATTGTCCAAGGCACCTACATCTCCCCCTTTGCTGCCTACACCCCCTACCCGACGGGATGATAACGGTAAGGCCCCTTTTATAGGAGAGAGTAGTCGGTCGAGAGTGCAGTGTTTCCACTGTCACGGGTTTGGCCACATTGCCAGCGAGTGTCCCGCTCGCACCACCCTAGCCCTAGGTGTTGGAGAATCCGTACCTCCCGAGCTTGAGTATGTCAATTACGTGGCCGATGAGGCACTAGCCGATGAATACTATGCCTTGGGGGAAGAGCTGGGCGACTCTCTGGCCGCCCAGGATGTCACCACCTAGTGGGCTTGATGCTACCACCTTAGTCTCGAGTTGTGCATGAGTCAATGTGTTTTCTTGTGTGGTTTGTTTGTGTGGTGTGTTTCGAGTCGATTGTTGTGTGTATTGCATGGTAAGTCTGCATGAGTCTTGTGCAAGCTCGTTGTCGGTCTCTTATGAGTAAGAGGCGAGTGGACTCACTTGATGAGTATGGGGTCGATTCTACATCTATACCCGGATCAGTCACCTATAGGGACTCAGCAGTGATTCCTAGTGAGTCTTTGAGCCGCTTCCCTTCCTTTTGAGAGTGCCCCACCCGGAGTGTCCACCTTCAGGCCATAGCAGTTTGCGCATATCGAGTATATATGGAATGAGCAGGTGACGATCATTTGGAGTGGAGCGTACCCGCATTACTTGGCACGATGACGGATCCGCCGGAGTATTCGAGCATCTCTACCCCTACTCGACGGGGTCGAGTTCCTCCCACCCGGGGAGAGCTGATGGAAATCGACACCGAGCCAGTACCTTTTCAAATTACATTTATGTCCTTTTAGTTTGTGTTTATATCCTTGGGAAAGTATAGGCGCAATTGTACGGCTTTATAAGCCAATGCGTCATTCCTACGGATTGTGTGGGTTTCTATGTAATTTGTCAGTAGGACCATCAAGGGGGCCCTCAGCCCTCTCCCATTGGTCCATGTCACCTTGTGGGGCTAGTCAACTATCCTAGGTGGACATATAGAATGGTGGGCTGGTCATATGGACACATGGGGTTAAATGGGTCAAGATTCCATGGTTGGCCACCTACCCCCATTCAACCTTCTACTATATGGTCAAGGGGGCGCCCCTCTCCCCTTATTAGATTATTAATTTTTGTGTGTGATTCACACTTAATCCCAGCCCTTGATTCCCCTTCCCTGGATCCAAGGGTCCACATTGCATTTGATGTAAACCATATATAAGCTTGTATTTTCATGTGAAATTCAATGAAAAAATCAGAAATTTTGTGAAATCCAAGGAGCTTCTTGCACCCCCAGCCCCTCTCCATCTGGTTCCTCTCCTCCAACCTCAAGTTCTAGAGTGATTCTACCTTCTATCATCCCCTCTCAACCTCCGGTGATCGTCTGTGCCGCCGCCGCCGCCGTTCGTGCCGCCATCGAGCCGCCTCTGCAGTTCTATCTTCGTCCGATCACAGTAGCTTCCATGAATTGTCTGTCTCAGACACAAGCTTGGATTGATCCGAAATTTTTATGGTGTGTTCAACTCTTGCATCCCAAGATCCACCTAAATTCTCACGCCAAAATTACATCGTTTAGTATTTTTACATTTTCGTCCAACCTGTCATCCCAGATCTGCCAGGTTTCTGTCTACAGTGACAGACCCTCTGAGTTCTCCACCTTCGACCACCCTTTTGCTTTTTGTTAGGTCTCCCAATTTTACTGGGAGTTCTCTCCATCATCCCATACATCCATAAATGTTTTCAATTTTTTATCAGCCTTCTATCTATTTTAAAAAATTCGTGTTCTTCCTCAGCTATAGTGTTGTCAGCCAGATTCCAGATCCGAGCCACTGCTAGTGCCAAAATCATAGAAATTCGTAGCCTTTCCCAAATCCAGATCCAAAAATATTTCTGGTTTCTTTGTTCGATTTCCTACAACCTTGCTGAAGAACACATCTTCAAATTCGGACATCTACTTCATGGTCAAAGGCAATCAACAGAAAAGTTCTCTACAGATCTGAGTCTTCGGTTACTGTACAACAGCAGCATATAAAATTCGCCAACACAAAGTACAAATCTGGTTAATTTTTCTGAAGGTCACTAGATTGTAGTACTTCGAAGCATCTTTCCAACGGCTCTGATCTCGTCGCATTCCGACATCGGTGCTGATCGCAGCGTCCGTTCTCGCCGGAGCGCGCGCTGAAATACAGAACCGGCAGATTTACGATCGGTTTTTCCGACCGGTGCCGAACGGAGCCGTCCGGCCTCCGGCCGGCGGACCAGCGTGCCGCCAGCCCAGGGAACACTTCCACAAGTGTCCCCACCACAGTGGTGACACCGGGTCCCGCACGGTCCCTCCGGACAGCACGTGGGTCCCACCGTCACTAGTTCGGGTGCTGCCGAAGAGACGCGAGAAGCCGCCCGTCAACCCGAATTCGGTCCTCCCGGGCCCGTTTGTGTAGCCCTTTACCTCCCTGCGTGGAGTGGGTAGTAATTCATTTGATGTAATATGGTGTATTAATTATCCCGGGAGTACGAGTTTCGGCCGAGTCCGTCGTCCCCACGCCGAGCGCGTGGAGGTATCATTTTCGCTCCCTTCTCGGCATTTTGCTTACTTCATATATATTTGTTTATGCCGCTGCTAGAGAGCATGTGTAGGGATATCTAACTCGCTTTATCTATTCATTACCGCTGCTGCGAGAGAGTGCGAGACCATCCCGTGACCCGATCCGGGCACAAAAGAGAGCCGATCACCCTAGCTCATTGCCGGTTTCTCGACCGCGCACATCCGACGCTTCCCTCGTTAAGGGGCAGTCACGAGCTTGTCGTGTCCGTGTCTCGTCCCGCATCACCCCGAGCACATGAGAGTCATCCGGCATATACTTCTACAACATCGAGACATGGAACACGTCATGCACCAACGCCAACTCAGGGGGTAACTGCAACTGATAAGCAACCTCACCGATGCGCTCCATAATCACAAAAGGACCAATATAGCGGGGACTCAGCTTCCCACGCTGTCCAAAGCGCATCACCCCCTTCATCGAAGAAACTCTCAAGAACACGCGATCGCCCACGGCGAACTCGAGGGGCTGCCGCCTACGGTCAGCATAGCTCTTCTGCCGACTCTAGGCTGCCAACATGTTCCGACGGACCAGGTGCACAACCTCCACACACTGCTGCACCAACTCCGGTCCCGTCAAAACACGCTCATCGACCTCAAACCAATCAAGTGGAGAACGACACGGACGCCCATACAAAGCCTCATAAGGAGCCATGCCGATGCTCGAAAGATAGCTGTTGTTATAGGCAAACTCCACTTACGGTAGGTGGTGAATCCAACTCCCCTGCCACTCTAGACAGCAGGATCTCAGCATGTCCTCCAAAGTCTGAATAGTCCTCTCTGACTGACCATCTGACTGAGGATGATACGCCGAGCTAAAAGCCAAATTCGTGCCAAGCGCTCGCTGGAAACTCCCCCAGAATCCATAAGTGAAGCGCGGATCCCGATCCGACACGATGGAAATGGGAATCCCATGCAACGGGACGATCCGCTCCACATACAGACGAGCCAACCTGGACACGCTCCAGCTAACTTTGACCGGTAATAACCGAGTCACCTTCGTCAGCCTATCCACCAGTAACCAAATACTATCTTGACCGCTCGGAGTTCTCGACAATCCCACCACGAAATCCGCGGTCACGTGGTCCCACTTCAACGCAGGAACATATAAGGGCTGGAGAGTACCTCCCGGTCGCTGATGCTCCACCTTCACCTGCTGACAGGTCAGGCACCTGGCCACAAATGCGGCGACATCTCTCTTCATACCAGGCCACCAGAACTGTCTCCGTAAGTTTCGATACATCTTTGTCGCACCCGGGTGTACGGTGTACCTGCTCCCATGAGCCTCGCGCAACACCGCACGACGGACCCGCTCCTCGGCTGGGACGTACAGCCTACCACGGAACCTCACGGCACCGTCCTCGCCGAGTTCCGCATCAGCAAAAGCCAATATCCGGGGCAACTCAGGGTCCGCATGCTGAGCCTCTGTCACCTGACGGAGGATAGCAGGCGTGACAGTCAGACTTGTAAGCACTGCCAACCCTGGCTCCTGGGGAATCTTGAGCCTAAATGAAACTTCGGGCACTTGTTCTCAGAGCCTCCACTTCCTCAACATCAAGGCACTGACCGCGACCTTCTGACTCAAAGCATCGGCAACAACATTCATCCTGCCCGGCTGATAAGACAGGGTGAAGTCATAATCCTTCATAAACTCCATTCATCGCCTCTACCTGAGATTAAAGTCCCTCTGCGAGAACACATACCTCAAACTCTGATGGTCAGTGAACACCTCGAACCTCTCGCCGTACAGATAATGCCTCCAGATCTTCAGCACGAAGATCACAACTGTCAACTCCAAGTCATGGGTAGGGTAGTTCTCCTCATGGTGCTTCAGCTGCCGAGATGCATAAGCCACCACTCTACCATGCTGCATCAGCACAGCACCCAATCCGACCCCGGAAGCATCTGTACACACCACAAAGCCTCTCGATCCAGAAGGTAAAACTAACACCGGAGCCGAGGTGAGTAACCTCTTCAATTCCCTGAAACTCTGCTCACACTCCTCAGACCAGACGAAAGGCACGTCCTTCCACGTGAGTCTAGTCATTGGGCCCGTAATGCGAGAAAAATCTTGGATAAACTGCCGATAATATCCCGCAAGTCCCAAGAAACTCTGGATCTCCGTCACAGACCTCGGCCTCGGCCACTGCATTACTACCTCGACCTTGGCAAGGTCCACGGAAATGCCATCACCAGAAATCACGTGCCAAAAAGTGCACCTCACGAAGCTAGAATTCGCACTTACTGAGCTTCGCATACAACTGGTGATCTCGCAACATCTGCAGCACCATACCCAAATGGTACGCATGCTCCTCGACAGACCGCGAATAAACAAGGATGTCGTCAAAAAATATGACCACAAACTTGTCCAAATACGGACGAAACACCCTCTGCATCAAGTCCATGAAGGTTGCGGGGGCATTGGTGAGCCCGAACGGCATCACCAAGAACTCATAATGCCCATACCTCGTACTAAACGCAGTCTTCTCGCGGATTGATTTGCGGTCCGGTTACTATCAGCTGTCGATAGTCAATGCACAACCGCAAGCTATCGTCCTTCTTCTTCACAAACAACACGGGCGCACCCCAAGGGGAAAAGCTAGGACCAATATACCCCTTGGCCAGTAGCTCATGCAACTGCGCCCTCAACTCCCTCAACTCAGCGGGGGCCATATGGTTGGGAGCCTTCGCCAAAGGTCCCGTACCAGGCACAATCTCGATCACAAAATCAATCTCCCGCTGGGGAGGTAATCCAGGTAAGTCCTCCAAAAAAATATCGGGGAACTCGCACACCACCAGAATGTCCTCGACATCCGGCTCCATCCGGTCAGTCACAACCACAGAGGCGATAAAACCCTGACAATCCGCATCAAGCAACCGACGAGCTCGAATCGCAGAAATAAGAAAGCGGGAAGAGGAAGACCTGATACCTTGGAAATAGAAGGTGGGTCCGTGAAGTCATCGGAAATAAACCCTCTTCGAGCCGCAATCTACCAACGCATGATGTGCCTCGAGCCAATCCATGCCCAAAATCACATCAAAGTCCTGAAGCGGCAACGCATAGAGCCTAGCCGGCAAACTCCGCCATTCAACCCACACAGGAACCTCATCGAAGTAATACGGAGTGATCATAAAATCACCCAAAGGTAACTCTACTACCAAATCACAAGACAACTGGGTCACCGGCTCTTCAATACTCAGCGCAAAATCCTCCAAAACAAACGAGTGAGACGCGCCAGAATCGAACAAAACCCGAGCCGCACAACCCAAAATCTGAACGATACCTTCCATGAGCTGCAACGCCACTGCCTCTGCCCTGGTCATGTGCGTGATCTGGCCTCGAACTCTCTGCCTGCCTCCCACACTAGCTAACCTGGGTAGTGGCGGATATTGTCCCTGCTGCTGCTGCTGCTGCCTCTACTACTGGGGAACCTGCTGCTGCTGAGGAAACTGCTGCTGCTACTGCCTCTGAGGACAGTCACGCGCCATGTGCCCTGGCTGGTCACACTGAAAATAAACAATCGGCGCCGTGCACTGCCTGCCTGGGTGATGCTTGCTACACCGTGGACATGGTCCTCGCGATCCACCCACTGATCCCTGACGCTGAAATGGGACCGGCTGTTGTACACTGCCCAATGATGCCTGCCCCTGATCCTTGTGCTTCTTCTTCCGGAAACTCTTCCCGAGGAACTTCTTGACCTTAGAGCCAAAAGACAGAGATCCTGTCGCCGAAGTTGCCGTTGCCGACGCTCCTGAACCACCCGACGTATGTTGAAAGGAACCCTGCTGCTGGGTAGCCGACTGCTGCCTGCGACCCGACAAAGACTGCCCCTGGCTGATCAGTCCTCGAGTCCTCTGCATATCCATCTCCAAAGAAGCCGCAACACGAGACGCTGTCTCCATATCAGTGGCCGCATTCATGATCAAATGGTGCCTCAGCTCCTGCCTCAAGCCCTGTACGAACTGTGCGGTCTTCACCCTCTCATGCTCCATGATATGAGGTGCATACCGACCCAGCACAACAAATCGGGCCATGTACTGCAACACGGACATGTCGCCCTGAACCAGCTCCAGAAACTGACGCATCCGTTGCGTAGCAATAAACTCTGGACAGTAGGTACGCTCGAAAGCACTGACAAAGTCGCCCCACACAATCCGCTCAAGTGGACGAAGCTGGAAAGACGTTTTCCACTCGGAAGATAACCACTCTCGAGCCGTACCCTACAACTGGTTGGAGGCCAACATCACTCTGTCCTCTGCAGTACTCCGCGCGGAACTGAACACCCGCTCCATCTCGTCGAGCCAACTCCGAGCCAAATCAGGGTCTGGCTGACCGCCGTAGTAAGAGGGATGAAACTGCATGAAATCCTTCACTGCTCGGCCTGGCCCACCCCTGGTCGACGAGCCCTCACGAGCCTCTCCGCCGAACTGCTGAGACATAAGCTGGTACATGCCACGGAAGAAATCCTCGACCCCCGGAAATCTCGCAGTATCTACTGCCTCGGCGGCCCCCGGTGACGCTCTACTATGCTCCTCCTGATCTCGCTGAACCCCCTGCTGGATCTCCTGACCTCCAGCCGACTTCCCATGCTGAGAGCGAGTGCACCGCCTCGGCGCCATGCTCGCTCTTGAAGCAAAAGACAGAAAACACGGAAACAGCAAGGTCAAGAAAAATACACGATGCCCGATGTCATCGTCAACCGTACATCATCGCTGTGGACTAGTGGACCACTACAATCACTTATGATTCTCGTATAATCCCATAACCGCGGCTCTGATACCAGCTATAACGACCCAGGAATCCGGTTACCGGGAAGGCCCGATAACCCGAGACTCGTGCCGCCACCCACGAGCCCGAAGACTCAGAAGGGTTAAAAGAATGGTGTGGAGACTACACAAGTATCACAAATAATTACAGAAATGAACAGTTATATTATTAAGCAAAAAATAAATTAACAGCTAACATGATACATGGTCCACGAGATATAAAAATAACAACAGTAGTAGTCCACAACTAGTACAGAGACAAGAAAAAAAAGTACAGCTACACGGGGCATACCCCGGCTCTGACCTCTGGCATAAATTAAGAGTTTACATGATACATGGTCCACGAGATATAAAAATAACACCAGTAGTAGTCCACAACTAGTACAGAGACAAGAAAGAAAAGTACAGCTACACGGGGCATACCCCAGCTCTGACCACTAGCACAAACGTTCGGCACCCGAACCAAGCTGAGCCTCAGACACGCTCCCCTGAGGCCGCGACTCACCTGAAATACGGTGAAAACGAGCAGGGAATGAGTCTCGGAACAAGACTCAGTAGGGATCACTCGAACCCTACCTCGCAAACGGAGAAATCGCTACGCTAGCAGTAAGCGAGTACCTCAGAAAAGGAAAACCTTGCAATCTACAAAACACCGCTCCCACGGCACGAAAATTGACACACGTGCCACGGTGAAATGACCGGAGCACCACGGTCAACACGATAAAACCCGAAGGTCAAAGTTGCAAGGACTGACAGTCTGACACTCCCGACCCGACAGGAGTACCTCCCACTAGAAGCACAGCCGGTAGCGTCCCCTGACGTCTTACACCGCACCATAGGTGAACTGTCTAACGTGGTAGCTACTACCAAAGGCACGAACACCGAACAAGTAACCACAAACGAGTGACTAGCTGGGGTCACGCCCATCAGCGTGGGTCCAACCGCCCCCAACCACGTGTGCACACACAGACCGTACGTCCTAGGTCTGGCCTCTAACTGGTTTTCCCCTGGAGCCGGACTCTGGCTACCGACGAGAGGCCCGACGGAAACCAGTCTAAAACCGTCCTCAGTGTGAACGTGTCACATAGACATTTTTTTTTAAAAAAAAAAGAATGAATGAATGATGACAAATGATGATTAGGGATGAATAACTATGCTAAAACATGTGGGACATGAAGAAAAAGAGGTTGAGCATGAGATGCTCTAAAGAGGATGATCGCCAAAGGGGTTACCTCAAAAGAAGAAGGATGATCGCATGTACCTTGTATTGAGCGGGTGAGATTGGGAATTCTTCCTTCCTCCTTCTACCGGCCGGCCGATGAAGGGGGTTTATAGCTTGGTTACCCACACAAAATAAACAAAGATATGGATTAGCCAAGTGTGTAGTATCAATGCTCTAAAGATATGAAATCAAACAAATTGGGCATGAACACACCTTGTGTGTTTTGGTTTCAAACCCCTAAGAGGAGTAACAAGGATGAGATTATGAATGTTATGCAAGCAAGATATAGATGAAACTCTAGCCTGGTGAGGACACACGGCGCTATCCTCGACGGAGCACCCGGCACACCGCTACCTCCTTGTGGCTCGGCGACGGCGGCACCTTCTAGTTATCTTTTCATCATCATGTTTAGGCCATGTTGGGCCTCAGTCTGGACTTGCTCAGGCCTTGTGGGCCTTGTCTTTTGGTCCCTGCGTGGACATCTTCTTGTTTAGGCACTTATTGGGCCATATAGTGGCCAATTGGGTTGCTTTGTGGGGTAATGGATCGTGTTATGGGGTCAGGGGCTTATTGGGGTTTGAAGCCCACTAAAAAAGGGCCCATTAGGGTTAGGGGGCGGCCCCCTCCCCAGCTAGAGGAGGAGGAGGCAGCCGCCCCCCCCCCCTTCCTAGTTCTACTAGGGAAGGTGGGGGGCGCTCCCCTCTCCCTTCCCCTTTCCCCCTCTCCTCCTTTCCCCAACTCCACCCCTTCCTTATCCCACTTAGAATCCTTTCCTATTTTCTAAGCTTGCTGAATTATGGGCCGCCTTTCTCTCCTTGGAGCTGGGCGCACCCCTCCCCTTCTAGTTAGATTAGGGTTTTCCCATCCCCTATAAGTAGTTCTCACATTGTACCGATTACAGTTTACACATGATTTTGAATACAAGTGAGTATTGTGCAAAGCTTTTTGCGCCCTTCTCTCTCTCTCTCTTTCTTCTCCTGCGACGGGAGAACGGCGGGGTGTGACGCCTCAGCCCTCGGTGGACTCCGGGGTTCCCTCTTATCCTCATCTTCTTCCTCAACGGTTCGTGTGCGTGATTCCAGATTTCTGCCCCGACTTGTAGCAGAGCTCGCGCCCCCTTCTTGGACGAGTTTTGCCACGATCTATTTTCTGGAGATACGTCTGCGGATCAGCTTCGCGTCGGCGCCGGTTTTGCATCAATCGGGGATCGGCACTGCCCGTACCGATTTTCTCCGCCGACCTGCGCCAGCACCACTTTCTCTGCTCGCCCAGCGGGGAGGCCCTGATTGCGAATTTTCCCCAGGCCTCCACGCTGCGTCTTTTGCGCTGGTTTCTTCAGGGTTCGTGGATCTCCGAGTTAACTTTCCAACGCCGCCGACGGCGTTGCGTTTCGACATCGTCACCGTCCGTGGCGGTCGATCTCGTGGGGTTGCGCCAGCGTGTCTGCCCAGTCCGCCCAGCGAACCAGTCCTGACTTTCAACGACTCCTGCGGCTCGCACCGGCGTCGTCTGCCAGCGCCATTTGGCCGAGGGCGACCTCTGCCAATCAGCTGTCACCACCAACCGGCCCGGACTTGTTCGGGCACCAGAAGGCCGATTTCCAGATTTTACCGACGGCGTGCGCAGTTCTGTGTCCACAGAACCTGATCTGACTTTCAGCAGCGCCCACGGTCACCACCGGCGGATCCAGCGCGCCCCCTTTGGCCGGAGCGTTCCTCCATCAGTCAGCGACGCGTCCTCTCTGACGGTGCTTCAAACGGACGTCGTATCAGCCCGTGAGACCCCCTCCGCTCAGGCGCGCGCGACACCGGTTTCGGCAGCGTTGCACCCGAACCTCCTCGCGGCCAACCCGTCACCGAGTGCGGCCCGTCAACCCGTGTCCGGCAGTCCCGAACGTATTGGTTGTAGCCTTTTACCTCCCTGCGAGGAGTGGGCCACTATTGGGTTGTATTTTATTGATCTCTGGTGTATCGGGGTTGTTGGTTCACGGCCGGGGTTCCTTCCCCACGCCTAGGCGTGGAGGTACGCGCTCCGACTCTCCTCCTTTTGCTTGCTCTTTTAGTATGTGATTGATTATGCCGCGTGAGAGAAGGTAGGCGTCTAGCCACTTTTTGCCATCACCGCGGATCGTGAGTGAGAGCATCCATCCCTAGCACTAGTCGAGCACCGAGCTAGGACTCGACTCCCCTTGTCTTTGGAGGTCGACTATACGCCTAGACACGTGCGCTTCCCTCCTTGGGACGGCCGAGGTCGGAGTTTCTGTTGAGAGACGTCCCTCATTCTGTGGGATATCACGGTGGTCAGCCACTTGGCGACCCTTGAGCGTGCTACTGCTGGCCTCAGTTAGAGTCTTTTGTGAGTCTTAGTCCGTGTCGGTCCCCGTCCCGCGTCAAATTTGGTATCAGAGCTTAGGGAACCAGTTTGTTCTAACAAATTGGGGTCTTAGGTCATTCGAGTCTTTAGGTTGTCTAGGGTGCAATTGAGGCCTTAGAGTTATCTAGGTTGCATTGAGTCTCTTAGTTCATCTAGGTAACCCACCATTGCATTGTAATGTTAGGTTTGTGTCTAGTTAGAGTTTTGTCCTTGTCTCGTGGAGTCTTGCATGTCCAGCTCCGCGCCAACCCCATGGTGGTTCCTCGAGACCACATGTCAGATTAGTCATCCCTATTGGCCCGATTCGATGCTCTTATGGTACGACCCCTAAGTGTCGCCCCTACCACTCAGTCGTCGGGAGACCCGATCCCTATACCGATGACCGAGTCATTCCAGCGCCCTGTCATGTCCACTGCCGTCCTACCTAATGGGATGCATACGGAGATCGATTTCATCAGTAGGGTGTCATCTAACTGTGTCTCACAAGACATTGTTGAGTCACTCTCTAAGACTGGGGAGATTGTTCTCCGTGATGGTTTAGCTTTTATCGAGTTTCAACGGTGGTTTGGCCCCGTTAAATATTTCGATGGCGCTTGGTGCAAGATCAGCACACTTGCTGGTCCATGCATCATTTTAGGGCGAACTTGGTTGGAGGAAAGAAGTGCGACCATCGACCTGGATAGGAGGACCTGCACCCTACACCCATCTCACCTTCCCGGTGAGTTTGTCTTCCATGACGGCGTTACGCCGACCACCTCCATGTCATCACCTGGGTTTGTTCCAGTGAGTTACGAGGCTGAACAGGAGTTGATGGAGGAGTACCTAACTGAGGTTGAGGAGTTAGGGAGTGACCCCCCCCACATCATAGAGGACTCAGTTTCCACTCCCGAGAGAGAGGCTTCACCCTTAGACCCTCATATAGAGACATTCTTACCTTCCGAGGGTGAACTGGTCATTGGAGAGTCTTTAGCTAGCTGGCTAAGGGAGGGTCCACTTCTAGATGTCGCCATTCCTTGCTATACACCCATGGGACCAGCCCTCCCAATAATACCCCTTAACTCCTTTCACACCACTTTTCGATCCTTCTGCTTTCTTGAAAATGTGAAGGACTTCCTTAGGAGTTTAGATTATCAATGGGAGTTGACCTATATGTTGACCTTAGGGTCTGACCAACCCTATAGTCATAGCTTTACACTCCCTGCTTTGGGGTCTATTACCTCGGTCTACACCATAGGACATATCACATCCGAGGTCCTTTTATTATTTCCCATACCCGTGGAGGTTGATTTTGTCCCCGCTTATGGTTTCACGGTCCCGAGGGAGGAACCTTGCCTTCCTTGCCTTCCTCATGAGCCTCTTGCCCCATACATGAGAGTGCCCGAAGGTGATTATCTGCACCTGGGCGAATGTCGCACATGGGCAAGTATAGTGAAGGGACCTGTCGGGAGGGGTCATCATTTCTTTGACCCTTTCGATCCCCTCCCTGGTGAGCCTCTCGACCCATATTCTTTTCCCCACCTTGTCGAGGAGGTCCACTATCAGACACCACCTAGGCCTTCTAGTCAACACCTCACCTTATCGGCATCCAGATGCCCGAGCTTAGGAGGCCAGGGACACATGTCTCTTCCCCATGTTTCTTCATGTCCACCATCATATAGGGGTTTGTCTCATATAGGGAATGTCATGAGTGAGTTTGGGCAATTTAGTCCCCATGAGTCTACCACATTCCGTAGGACACCCATGCATGATAGATACAACTTTGGTTGTCCTGGTCCTCCCCGTGTTGTCCAATCATGTAGGAGTCATAGGCATGCTAGGTCTGTGTTTGGATGTCCAGGACCCCCACTGCATTCACATAGGTATGAGTCAACACAGCTAGTTCGGAGTCTGCATCATCACCACCTTGAGGCCAGCAACGCACGTTACAAGGAGTTAGCTGACGCGCACAGACGCACACGTGAGTTCCGCGAGGGAGAGTACGTCATGGTCCGGGTTAGACCGGAACGGTTTCCTTCGGGAGCCGTAAAGAAGCTCCAAGACCGCGGTGCAGGACCATTCAGAGTGTTGAGGCGTATTGGGTCGAACGCGTATGAGATCGAGCTACCAGACGACTACGGGATCAGTTCGACGTTCAATGTCTCTGATCTGGTAGCTTATCGGGATCCCGCGGTGATACCCAGTGAGTTATTTGGGCCTGACCCTCCTGTTGTGAGTGATACACCTACTGAGAGTCCACCTCCTCCAGCCCCATTACAAAAACGCGAGCATATAGATTGCATACTGGATGAGCAGGTGACTGCTACCAGGAGCGGAGCCTACCAACGCTTCTTAGTGCGTTGGAGAGGGCGCCCCGAGTCGGACAACACCTGGATTACACGTGGAGAGCTGGAGCGGATCGATCCGGACCTGCTGGAGCGGTACCTCAGCGACCGTGACCCTTACTCGACGGGGTCGAGTTCTTCCCACCCGGGGAGAATTGGTGAGGACACACGGCGCTATCCTCGACGGAGCACCCGGCACACCGCTACCTCCTTGTGGCTCGGCGACGGCGGCACCTTCTAGTTATCTTTTCATCATCATGTTTAGGCCATGTTGGGCCTCAGTCTGGACTTGCTCAGGCCTTGTGGGCCTTGTCTTTTGGTCCCTGCGTGGACATCTTCTTGTTTAGGCACTTATTGGGCCATATAGTGGCCAATTGGGTTGCTTTGTGGGGTAATGGATCGTGTTATGGGGTCAGGGGCTTATTGGGGTTTGAAGCCCACTAAAAAAGGGCCCATTAGGGTTAGGGGGCGGCCCCCTCCCCAGCTAGAGGAGGAGGAGGCAGCCGCCCCCCCCCCTTCCTAGTTCTACTAGGGAAGGTGGGGGGCGCTCCCCTCTCCCTTCCCCTTTCCCCCTCTCCTCCTTTCCCCAACTCCACCCCTTCCTTATCCCACTTAGAATCCTTTCCTATTTTCTAAGCTTGCTGAATTATGGGCCGCCTTTCTCTCCTTGGAGCTGGGCGCACCCCTCCCCTTCTAGTTAGATTAGGGTTTTCCCATCCCCTATAAGTAGTTCTCACATTGTACCGATTACAGTTTACACATGATTTTGAATACAAGTGAGTATTGTGCAAAGCTTTTTGCGCCCTTCTCTCTCTCTCTCTTTCTTCTCCTGCGACGGGAGAACGGCGGGGTGTGACGCCTCAGCCCTCGGTGGACTCCGGGGTTCCCTCTTATCCTCATCTTCTTCCTCAACGGTTCGTGTGCGTGATTCCAGATTTCTGCCCCGACTTGTAGCAGAGCTCGCGCCCCCTTCTTGGACGAGTTTTGCCACGATCTATTTTCTGGAGATACGTCTGCGGATCAGCTTCGCGTCGGCGCCGGTTTTGCATCAATCGGGGATCGGCACTGCCCGTACCGATTTTCTCCGCCGACCTGCGCCAGCACCACTTTCTCTGCTCGCCCAGCGGGGAGGCCCTGATTGCGAATTTTCCCCAGGCCTCCACGCTGCGTCTTTTGCGCTGGTTTCTTCAGGGTTCGTGGATCTCCGAGTTAACTTTCCAACGCCGCCGACGGCGTTGCGTTTCGACATCGTCACCGTCCGTGGCGGTCGATCTCGTGGGGTTGCGCCAGCGTGTCTGCCCAGTCCGCCCAGCGAACCAGTCCTGACTTTCAACGACTCCTGCGGCTCGCACCGGCGTCGTCTGCCAGCGCCATTTGGCCGAGGGCGACCTCTGCCAATCAGCTGTCACCACCAACCGGCCCGGACTTGTTCGGGCACCAGAAGGCCGATTTCCAGATTTTACCGACGGCGTGCGCAGTTCTGTGCCCACAGAACCTGATCTGACTTTCAGCAGCGCCCACGGTCACCACCGGCGGATCCAGCGCGCCCCCTTTGGCCGGAGCGTTCCTCCATCAGTCAGCGACGCGTCCTCTCTGACGGTGCTTCAAACGGACGTCGTATCAGCCCGTGAGACCCCCTCCGCTCAGGCGCGCGCGACACCGGTTTCGGCAGCGTTGCACCCGAACCTCCTCGCGGCCAACCCGTCACCGAGTGCGGCCCGTCAACCCGTGTCCGGCAGTCCCGAACGTATTGGTTGTAGCCTTTTACCTCCCTGCGAGGAGTGGGCCACTATTGGGTTGTATTTTATTGATCTCTGGTGTATCGGGGTTGTTGGTTCACGGCCGGGGTTCCTTCCCCACGCCTAGGCGTGGAGGTACGCGCTCCGACTCTCCTCCTTTTGCTTGCTCTTTTAGTATGTGATTGATTATGCCGCGTGAGAGAAGGTAGGCGTCTAGCCACTTTTTGCCATCACCGCGGATCGTGAGTGAGAGCATCCATCCCTAGCACTAGTCGAGCACCGAGCTAGGACTCGACTCCCCTTGTCTTTGGAGGTCGACTATACGCCTAGACACGTGCGCTTCCCTCCTTGGGACGGCCGAGGTCGGAGTTTCTGTTGAGAGACGTCCCTCATTCTGTGGGATATCACGGTGGTCAGCCACTTGGCGACCCTTGAGCGTGCTACTGCCGGCCTCAGTTAGAGTCTTTTGTGAGTCTTAGTCCGTGTCGGTCCCCGTCCCGCGTCATAGCCGAGAGCTAGAAGAAGAATATGTGTATGATGCTATGAATAAACTAAAACCAAAAGACTAAAGGGTAATCCCTGCTGTTGTGTATGCAACAGTAAAGGGAAAAACAAGGTTGCAGCAGTTGTTATGAATGAAGAACGCCGGATGAAGAAAACGCCTCCAATGGAAGAAGAAACTGCAAAATAACAAACTCTCTTCTCACGGCTCTGTTAACTCTATTATTCTGTGTTGCTCTTCTTTTTTTTCTCTGTTACTGTGTTACCCTCACGCGAGAAGTAGATGTTAAGGTATTTATAGGCCAAAAATCCTTGCATTAATAGGATTAAAACAATGTAAAAAATCCTCCAATAAGGAACCCTCTTCCCAATCGAACACAAGGTGTAAAATGGGGAAAGGATCACTACTGGAAAGAAGCAGGCGGAAGGGAGACGGAAAAGAAAATGACGACCTAACTAGAGGCGTCACTTGAAATGATGACATTCACACAGTCGTTAATTCCTGAATTTAATTATAGAAATAAAGGAATTTCCTTATTTAAAATTGTTAAATGACGCTTGTTTTACGGGCGCTAAATAATCAATGCCCCTTAGGAGGACGTCAATTATCTTGAGTTTTATTTTCACTAGGATTCGTTAAATCTGGGGAACAACGCCCGTTTGAACAGTTGTTTATTTAAGGAAAACGCCCCTCATTAGGTCGTAAATTAAATGATGCCCTCCCTCCATGCGTTAATTTCAATTATTAAAAAAAATACCAAAAAATTATAATTAATATGGAGAAATTAGAAAAACTTCATATTAAGCCAATATTGAAGTTCACTTTGGGACGTCACATGGTGACATGAGATTTACTCAACATAGCATCGATTTTGGCGTGTCTACAGTTGCCCCGCCTTGGCGTCTGCTTTGCAAGGCAGTGAAACGAAATGAAGTGAAAGTGTAACGAGCGGAATGAAGTGAGAACGAACTAATAAGTAGATGCCAATGTGTGATGTGACACGCCTCCGACACTAAGCGTTGGAAATCTTTCCAGGATTCTAAATAAAACAACTTCGGATGATTACAAGAAAGTAATGATCAGCTGGATGAAGGGACTAATCTAAAGAATAAAATGTGCGCGAGGGCACGGAAGGAAAGACACCATTGGAGAGCTATTATCAGCCAATGTGGACGTGCTATAACTAAGGTGGATTTGCAGAAAATAAAGTGAATTGAGATAAAGAACCAGCGAATGAATGCTTTTCAAGGAACCAGCCTGAGCGGCTTCAAGGAGAATAAAGTACTTGATTTGGAATGGAATATCTCATGTCAACTCCATTAAGAGCGGGTGGCCCTCATTATTGGCGTAATATGAGAATTTTCATCATTATAGCTCAAAGTCCTACATGATGCATGCTGGGCTAAAAGAAAAATTAAAATAAACTTAAAAATAGAAGATAATCAAGGATAATATTACTAAACCATCCAGACTTGGTCAAGAATCCAGATCTCTAAGCTGACACTAAGCCGAAGCCTGTTTATCCACTTATCAACTCAGAAAGTGGAACCGTCGTCCCAAACCTTAGATAACCCAACGGCCTATCCGTGTGATCAAGATTCCCCTGGAATCATCACTATTTTTGATGGAGAGAAACTCAAATTCCAGGTTCATCAGAACCACAAGGTCCTTGATATGCTATAATAGCGTAGATATCATATAGTAACAATGCTTACAGGAAGGATACAAAGATGGAATGATGTTACCAGCGGAAGAAATCCAATCATTAGCATGCGCTTCTATGCGCTCAAAAATTATTAGCTCATCAAAGAATCATCAGCTCAAGACAGCTCAAAATATGATCATAAGTGCATGATATAATAAATTTCGTCAAAATATATAGCACTTAAGTTGATGAAAGCTCAAGAAATGACGACCCTATGAAGAGGCGTCATAAGCAGAAATGACGACAGTCATTAGGGCGTTAATTACAATTGCTATTTGATTAGGAATTGGACTACAAATGACACCCGCACGAGAGGCGCTAAATAAATGACACTTAGTGTGTCGCTAACCAAGGAAATGACGCCAAATTATATGTCGTCAATTAACCATAAACACGGTGCTCCGATCCCTGCTTGGAAACAAATTACCAGCGACTCATTCGAATCAAACACAAACCGTGGTTATTCTAACAGCTAGCGAAAGCTTCGATTATTATAAAAGGATGCATCTGTTCACAACCAAAGGCATCAGAACACTGAATGCTGCAGCAACCGAGCTTCAACAGAGAACCGAAGATTAGTGAAAGGATAGCAGAAGCAAACGCTGGTTCTCAATAGGAAAGATGGACATGATGCTATAGAAACCTTTAAAGAAGGCTAGGATGGGATTTCCTAGAATTTTTGAAGTTGCAAACCATATTAGCGGAAGAATCAATATGAACCAAGTAAGTTTGATTTGTCATTTAAAGCTTTTATTTTATTCTCTCTTTTCTCTTTCTGATTGCATTCTCTTCTCCTCTTCTCTTTTATTTCTTTTCAGGATTATCCAAATATATCGGGTCCAAGGAGGTTTTTGAAAATCAAGTGGCTCCCCCTACTCCTCTCTGAGCTTTCTTTAGATATGAAGTCTTTCCTCTCAAGGTGGCACTTACTAGGCCTTGTTACTCATGCTACCCATTATAATGACATCCATCTAGATTAGGCCTCCATAAGAGCACTAATAGAATTATGACACCCCAACACTCATACTTTCCTCTTTCCCACTTTTGAAACCACCATACTCTTAGAGGAAGTAGAGATGCTCCTTAGGTTAAGAAGGATGAAACAAGGAGAAGAGTCAAAGATGACTAGCTTGACTAAACCAATAAGTGCTCATGAAATGCTTACTAGCCTCGTACAAAGCCCAAACCTAGTGAACCAAATCAAAGCCCACAAAGGAATCAATCTCCTAAAACTAGCCTCATGGGTATACAAGACCATGGACAAAGCCCAAGAGGAGGAAGACTTGTTGGAGAGAGTGATGAAAGGCTTTACATTATGCATGGTTGGAGCTCTCCTATTCCCTTCAATAGAAGACCACCTAGAAGAATGCCACTTAAGCATCATAGCTAGCATATGTGAAGGCAAAAGAATAGGACCGACGGTACTAGCCAACCTATATAATGGACTCACTTCGGCGTCCTTGGGGCGGCCTCTCTATGGGTCAATGCTACTCCTTTCTTGTTGGGTGGACCTCCACCTAAAATTTGACCCATGCCAAGAAACACAACCGGCCTCAAAAATCTTCTCTAAAAGTCATCTTCGGTATATGACGGATTCTCTAGGCCTATGTGAGAGCGTAACTAATCGGGTGCCAAAGCTCAAGAAAAGAAGCGAATGGAGGAACTACTTCAAGACCATGCCCAAGAGGGGCTTCACTTGCACACCGGGGTTTCTCAAGACCCAAGAGCTTCGCTCAAGACTTTCCTCCGGCATAGAGCTTCGATTGATCGGCGGGAGCGACTTCATCCTCTACAATGCTCACCGGTGCCTCCCAAAACTTGGATTACTTTGGCACACTTTTGAAGAACCTTCTCATCTTCCACCACTTAAGAGGAGGGAACTAGGCTCAAGTGGAGATCAAGAAGAAGTCAAAACAATCATGGCTCAATGGAAGGCTGGACTTCTCCATAGGTCTAAGACACATGTTGAAGAGGAAGAGAATAAATGTAAATCTTATGTAATAGCACTTAGGAAAATAAGGCCCATGATGGCCCATTGAATGTAACAATGATTTTCATCAAATGAAATAAAAGGATTTTTCCTTTTAGTTGAGTCAAAATAACATGTTATATGATCTTGTCTTCCAATTCAGTGATTCTGTCTGACAAAACTAAGCCTCGGGTTCTCTGTTATGAGACGCGCCTCCAGGCGTGGCGTCAATTCCTCAACTAGCGCCTTACCACATGTCGTCAATTTCCTTTAATCAATTTTCTTAAAAATAAATAAATCGGGATTGACGCTTATTCAGACAGGCGTCTATTAATTCGCGCCTCAAGGTAAGGCGTTAATCGCTTTAAATTCTTTAAATTATTTTCAAAATAATTCCTCAATTTCATAGAAATAACGCCTTCATTCATGTCGTGCCTTAACAAACTGACGCCTTCTCTCAATGTCGTCAATTCCAAATAGTAATCATGACGATCGATCACGTCAATCATCTTCCCATTAATGCGCCTGACGACGATTACGAGTTCCCACGCAAACATAAATGAAGCCTAGCCTCGGGTCGTCAAATCGTGAAACCACGTCTCAGCCCAGACCGTCAGTTAATATAGCGACGACAGCCCTCAGGGCGTCAATTCTTTTCGAACATTAAGCCCTATTTCCCTCCTTCTTCTCCTTCCTTCGTTTGCTTTCCTCCTTCTCTCTTCTCTGCAACCAAACCCTAATCGAGCCCCATCTCCATCTCTCTCTCTCTCTCTCTCTCTCTCTCTCTCCACTCTCTACTCTGCTCCATGACAGGCGGTGCATACAAACGGCAGAGGGTCACCGCCCCTGAGGTGGGGGACCTTGGCGACGATGGACACGCCGAGGAGGAAGGTCCTCCCGCGGCAGTCGAAGACGCTCCGATGGTGGAGCATGGCGGAGGAGAAGAAACCGCCAACGAAGGGGAAGACGACGAAGGGAGCGAGGAAGAAGAAGAAAATGATAGTGAGGATGGAGAAGAGGACGAAGAAGACGACGATGGTGAAGAAGAAGAAGGAGGAGGAGGTGAAGAAGAACCACTGGCGGCGGCGGCGGCGGCGGCGCCCCCTCGGCCTCGCCAGCCACGGCGGCCACGGCAACCCCGGCAGCCACTCCGGGGAGGACTTTTAACACCCGAACGAAGCAAGGTAGGTGCCCTAACCCTCCATTTCAATTAATTTTTGATTTTATTTTATTTTCATCAATTTCCATAGCCCTCGGTGAATGGAGGAATGCAGAACCAGTGACACAGTCAAATGACGCCCTAGTGGATGCCGTCAATTCAAACAACGACCCTCCTTGGGTCTTCGATTAAAATTGTTTTTAATTTTCTGAAAATGATAATTCATGAAATCACGCCCTGCAGCATGTGGTCATTTTTTTAAAAAAATATCATGTTTATTCTCCATGCCATTTCTTTTATTATATATATATATATATCTATTTTTATTTCTATTTCGTGCACTGTTATATTAAAACCCACAAAAAATAACGCCTCCCCACTGGAGCGTTAATTCATTAAACAACGACCAAGGGGTGGTCGTCAATTAAAAAAAATTCAGAATTATTATTTTAGGACAGAAAATTACCTCGAAAATAGCACCCCCCACAGGGGCGTCACTTAAACAAAAAAATGACCCAGGGTTGGTCGTCAATTCAAATTACGCGTAAAATCACCAGAAACGCATTTTGAAATAACGCCTCCCTCAGGGGCGTCAATTGAATAAGTCACGACCTAGGATAGGTCGTCAATTTAATCAGAGAACAAGTTGAAACAGCTGATGAATATCCACGTAAGAAACTTATATAAAACTTAAGTGAAAATGTTCTTTTGTTATTTGCAGGGATTGATGAGGACTCGGATTTTCTGGGTCCAAGTTCGAGCAGCTTACTACGGGCTTCCAGATTTTCAGAGGGCTAGGGTAGATGCCATGGGGTTCGGACCCTTCCTTAGCATAGAGCCTATGAGACCTGACCTACCCATGATCCAGGTGCTTAGGGAGAGATGGGATAGGACTAGTAGGGCATTCTTGATGCCATGGGGTCACATGGTTCCTAGCCTAGAGGATGTTGCAAGGATCACCGGGCTGAGGGTGGACGGTGAGGCAGTGAGCGGGATCACCCTACCTGACTATAGCGAGCTGACACAGAGACTGCTAGGGTTAGAGACAGTCTACGAGACGCCGAGTGAGTGTAGGACCATCTACCGCACCGACCTCACCATTCCTATGGGGTTGGGTGATTCTAGGCAGAGGTCGAGGGAGTCTCTAGAGCAGTTCTCACAGAGGCTGATTGATGGGGCTAGGGCCGCCTATTGCTAGGACCCGACAGAGAGAGAGAGAGAGCAGATCGAGATTTGAGGAGGTTTCTATTCCTGATGCTCGGGAGGTTGCTTCTTGGCACGAAGGGCGACATCATCAACTGCCGATTCTTAGGGATCCTCGAGGACTTGGAGGGCGTCGGCAGATACGCTTGGGGAGCAGCGTTGCTGGCGCACTTGATGGCTGACTTGTCCACAGGGACAGGTCGAGAGACGACTGTCAGCGGCTTCTCACCTTTCCTTCAGGTATGCATTTTTTCTCCTCTTTTTTCTTTCTTTTCTTTTCTTTTTCTTTCTTTTTTCTTTAATGCATATGAATGCTTTACTAATGCAATGCATGGATGCAGATATGGAGCCACCTATACATGCTGATGGGGCGTGTCGACCCTCGACCTGGAGATGAGGGATCCTTCCCACTGGCACAACGCTGGGTGCCTGTCGTGACAGGAGCGCCGCACGCCTACGAGTTGCGAGTTTTACGGAGGGAGTTCCGCGACTACCCTACCTCATTGGTATGCATGCTAAATATGATGCAAAAAATTTTTGCTTTATGAAATGATGATATGATGATGATGGGATATGATGATGCATGTTTGTGAATGTAGGTGGTGTGGAGACCCTACGAGGGGATGACCGATGAGGGCCAGCCCTGGGTCGTAGCGGGCCGACCTCGCTTTGGGCATGAGCTTTGGGTTCATTGCTTGAACGAGATTGAGCCATTACGGCTTAGGCTGGTGATGAGGACCCTCGGCCTACACCAGGAGTGGGTCGAGGTAGGAGAGCCCCGAGGAATAGGCAAGAAGACACGCGGTCGCACGAAGGCGACCGACTGGAGAGTCCAGTATCCTGACCAGTATGCCAACTGGCAGCGTGGCGGTACCCGAGTTACTTCCCTGGCGGTCGACAGCTCTGAGTACCTCCGACGCTATTGGGAGGTTTACGCCGGCCGACCCCAGATGAGGGTCTTAGGGTTACGTATGAATGCACTTTCTTTTTAATTAATTTCAAATGTTATATATCTATTGTGTGACTGATGTGTATGATGAATGCAGGATGCACGAGACATAGCGGCGATGGACATGCAAGCCCATCTCCACAGCTTAGAGGCCCAGCTGGCTACCACACGGGCAGACCTACAGACCCTAGTGAGTGTTTAAATTATCTATATGCAAATGATTTCCTGAATTATTGATGATTAGCCACTGACAATCTCAATGAATGCAGCGTGCCTAGCAGCGAGCGACGATGAGAGAGACGGGAGGAGCCTCCAGCTCGAGGGGGCCTAGTGCAGAGACGGCTGCACTAGCAGAGCAGCTGGCTGGAGCACTGGCACGGGCCGAGGCAGCAGAGCGCGACCTCGCCACACGGGTAAACTTAAACTCAAACTCAGATTTGCATTTGATTATATGCTATTATATGCTCATGAAAATTTGTGTTTTACAGACTGAGGAGCTCCGAGCCTCACTTACCTGCATCGAGGCAGGACAACAAGCGATGGCTACCCGGGTGAGTTAACAAAGATTTTATTTCAGTTGCTTATTTCATGAATTATTGAATTAAATGTGTAACTGATGATTCGTTTAATTGGTTGCACACCTCCGAGTTACAGGTGGCACTTACCCAAGCTGCACTAGCTGGGACGGAGCTGGCCATCCGTGAGCAGTGAGTCACGGAGCTAGAGAGGGCCTTGAGGTGGCGAGAGGAGCTACCTCAGGATGTGGCAGAGCTGAGAGTCGCCCTTGAGATGGAGCGCAGGGAGCGTGCCCGGTAGCGAGAGGAGCGCCTGGCAGAGCGGACTCGTGACCGTGAGCAGGAGGCAGCACGCGAGCGGGAGCTTGCAGACTTGAGGACCCAGCTAGCCGTCACTCAGGAGCGGCTACGGTCGATCGAGGAGCGGTTACAGCGAGGCCGGGACCGAGCGAGAGCTGCGGGGTACGCGTTTACCAGTTCTACCTTTGTAGCGGATTCCTCTCTTCGGCAGAGGAGCGAGGCAGAGGAGCAGGCTCGAGCTCCAATTACTTCTCGGGGATCCATGCCCCCTCCACGAGCGTCTCGTCAGGACGACGATGGTGAGGTAGAGAGTAGGAGAGAGGAGGGTGGAGGCGAGAGTTGAGAGAGACTTACTTGTACCCCACCACCCTTACACTTGTACCCAGATATTCATTGATACATATACATAATTTGAAATTTTTGTTACCTGAGTTACTTTGAGCACTTGTGGACTTGCGTACTTATCTTTGCTTTCACTTTCTTTTGTTAGTTTTCGTTCTTGTTCGTTCTTGCCCTGCGCTTGTAGTTCACACTTAAACAAACAGATTAATCCATCTGTCCGGCTTGGCCCCTTGCTCAATAAGTAAGGGGTTGCCTCTTCTTTGACCTTGTTGACGGGTCAAGGGGCCAAGCCTCTAATTAATAAAGGCAGATAAAAAAATATATAAGGAAATGCAGCATGCAAGCAAGCAGATGCCAACTTAAAATAAAAGATGTCTACACAAAGATGCAATCAAGCATATAAGATGGGAAGCAGCCGGGTTAATTTTCTGTTATTTTTTATTATTATATTTTAAAAATGACGCCCTCGCAAACAGGGGCTGATTGTGAAATTGATGCTGATGCGGGGGGCGTTTATTAGAAAAAAATTTTTTGATTGTTTTATTTGAAAATGACGACTTATGAACTATCGCTAATTTCCTAAATGACACCCGAAAAAGGGGCGTTAATTATAAAAATATTTTTTTTGGTTTCTTTTGTTTGAGACTGAGTAGAGCACAGTGTCTTAAACCTTACACAATCACTATCTTAAATTCATTAATCCTTCTCGAATGATTTAACATCGGGTCAACATGCTTAAAGACTTTTGCTTTTACTCATTCTCTCGCGGCCCATCCTTCTTAGTCGGTCTTCGCCATGCTTTGAGCTTATAACCTACCATGGAGGGGGAAGTGAAGAATAAGTTGAGGAAGCTCACGGGAGATTTCCAAGAATGGGGAAACTTTCCCCCCCTGCCCTAATGCCCGTTGGGATTCGGTCTTCGGCTTAGGGAAATTTTGTTGCTCTTTTTGCCCTTATTCACACATGCTTACGACCAGGGTTTTCCTTGCGGGGACTTTGCCATCTTGACATGCTTTTTTTTGTAACTTTCTTTTTTCTTTTCTTCTTTTTTTTAACAGATAGAAACCTAATTGTACTTGGACTTTAAGCATTTTGTTCCCTTTTGGGCTCTGACTTCCACCTACTAGGGCGGCGGACAGGTTTGGTTAGTATTCCTTGACTCGTACTCCCTCTCGTGAGCCAAAGAGGAGAGAATAGGTAAGGTCCATACACTCTTAGTTTGGGTCTGACTTTCCTCGAATTCCGGGCCGCTTGAGTTTAAAAGTAAAGCGTGTAGTGTGTGTAGGAGTTGACCCTAAAGTTAAACCATCATAACTGAAGAATGAATTAAGGATTTTGATTTTTCAGGCTCGCGACCTATGTACCGTACTAGCCTGCAAATTTTTTTGATTTTTTCTGATTTCTCTTCCTGGTTTTTCTTGATGTTTCTTTTCTTTTTTCCTTTTTTTCTTCTTTTCTTCTTTTTTCTTTTTTCTTTTTTCTTCTTTTTTCTTTTCTTTTTTTAGGGGTAATATTTCTTCAAGTAAAGACCATTCCAGGGGTGAGCCAGCTCTTCACCTTCAACATTAATTAATTTGTAAGCGTTGCCAGGATAAACATCTTTTATGACGAAGGGCCCTTCCCAGTTAGGTTGAAGTTTTGAACGAGGCCCTTCGGGTTTTACGAAGATTGTTTTAATTATAATTTCACCGATTTTGAATTTTCTCTCAATTACTTTCTTTTGGTAAAAACGTGAAAGCCTATTTTGATAAATACGCGCATGCTCGGCGGCGGCCAAACGCTTCTCATCTAGGAGTTCCAATTGAGCAAGGAGAGATTCACGACTCTCATCAATGGGGAGCTCCTTGTCCAATTATACTCGTAGAGAAGGGATAAGAAACTCGTAAGGGACTACCGCCTCCATTCCATAAGTAAGGGCGAAAGGGGTTTGCCCAGTAGGGGTACGAATAGAAGTGCGATAGGCCCAAAGAGCTTCAACCAATTTTTCTGGCCAATCCGTAAATTTATTAGCCTCACATGTTTTCTTAATAATCTTGATCAAAGTTTTGTTAGTTGCCTCTGCTTGGCCATTGCCCTGTGGATAATAAGGAGATGAATGGTGTAATGCAATGTTATACATGTTGCAGAGGTCATGAAGCTCCTGAGAGATGAATTGTGGCCCATTGTCGATGACGATGGTACTTGGGATGCCAAACCTTGCGATGATGTTCTTCATTATAAATTTGTAGACTGTTGACGCTTTTATCTCCACGTAAGCTTCCGCTTCCGCCCACTTGGTGAAGTACTCCGTGGCTGTGAGTATAAATGATTTCAGTTTTGTGAGGAGGTTCGGATCACCAAGAGGTCCAATGATATCGAAAGTCCACATGGAGAAAGGCCATGGGGAAGACATAGGATGGAGTGAGGAAGTAGGAGAGTGAATTTTTTCGGCATGCAGTTGGCACTTGACACACCTTCGGACATAGATAGAGCAATCCTCTTCTGGAGTGGGTCAATAGAAACCTAGCCTAAGGATCTTCTTAGCAATCATCTGGCTATTAACCTGACCACCACACACTCCTGAATGCGCCTCTTCCACGACTTTAGAAGATTCATCATCATCTAGGCACCTTAATAAAACTCCGGTGAGACCTCTTCTATAGAGCACACCTCCAATCAGGGTGTATCGCTGAGCAACTCTTCGAATGGCTTTCTTTTCTTCAGCCGTGGCCTCCTCATGATAGGATTGATCCTGGCAATACTTAGCAATCTCGTAATACCATGGCTTTTCTTCATCGTCCAATTCTTCCTCTAAATCCAACAGCATGATCTCCTTATTCTCAATGATTCCACCTTACTTAACCTTCCTAAGCACCTCCTCCTTAACACTAAGGAAAGCTGGATCCTTAATAGCTGGAGTGAGCCGCTTGTGAACAATAATTGAATGGAAGTCCTTTTCGGGAAGGAAAACCAAAGAGGAAGCAAGAGAAGCAAGAGTATCAGCTAGAATATTCTGATCACGAGGAACGTGGACGAAGATTAATTTGGTGAAAAGCTTGGCATAAGCAGAAGTCAACTCCTGATAGGGTTTGAGTTTAGGATTGAGCGTACGGCACTTGGTGAGCACTTGGAGAAGAATAAGTTGATTGTCACCTACAATCCGTAATTGGGTAACACTAAATTGATGAGCGGCCTCCAGTCCGACCAGAAGAGCCACATACTCAGCTATATTATTTGTAACTGGAAATGCAAGCTGAGAGGCGAGCGGGATAGTGATACCCTCCGGTGATAGAAGAACAATGCCAATCTCTTTTCATTTTGAATTCAAAGTCTCATCAAAATGTAACGTCCACATCGAATCGGACTGATTGATAGACATTAGTTCCTCATCTGGAAACTCTGAGCAAATAGGGTCAAATCTAGGGAGAGGGTGATGAGCAAGATGTTCTGCTATGGCATAGCCTTTAATCGCTTTTTGCTGAATGTAGATAATATCGAATTGAGAAAGGAAACTTTGCCATCGTGCTAATCGGTCGGTGAGAATGGATTTTTCAAGAAGAAACTTGATTGGATTCATACGGGCAATGAGATGAACTTTGTGAGCTAAGAAATAATACTTAAGTTTTTGAACTACCCAGACTAAAGCAGCACAAATCTTCTCTATGGCTGAGTACCTCTGCTCACAGGGGTTAAGAAGCTTTGACAAGTAATAGGCTGCCCTTTCCTTTCCTTCTTCGTCAACTTGGGCTAGGACAGCGCCTACAGAGTCATCCAGGACGGAAATGTAGAGAACAAGCAGTTTGCCTGGAACTGGCGGCCTCAGGACAGGAGGATTTGAGAGATAATCCTTCAATCCGTCAAAAGCTGCCTGACATTTGTCATCCCAATTAAACTTGACTCCCGGTTTAGTAAGCTCGTAGAACGGCCTACATCTTTGTGAATGCTGGGAAACAAATCGGCGAATAAATTGTAACCTCCCGATCAATCCTCAAACTTCTTTCAAATTCCTGGGAGGAGGCATTTCTCTTATGGCCTTCGCTTTGTTGGGATCAATCTTGATATCCCTCTTACTTACGATGAATCCAAGCAACTTCCCTGATGAAACACTAAACACGCACTTCTTGGGGTTCATTTTCAATTGGTACTTTTGTGCTCTTTGCAAAACTTTGGCTAGAACCCCGGGATGCTCAATCCTTGTCCTTGATTTTACTACCAGATCGTCAACGTACACCTCTATATAAACGTGGATCATATCATGAAAGATTGCCATCATAGCCCTCTGATAGGTGGCCCCAGCATTCTTAAGCCCGAAGGGCATGACCACATAGCAATAGGTTCCCCATAGTGTAGTGAACGATGTCTTCTCTTGATCCTCCTCAGCCAGGCGAATCTGATTATAGCCTGAAAAGTCATCCACGAAGGAAAGAGTCTCATATCCTGCCGTATTGTCGATTAAAACATCAATATGAGGGAGGGGGAAGTCGTCTTTAGGACACGCGCGGTTGAGGTCCCGAAAGTCTATGCAAATTCACACCTTTCCATGTTTCTTCATGATTGGGTCGATGTTAGCCACCCAATTAGGATAGAAGACAACTCTAACGAATCTAGCCTTATGAAGTTTATCGACCTCTTCTTTCATTTTTAATGTCATATTAGGGTGGAAACGTCTCAACCGTTGTTTGACCGGAATGGACCCTGGCTTAAGTGTAAGTCGATGTTCAACAAGCGCAGGGTCTAGTCCTGGCATGTCTTCATAACTCCACGTAAATGTGTCCTTATATTCTTGAAGAACCAAAATAAGCGCCTCCTATTCAGAGGGCGGCAAGTTCTTACTAATGAGGACAATCCTAGAGTCTTCCTCAGTACCCATATTTATTTCTTTGGTAGGCTCTTCTACTGAGGCTGATGGCTCATCGAATCTTCTCATGCCACTGGCAAACGCATCAACCTCGTCCTCATATTCTTCGTAACCTTCATCCCCCTCTTCAATAGGGTCTTCATCATTCATGATCTCATAAACACCAAAACCCTCATTAAAAACACAAGTATCTTCATATTCTGTTTCTGGCAAGATAATCAGATTCTCCAGAAATTCGGGAAGAGCTAAGCAAGCTCGGCACCTTCTAGCTAATTCTAACAAGAATCTACGGGGAATCTGCTTACCCTTGGATCTCTTATGCGAAGCTACCTCATGAGTCTTAAAACTAGAAGAGTAAGAGCAACTAGCCTGATCACTAGAATTCGACAAAGATGAAGGAGGTGAGGAAAAGGTGGGTACAGAAGGGGATACGGATGAAGACCCCTCACCGGAGGGGTAGAGAAGGTCCCATAATAAATCCTGGAAGAACGGCCCCTGGGTCGGGACACACTCAGGAAGAAGATAGGAGGTCTCCTCGATGGAGATGAAAGATTGGAAAGTTTGAATTTTTGCGTTTTTTTTTCGTTTTCATTTTCAAGAAGAAGGCAATGAGAGGGAGGAATAGGAGGCGGTGTTGAGATTGACAGATTGTCGAAAGATTGAGTAAATGATGACCCACACGGGGGTGTGATCGAGAGTTTAGAGAATTGCTCGAGGAGCGAGGGAGGAATCGGAGGAGAAACTTGAAGTGAATTTGGAGAAAAGGTTATCAAGACCGCGGGCGGTCTAGGGACATCCGAGCAAAACATTTGATTAAACAAATGGACAACAATCGTTGGATGAATGGATTTAATAGAGAAGAGGCTGGCCCACAGCCTATCTACGTTGTAGCCTTCCTTGAACGGCACATCAGGCTCCCCGGTATCTGTGTAATTGCTTAGAAGCTGCCTCTTGTCCGTGATCACTGCTGGTTTTTCAATTAATTCATGAATCAGTGGCGGCCATTCCGGATCAGTTGGCATAAACAGTCGGCTCAGAGAAATAGTGATATCGTTCATGTCGAACCATCTATACCAGTCACATTCGGGGTCATCCATCTTTCTTCTTTTATCTAGTCGTAAGGACTCCAGGGCTTTATATGTAACCAGCGGGGCTATGTGGCGAGCAAACTGCCGTGCATATACATCTTGACAATCCATCATGGAAGTGACTAGCGTGGTTTGCTCATCATTATGAGTGCCTCCTTTCATAAAGTGTGTTTGTAGGGTCTATGTAAGAGGCTGTCGATCTGTCTTGAGAGTGGAAGTCATAACGGCCCATGGCTCATCTTTGTCTTTGCTTGGCCCTTTGTACCCTAGGCCACCCCGGGGAATCATCTTTTGATGTCTGACGGGCTTGACTCTCCCCTGAAGATTAACACCCAGGCCTTTACCAGTCCTATACCCCATTTTCATCAGAATGTTCCATCTTGACGTGTTCATCAAACCCTTTTTCTTCTTGCCTTTGGATGGTTGTGGTGACATTTGGGTGGTAGGAGGGGTTGAAGGAGACGGCCTTACCAAGTCTTGCCGCAGATCGGGAACATCCAAAACTAAGAGCAAAGGCCTATTGGAAGGCCACATAGAAGGCACCGATGTTGCGGAATGTATATCTTCTGTCGGCAAAATGGGCATACTGGTGACTTTGATAATGCGCCCTTTGTGCAGAAATTTTATGCATTGATGATTCGTGGAAGGCACAGCATCAAGCTCTTGAATGTAAGGGCGACCTAAGATGCCATTGAATGTCGGGTCCATGTCTAGAATATGGAAATCCGCTGTGACTGAGACTGGTCCCAAACCAACTTTTAAAGTGATCATCCCTAGAGGCGGCTTCTTGGTGTTGTCATAAGCTGTGACAGTGATTGTAGATGGCCGGATTTGACTCTCCGGAATGCCACACATTTTCAAGGTACTTGGTGGCAAAACATTAAAGGATGCCCCAGTATCCACCAAACATTGTTTCACTACCACCTTGTTAATGTCAATAGTAATGCACAGTGCATATTTTCTGGCCGGCTGCGGAGCCAATTCATGTTCATAAAAAGTGATGGCTGTAGACACGCCGTTTCTGACGTCACGACGAGTAAATCCCATATTGTACCGTAATGCCCTGAAGTGGCTTACATTTTATTTTATTTGAGTGATTTCCGTAATTGTGGTTAAATTACATTATTTTGTGAAAGGGAGAAGATTAAAATATGTGTACATATAAAATAAATAAAAAGAGAAAAAAATAAAATTCCCAAAAAAATGTGTGTAGTTGTGTTTACGTAAAGATAATATAATTGATTTTCTTTAATAAATTTATTTTCATAAAATATAAATATATATATAAGTGTTATATATATACATAATATATTTATTAAAAAGTAAAAGATATGATAATATAAAAATAATAAATAAAACAAACATAAAAAGCAAACAAAAATAAATAAAACAAACAAAATAATAAAAATAAAAATAATATATATATATATATATATATATATCTTATCCTTAATTCCCTTTCTATTTCTCTATTCTCTTCCCTCCTTCTCACCAAATTTCTCCCTCACCTGTCCCGTCTCTTTCTTTCCCTCTCACCTCACTGCTCATCTCCCTCTCCCTCACGGCACACACATGCACACTCACCCTTACCCCATCCTCACTCCCGCGAAGCCACACATTCCCCATCATACTCTACCTCTCTCTATCATCCCACTGCATGTTTCCCTCTCCCCCACGTTGCTAACCCACTCCCCCTCTCTCTTGCATGAGCCCCGGTCGAACTCCTCACCTCCTCTTTCCCAGCAGCCCAACCCCCAAGCCGTGAGCCCTCTCTCTTCTCACCTAACATCCCGGACGCCCCCACATGCAACACAACTCCCCTCATCCTCACCATCCTCCCCCCATCCCTCCTTCTCACTACACCTCCACCTCCGGCCACCGTCCGCCGTTGCCTACATCCATCTCGCCACCTCCACCTCCACCACGTCGAAGCCGCCCACCTGCAACCCTCGCCGCTGCACCCTCACCGGACGCCGCCCGCGAAGCTCCCCCGACGCTGCTGCAAGCCGCCCACGTCGTCGTCTCCGCCGACAGACCACCGCCGGAGTAACCGTCGTCCACCTCCCGCAACACCTCACGCCCGAGCTCCCTCGCCGTCGCAAGCCCCCCTGCCGCAACCGCAACGGCCGTCTCCAGCCACTGCGAGCCTCCTCCTCTCCACCGTCCGAGCGCCTCCCTGCATGCACGTCAACCCGTGACGGCCACCTTCGACGCTTCCTCACCGGCAACCACGTCCCCGGCCGTCGTCGCCACGTCCACGTCCCTCGCTTAGCCTCCGCCACCGTCGCCCACGGCAGCCCCGACCTCGCCATCGGCCGCACAACCACTGCACCAGCCGCCGTGACCACCGTCGTCGTCACCGGCCACCTCCACAGCCGCCGCTGCTGCCTCCACCACCCTCGCCGTCATCAGCTTCACAACCACGCACCGCCGCCCACAACCTCCTGCATGCGCCCAGACATCACCTGCGCACGCCCATCGCCGGCCGCCCTCGTCACCTTCGCCCTCCTGCCGGTTCTCTTCCTCCCTGCCGGTCTCTTCCTCCTGCCGGTTCTCTCTCTCTCTCCCCTTCGCGTCTCTCTCTTTCTCACCCCTCCTCTGCCGTCTCTCTCTCCTCCCCGCCGTGCTCTCTCCCCCTCTCTCTTTCTCTCCCTTTCTCCCACTCTCTCACGGTCTCTCTCTCCTCCCCGCCGTGCTCTCTCTTTCCCTCTCTCTGTTCTCTCTCGCGTCCTCTCTCTCTCTCTCCCGTCGTCTCTCTCTTCCCCCCTCTCTCCCGTTTCCTCTCTCTCACTCTCCCTCTCTCCCGTTCTTTTTCTCTCTCCCTCTCTATCTTTTCTCACCGCCTCCCACTCCTCTTCATCCCACCGCCTCTCTCTCTCGACCCCCCTCTCTCTCTCACCTTTTTTTTACTTTTTTAATCCGCCTCCCTCTCTGCATCTCCCTCTCCCATCTCTCTCTTCTCACCGCGTCTCTCTCTCTCTCTCTCTCTCTCTATCTCTCCCTCCTCTCTCCGTCTCACTCACTCTCCCTCTCTCTCTCTCTTTTTTAATTTTTTTATTCTCTCTCTTTCTCTCTCACTCGCCCCTCTCTTCTCTCTCTCGATCTCTCTCTCTTTTTCATTTTTTTAATCATCTTCCCTCTCTTCTCTCTCTTTCTCACACGCCCCCCTCCGTCCCTCTCTCCCTCTCATCCTCTCTCTTGCCCTCTCTCTTTCTTTCTCTCCCCTATATATATATATATATATATATATATATATATATATATATATATATATATATATATATATATATATATATATCATATATATATATCTATATCACATATGTATATATATCTCATCTCTTTTCTTCTAAAAACAAAGTCTTAAAAATGGATAAAAAAAGGAGTTTTCTCTCTCCCTTTCTCGCATTCTCTCTCAAATTCATGTTCTTTTATTTTGACCAACTTACGTATATGTTTATATATGTTTGTATTTACGTATATGTTAAATATTTTTAATATGGCTATGTAATGTTTATATAAATATGCTTATCATTCACATATATACGCTTGTGTGTGTTATTATGTTCGGCCTAATCAGTCTCTGAAGTCTGCTCGGAAGCTCCTTAGTCGTGCTGTGCTCGTGCTATTGGAGCCCTCCTCAAAGCTCGTTGCCGGCCTCCCTCGATAAGCTTTTCTCCCCTCTCTTATTTTATCTTAGTCAATCAATCATGTTCCATGCATCATTTAACATATGTGCCATGCCTTTCTCTCCGAGAGGGCATCGCTTGTAAGTGTCTTTGTATTCGTGCATTTCATCATGTCATTCTCCCACCCTTTTAGTTCCAAAGGGGTTTTAAACACACCAACCAGGTACGTGTTCGTTTATGTTATTTATAGTTTTATTATCTAAGGATTGGTACTACACCGCCGTTATTCTTATTTAGTTGTTTTTCTCTGTTTGTTCTTTGTGTAAGGGTAACCAGTCAAAGGCCCTCTTCTTCGGCCTGTCGAAAGAAGAGGAAGTTGGAGCCCGCATAACCCCGTGTCAAAGGCGAAAGCGATCAATCTGTTCGGGACCCTCGGTCCCTGGCGATCACAAAATTCCTAACGCGCGCTTCTTTAACTTTCTTTATTGTTAATAACACCCGCGGAGAGTTACTTCCCGCAGCGGTCACCTTCTTCTGTCTTTGGCCTCACCCGCACGGAGGATTATTCCCCGCGGCGGTTTCTGTTGTTTACTTTCTGTATATCTAACTCCTAATTGGTGCGGTGGGTCACCTCCCGCGACCGTTTCCATTTCAGCATTTTATTTTCTGCACTTTACTTTTTAACCCCTAACTATTTAATTTCAGCATTCCCCCATCATTGCTTTGAAAACCCCGTGGAGATCAACATCTCGCGGCGGTTTATTTGATCCCTCTTCTTTTCTTGTCACATATATTTATATTATAGTAAAGACCCCGCAGAGGCCACAGTCTCGTGGTGGTTTATATATATATATATATATATTATTTATATTATTTATGTCACATTAAAAACCCCGCAGAGGCCACAGTCTCGTGGTGGTTTATATATATATATATATATATATATTATTTATATTATTTATGTCGCATTAATATATATATATATATATATATTTATTATTTATTATTTATATTCTTTATGTCATAGTAATAAAGACCCCGCAGAGGCCACAGTCTCGTGGTGGTTTATATATTTATGTACTTATATTTATTATCTATGTTATAGTAAGAACCCCGCAGAGGCCAATGTCTCGTGGTGGTATGTATATATATTTATATTTATTATTTATAATGCATTAAAAACCCCGCAGAGGCCAATGTCTCGTGGTGGTTTATATATATACTTATATTTATTATTTATATTGCATTAAAAATCCCGTAAGGCCAATGTCTCGCGGTGGTTTTTATATATACATATATTAATTACTGCTCATATTGCAATATTGTTGTTAAAACCCCGCAAAGACCAATGTCTTGCGGTGGTGTGCCTTTATTCATATTGTTCTTGTAACTGTTTGAGGAGTGATATATCGTTACAATTTCCGAGTCTACGTGTCTTCCCGTCTGTCAAATTCTATCACGTAGAGTCCCAGGACTCGAATTCGGTATCTGAAAAGCTGCTCTCGGAACGGTGGGTTACGCCTACCGGGAAGGGGTTCAGTTTGCGTGAGAGGGTCTTCGGACCCCTATCTCCGCCATGTACCGGAGTTCGGTCAGTCTAAATTCTTTCTGTCTCCATTAGAGTGTCATCTGTAGATGTACTTGTCCACCGTTCTTTCATATCCCCATAGCGCGCGTTTCATTGTTTGTCCTCATTTCTTTCACCCTTTATTACTCAGAGAGGGAGAAACCCCATCTCTCTCTCTCAGTCCACCACGTGACGCGTTCACATCTCTGGCGATCACGGTGGGACCTGCTTTTTGCTTTTCTGGTTACCCACAAGCTTTCGGCACCCACGTGTGCCCCTCCTTTTGACACCCACGTGTGTCCCTCTTTTCGGCACCCACGTGTGCCCTTCCTTATTGCGCCCCCGTGCGCTCACTCCCCTCGTGCACCTCGTGCACTCCCCCGGTCCTTTGTGGTTACTTGAGAGGATAACGTTGTCTCGTGCACCACGTGCATTTCCCCTACCATTCGGCACCCACGTGTGCCCCTACCATTCGGCACCCACGTGTGCCCTCCCTACCATTCGGCACCCACGTGTGCCCCTACCATTCGGCACCCACGTGTGCCCCTACCATTCGGCACCCACGTGTGCCCTCCCTACCATTCAGCACGCACGTGTGCCCCTTCTTCTCCATTCGGCACCCTCGTGTGCCCCGCCTCCTTGTTCCCCTCTATTTGGCATCCTCGTGCCCCTCTCCTTATTATGCCCACGTGCGCTACGTCATTCCCATTGTGCACTACGTGCACCCTCAGAGTCTCTCTCTCTTTTTCCAAGTGATCTACGTGTCTCGGAAAGAGGAACGGTTGTATCCTACTCCATCTGTTTATTACTTTTATATCTCTGTTATATCATTGTGATTATCTCTGTTCTATTTGTGTGTTTATCTCTGATATTTGTGCGTTATACATCTTTTATTCAGCACTGCATTTCATGCATTTACCTCTTTTCTTTTCTTTCTTTTACTTATTTAAGGATTAACCCTCTCGGTGAAGGAAGGACTCTCCGTCGGGAATTCCTCTCGACGGACTAGGATCTCCTCCATTGAGACCTCCGTAAGTCCCCGACAGCGAAGGATTCCCTCTTCGTTCACTGGGCTGGTTGTACCACTGAAGTACCCCGGAGTTAGTTACCTATTCGTGGTGAGACGAGTGCCCCTAGCTGACACGGCGGTAAAACAAAGTGCAATTAGGGTCCCTCCTACTAAGTGTGAATTTTATATTTGTTAAAATCAAAAAAAAAGAAAAAGAAAAATCAAAAAAAATTAAGTAAATCAAAACACAAAAAAAAGGTTAAACCAAAAACAAAAAAAATGGCGTAAGATCATCCACTTGTCTGTTAATCTCTGATACTTGTTTGCTAGTGTATGCATTTACGCTCTGGTAAAATTACAGGAATGGCTCACGACTCTTCCGAAGAGAATCAATTAGGTCGTGGTCAGTCAGCTGACCCACGGGTCCACGCAATGGACTCAGGCCCCTCCCGCGACACCTCACAAGAGGTCCCCGTTGTTCCACGGGAGGTAGCTCCACCCCAGGATATCTTTTCCCTTTTGGGTGTCCTCGCTAGTACACAGCTCAGCCCTGAGCAACTTCTGGCCTTTCAGGCCATTTTAAAGGGGAAGTCTGTTTCTCCCCCTCCTCAGGAGTCAACTCCGGCTCCCACATCCTACCAACAGCCGCTCCAGGCTACTACATCTCCATCACATGTATATGTCGCTCCTTCTTCTTCACTTCAAGGACAGGCGAGCCAACAGCCCGCCTCTCACCAATTCCCCCCTCTACAGTCTCAAACCCCTGCCATCCTCATACGGTACCCCAAATGGGTCCGTCCACTGGTGGGCCACCATACCCATCTGGCTCAGGGTTCCCTTCTCAGGTCCCTATAAGGCCTTCTCAGCCTCAATGGCAGGCCCCACTTTCACCTGCCGAGGAGCTCACTCAGTCCCTCCTCAACAAATACACTGAAATGAACGAGGAGTTCCGAAATTTCAAGAAAGAGGCACATGGGAAGTCTGTCCCTGACATTTCCCTGCCAAATCTCCCCATATTTCATCTTCCTCCCTCCGAAATGCCTACATACCGTAGGTATAACGGCACGGGAAATCCTTATATTCACATCAAGGATTTTCTGTATGAATCTTCCTCATGGCAGAACGATCCAAAATCCCTGGCTTACCTTTTTCGGAAATCATTGGATGGTCCCGCCCTAGAATGGTTCTATTCACTAGAGCCGAGTGAGGCTGGAGATTTTGAAATTGTCAAAGCCAAATTCATACAGAAGTACCGGGATAGGGTCGGTCCCTCCCTTTCTATCACCGACCTAGTTGCTGAGAAAATGAGGTCAGATGAGGATTTTGTCCAGTATGCTGATAGGTGGAGGTCTCTGGCCGATAAATAAAGGATACCCTTTCAGAACCCGAGCAAGTCAAATGATCGTGTCTAATGCAACCCCGCAGTTTAGACACATTTTGGCCATGAATAAGCTTACCACGATGGAGGAACTTTATGAGAGGGCTCGGTATATCCAGACCCAATTAAAAGATTCTCCCATCATGCATATGTTTGAACCCTCAAAGCCTAGGGTGTTTAAGAAGACGGGCACTGGTGTTCAAGGAGGAACAACTGAGGGAGTCGTCATAAATGAGCAAGTGAGTGTGCTTGGCAGCCCCAACCAACCAGTTAACCCAAGGCCTCCTCAGGTTTCACGACCTCCCTTTCAACAAGGTCCACCTCTTTATCGTCCTCCACCCCAAAATAACCCCCTTCAAAACAACATGCCTCAACCCTTTCATCCCCAATAACAACAACAACCACAACCTCAGTATCACCAAGTTCCACCCCCTGGAAATTACGGCCCACCACAACAACGGATGAGGCCCATTGGACCCAAAAGAGCCCATTATCCACCATTGCCCGAGGCATTGCCGGACATTTTTAATGCCCTCATGGCTGCCAACCTGCTTACTTTGCCCAAAGAAAAGTTTGCATGGCCCCCAAATGCTGATACCTCCAGGTATTGTGTCTATCACAGACAGCCGGGTCATACGGTGGAGAATTGTTTCAACTTCAAAGATTACATTTATGACATGAATGATCTCGGTGAAATCGATTGGGATGAAATGAGGCGATGCATCGCCACCCTAAAGGCCAGGAGACCTCCGCCTAGGCCACAGTTGCCACAACAACCGCATCAACAACAACAACAGCCTCAGCAGGCCCCACAACAGCAGCCTAATATGGGCATCATCCATAACCCGCTTCCGGAGCACCAACAGCCCAACTACCAGGTTAATCCGATTTCCTCCTTCTCGGAAGTTGGAAGAGAGCAAACCTGTCGTTTAGAAAGCACCTCTGTCCTCGCTACCAATCATACCACCAATCAACCTCCTCGTCTCCTTCGAACAGCCTCTTCTTACCATTCAACCCCCTCACAACCCCTATTTGGTCCTTCTCCCGTTCCGCAGCCATCACGCCCTCTTATTCGTACCCCTATCGTCAATTCACCGTTAGTCCATCACCAAAGGCCATCTCACACTCCTTTTTCACCCCGAAGTCCCCTGATCACTTCTTATTCCTCTAATTTACCATCTACCTCTATCGCACCTTTACCCCCGCCTTCTAACCTTTTTACCGCCCATTATCCGTATGACGCACCATCCACCTCTACCCCCATTGAACCTCCTCCCCCACCGTTTAAACCTCTTATCAGTCACCATTCATTTGAGGTCCTCTCTACTTCCACTATACCCCCTCCATCATATGAACCCCTTATCGTCCATCATCCACCCCAAGTCACCTCCGTTTCTAATCTACCTCAACCATCTAAACCCTTTATCATCCGTGATTCACCCGAGACTCCTTCTACCTCTACTATACCTCCACCAAGCAAACCCCTGATCAAAACACCTACACCCATCATAACCCCTATCCCACCAACCATTCCTCCACTATTACCCCTTAAACCTTTGTTAAAGTCCACACCTAATACCATAGAGGTGCAACGAGACCCACAAGCAATGGTGCTCCGGAGTGGAAGAATGTTCCACCGGGTGTTTCCCCAGAATAGTCAGGCCCCTGAACAATCTCGGCCCGAGAAAGATAAGGAAGAGCAGTCAGAAGAGTCCATCCCTGGGACCCAGTATGATTTGCTAAAACATCTGGATAAGACGCCCGCCCGTATCTCCATCCTTGAGTTGATCAAAAGATCCCCATCTCACCAAGAAGCTTCAAGGGAATATCTCCAAAAAGTCATGGTGGACGAGGATCTCCCTGTGGAGAAAATCTCGACAGTCCTGACGCCCACTGATACACAACCGCCTATCATGTTTCACAATCACGAGCTTGCCCCCAAGGAAGCTCGAAAATATGCGTTGTGTATTGCGGTGAAAATCAATGGCGTATCAGTGGATCCGTGCCTGGTAGACACGGGCGCGTCTATAAATGTGATTTCCCCGAGTACTCTTCAAGCATGTGGGGTTGATGAAGAACAACTCATGCCCTCCTCAATTACAGTCACGGCCTACGACAACAGTAAGAGGCCGCCAATGGGGATGATTGCCCTCAATGTAGAACTAGGCCCTGTATCAGTCTTCACGGAATTTCATATCCTTGATATGGATCCCACTTTCAAGGCTATACTAGGCCGTACCTACATTGAAGCTATGAATGCTGTACCATCCACCAATCATCAGTGCTTGAAATTTCCATACAAAGGATGGGTTATTAAGGTAATGAGCATGCCTCTCTGTTCTACGGTGGATGCCATCAACACCTCTTTGCCTTCGGTCTGGCCGACTCATCGGCCCATACTATCCTTGTTGGATGTGTATGACCCCTGCCGTGCTCCCTTCACACAACAAAAGCCATTCCCTATGTTAAACTCACGTCTCCCCTTCCGCTCCAAAGGATGGGAGATTATGAGAAATATTGGCTACCAAGATGGCAAAGGTTTAGGGGCACAACTGCAAGGAAGGCTGAGACCACTCCAAAAGATAAAGCCAATCCATAGAGCTGGCTTGGGTTTTAAGGGGCCATTCGAATCAGACGGCAAACCCCTCACTTGGACTTTGTCCTCACATTTCAAAAAGGGGCCCATCGTCCAGATGGGAGATCCTCCATCGGAATCACTTGGGGGGTCACGGGATGTGTTTTTAGCTCAAGCATGTTCAAGGATCCCTAAAAGAGGGAAGATGTCACCTGGATTGTGAATGGTATAAATGGTTTGACATACCAGATATATCCATTGCACTGGAAAGAATGTTCTCGCCTCCACATCTAGAAGGGTCATCTTTGATCTCCGAAATGCCAGGGGACACCACCACACTTGCCAGAATGTCAAACCCTCCTCGCCAAGAGGATGTTGTCATCGACGGGTCATCATCCGTCACCAATATTGTCACCGACGGCTCATTAGCCGTCATCTTCTCTACCCATCTATCACAGCCTCTGTTGCTGTCTTCTTCCTGGGCCAGACAGTTATCTGATGATCTTCCCAGGTCTCCTTCTTTACTCGTTTACCTGCGTGAGTTTCTCAACTCGCGTAAGATTTTTAATCACGATCTGCTCTACGAGCTACACAACCCTCTAGCTCTAATTCCCTTAACACCTCCTCCAATTTCTTTTCACTGTTTTGTTATTAAAAATGAAAATGAAAAAAAAAACGCCAATTCCACAACTCCTCAACAGCGCATTGTCTTTGAGGAAACCTCCTATATCTCCCACGAGTGTGCCCCGACTCACGGGCCACTCATTCAAGGTCCCCTGAGCGACCTTCTTTTCCCCTCATCTGAGGGGTCTTTCCCTGTACATTCTTCACTATCCTCTTCAGCTTCTTCTTCTTCTGTAAATAATGTGTGTCAGGTTAGGAATAAGTCAAGGGTAGTGCCCAGGAAGAAATCCAAGGGTAAGCAGATCCCTCGGCGATTTCTTTTAGATTTAGCCAATAGGTGTCAAGCCCTTCTAGCCATTCCTCAATTGCTAGAAAATCCTATCCAATTGCCGGAGATAGAATGTGAAAATGATTGCATGATTGATGAAGGGTATGGGGTCTATGAACTCACTGACGAGGAATACCCCATTGAAGAAGAGGATGAAGAATATGAGGACGCGGCTGACACCTATGCTAGTGGAATGAGCAGATTTGACGAACCGTCAGCCGCTGTAGAAGAGTCTACCAAAGAGATCAATCTGGGAACTGAGGAAGACCCTAGGATTGTCCTCATAAGTGATAATTTACCATCATCTGAAGAAGAGGCACTAGTTAAGGTTCTTAAGGATTACAAGGACACGTTTGCATGGAGCTATGAGGATATGCCAGGATTGGATTCTACTCTGGTTGAGCATCGTCTCACCCTCAAACCAGGGTCCATCTCGGTAAAGCAACGGTTAAGACGTTTTCGCCCACAAATGGCTTTGAAAATGAAGGAAGAGGTCGATAAGCTCCACAAAGCTAGGTTCATAAGAGTCGTTCTTTATCCTCAGTGGGTCGCAAACATTGTCCCGGTCATGAAGAAAGATGGAAAGGTGAGAATTTGTATTGACTTCCGGGACCTTAACCGTGCGTGTCCGAAGGATGATTTCCCTTTGCCTCATATTGATGTGTTGATTGATAACACGGCAGGATATGAAACCCTTTCATTCATGGATGGATTTTCTGGATATAATCAAATCCGTTTGGCAGAAGAAGACCAGGAGAAAACTTCATTCACTACTCCCTGGGGAACTTATTGTTATGTGGTCATGCCATTTGGACTGAAGAACGCTGGAGCCACTTACCAAAGGGCTATGATGGCAATATTCCACGACATGATGCACATATATTTGGAGGTATATGTGGATGATTTATTGGTAAAATCTAAAACTAGGGCGGAACATCCCGAGGTCCTTGCAAAGGTGTTGCAAAGATCCCGTGAATTCAATTTGAAAATGAATCCAAAGAAATGTGTGTTTGGTGTATCATCTGGCAAATTACTTGGCTTCATTGTGAGCAAAAGGGGTATTGAGATAGATCCCAACAAGGCTAAGGCAATTAGGGATATGCCACCCCCGAAGAATTTGAGAGAAGTTCGAGGATTAATCGGGAGATTGCAGTTTATCCGTCGCTTTGTGTCGCAACACTCGCAAAGGTGCCGGCCCTTCTACGAGTTGACCAAAGTAGGGACCAAATTCTGTTGGGATTCTAAGTGTCAGAATGTTTTCGATGGATTAAAGGAATATCTGGCCAACCCACCTGTTCTCACTCCACCTGTTCCAGATAAACCTCTGATCCTATATATCTCAGTCCTAGACGACTCTGTGGGAGCCGTTCTGGCACAAATCAATGAGGAAGGCAAGGAACGGGCAACCTATTACTTGTCCAAACTCCTCAACCCCTGTGAGCGAAAGTATACTACCATGGAAAAGACCTGTGCCGCCCTCGTGTGGGTGGTACAGAAATTGAAACATTACTTTCTTGCTCACGAAGTCCACTTGATTGCTCGCATGAATCCTATCAAATTTCTCTTGGAAAAGTTTGTCCTTACTGATAGGCTAGCACGTTGGCAAAGCTTTCTATCTCAATTCGACATCACCTACATTCAACAAAAGGCAATCAAAGGCTATGCTATAGCCGAGCATCTCGCTCATCACCCTCTCCCCAAGTTTGATCCTGTTCAATCAGAGTTTCCAGATGAGGAACTAATGTCCATTACCCAGTCTGATGATCCCATGTGGACATTATATTTTGATGGAGCTTTGAATTCCCAGGGGAGAGGTATTGGTATTGTTCTTTTGTCACCTGAAGGTGTCGCTATCCCAGATGCATTCCAGCTCTCATTTCCAGTCACCAACAACGTGGCTGAATACGAGGCTCTTCTGGCAGGTCTGAACCTTGCCTATTCCTTCTGGGTCACTGAATTACGAGTCATAGGTGATAGTCAACTTATCCTTCGCCAAGTGCTCACCAAATATCGCACTCGCGATCCCAAGCTCAAGCCATATCAAGAGCTTACTGTTGCTTTCGCTAAACTGTTCACTAAGTTGGTCTTTGTCCACGTTCCTCGCAATCAGAACATTCTCGCCGACGCCCTTGCTTCGTTGGCATCATCATTAAGGTTTCCTCTGGGCAGAAGGGCTCTGTCCGTTTCTATCCACAAGCTTCTCTTCCCTGCTATTCACAACCCTTCCTATTTAAGGGTTCAGGAGGAAATGTCAAAGATGGCTCAGGATAGAGAAGTCGCTGAAAAGAGGGAAATTATGTTGGTCGAATTGGAAGAAGAATTGGCTGATGAGGAGAAGCCATGGTTCTATGAGATTGTTAAATATTGCAAAGACCAGTCTTACCCTACAGAAGCAACAGCAGAAGATAAGAGGGCCATAAGGAGAGTAGCCCAGAGGTACACATTGGTTGGAGGATTGCTATACAAGAGAAGCCTCACTGGTGTTCTCCTAAGGTGTCTTGATGATGAGGGGTCCTGGAAGTGTGTAAAGGAAGCACACTCAGGCGTGTGTGGTGGCCATGTGAACAGCCAAATGCTTGCTAAGAAGATCCTTCGGTAAGGCTTTTACTGGCCCACCATGGAGGAAGATTGTGCTGTCTATGTCCGTAGGTGTGTCAAGTGTCAACTTCACGCCGATAAGATCCATTCCCCATCTTCCTCTCTCCATCCAGTGTCCTCCCCATGGCCTTTCTCCATGTGGGCATTCGACATCATTGGTCCTCTTGGTGATCCTAACTCCCTCACTAAGCAAAAATCCTTCATCCTCACTGCAACGGAGTACTTCACCAAATGGGCTGAAGCCGAAGCCTATGCAGAAGTCAAGGCATCCACAGTCTGCAAGTTCATCATGAAGAACATCATCGCCAGGTTCGGCATTCCAAGAACTATCATCACCGACAATGGGCCACAATTCATCTCTCAGGATCTTCAGGACCTCTGCCAAAGGTATAAAATTGCATTGCATCATTCGTCACCATATTATCCACAAGGTAATGGCCAAGCAGAGGCCACTAATAAAACACTGATTAAAGTCATAAAGAAAACATGTGAGTCTAGCAGATTCTCGGATTGGCCAGAGAAGCTTATCGAAGCTCTATGGGCCTATCGCACTTCAATCCGAACTCCTACTGGGCAAACTCCGTTCGCCCTCACTTACGGGATGGAGGCGGTAGTTCCATATGAGATTCTGATTCCCTCTCTGAGAGTACAATTGGACAAGGACCTTCCCTCGACGAACGTCGTGATTCTCTCCTTGCCCAGTTGGAACTCTTAGACGAGAAACGTCTGGTTGCTGCCGAGCATGCTCGCGTCTACCAAAATAGACTCGCACGTTTTTACCAGAAGAAGGTTATTGAGAGAAAGTTCAAAGTTGGTGAAATGGTAGTAAAAGAATTTTTGTAAAACCTGGCGGGCCGCGTTCTAAGCTCCAACCCAATTGGGAAGGACCATACGTGGTTCAGGCTGTGCATCCTGGCAACGCCTATAGGCTAGTCAATGCTGAGGGAGTTGAGTTATCCCACCCTTGGAATGGGCTTTACCTTAAGAAGTATTACCCTTAGATAGGTGTACATACTGTCAAAGATAAAAAAATTGAAAAGAAAAACAACAAAAAATGAAAAAAAATGAAAATAACAAAAACATGTGTATAAAACAAAAGAAAAGACAAAAAAAATGAAAAATTCAAAATGATGATGCTTGGAGATCACCATGTAGTTAAGTCATTGCATTCAACCTCCATGTTAGGAAAGGGCCCATTAAGACTTGGTAGGTCTCAGGTCTTGGTTTGCCAGAACCGTGGAGACCCCTGTCTGGCCAGTTCGGCCTATGCCCCCTCAAAAGAAGACAACATGAATACACACCTGTGTTATAAAAAATTGATAGCATCGCTTATGGTAGGGCATCACTCAAAAGGTCTCCAAGAAAGCTTAAATCTTTGTTCTCTTCTTCTCGACCGAGTGAGACAGTCGGCGCCCTTAAAACGCTGAGCATGGGAAACATGAACACGACCCCTAGGGTGAGAGTAGGATCCAATTCCTCGAGCATGATCAGAGCACGAGAAGAGGGCAGTGTCCCCGCAGGCATCCAAGAGGGATTCCATAATGTCAAAATACTATGTCCCTCGTAAAAAATCCATCAAAAAAAATCAGAAAAGAAAAGAAAAAAAATCAAAGTCAAAGAAAGGCCTGGTCGTAACCGTGCCTGATTCCACTAAATGAAACCCCTTTGACTGAAAGTCAAATTACACAAAAGGGGGTCACGAGATGTAAATGCTCGAGATTTAGTCCGAAGTTGCCCAAAAGGGGAAGTTAAGTGTGCCTCTATTGGCTCGCCGGGTTAACGGTTTTGCCGGTCCTCTCAGGAGGTTTACCCCCAATACTCTTCCTTCTTCCCCTGAAGATGAAGGCTCAATGGAGTTCCTGAAGGGCGAAACTCGCCAAAGCCTGCAACATCCTTTTAACACAAACATATGGTTGTCCATTTTGAAAAGCAGAAGCCATTGTCGTGAAGGAGTCTCCGTGTTTCTGGCCGGTCAAGACCCTTATCCACCACCTTAATGTCTTCTTAGTTTAACCTCGGGCTTAGACCAATGCAAGCGCGTCACCTATAGGTGCGACGGCGTCTGATTCCGGGTCAGCGTCGCGCGGTTGGTCATTTGGGTTCCAGGGTGTTCCATTATATACCATCTAGAGTTGTGAGGAAATAGACCCGGGTCGGGCAAATCATTTACCTCGAACATTTTTTGGGTGAATCCCTGTGGTCGGAAGCAACTGGGAGCCTAAGCATGGCATGACGGTATTGTCATCAGGATAAGTCTTAGCCGGCGGGATTATCATTCGAGGAGTCTAGAGGCCCAAATCAACTTAGATGTGCACTTAGGATACCTGGGAGGTTAGCAAGAAACCCTTGTTCTCGTGCAACTTACATGTTATATGGGTTGGTCATCATGCATTAGTAAAAAAAACAAAAAAAATAAATAAGCCAAAAATAAACAAAAAATGGCAAAATCAAAAATCCAAAAAAGGGGGAGAAAAATGTATATGCACAAAAAAAAATGGAAATGTAAAAGACCAAAAAAATAAATAAACAACAAAACACAAAAAATTAATATACCTACAAAAACAAAGATCACATCTTTGCATGATCGCATTTGTATGCAACATTCATTTTAAATTCTCGTTTGCATCCGTGTGCTTGTCTGTCGCATTCATCATCATCTTTCATCAGTGCCTTTGTTAATAAAGGCTTGCCCCTTGACTCGTTATCAAGGATAGTTCAAAACTTCGTTTGCTTGTTGAGCAAGGGGCAAGTCAGAGCAGAAATACTGACTTGTTTGCTTAGGTGTGTGCAGGAATTCGAGAGCTCAGGAAGAAGCAGAGAATCAAACACAAAACACTTTATTTCACTTCTATTCAAAATAAAAATAAACAACAAAGAGATTACATCAGATTTCACCTTCTCTCTCCACATTACTTGTCCCGCCACCCTCCGGACGAGACACTCTTGAGGGGGCTATCCAATCATGGAATGCGGTCCTTCCACCGCTTTGTGCTCCTCTTCCGATCTCTACTCCCCGGCGCCGATCTGCGGGGGCACCAAAGGAGCTGCTGACACGAAAGCCACGCTCTCGTGCTCTTCGGTAGCGTTCCTCACCGTCCTTTAGCCACTGCTCGGCGAGGCCGAGACTGGTCTTCAATTCAAATAATTGGGCCTCCAGGGCCCTCTTCTCCTCTTTCTCGGCCGACTTCTTGGCCTTCTCTCTTTCCTTGGCCTTTTCCCTCTCAGCACGTTCTCTCGCTCTGTCTTCCCTCTCCAGCTGAAGGGTGATCCTCAGCTCTATAGCGTCCCTAGAAAAGTCATCACCTGGACGACGCTGCAGTTCCTCTTCTAGCTCGGCTATTCTAGCTTCCTTCTGGGCGGCATGTGCGAGTGCCTCCTCCGTTTCTTTCTCCTGCCAAACGTTTCATCTCAGGCTTCTGTAACGCTTGAACAAGGGATTTTAAATGGTGAGGCTCTCACCTGTACAGAAAGCATCCCTTCTGCTTCCGCAGCCCGCTGTGTGGCATGAGCAAGTTGCTCGTGTAGTGAATCTAACTCTGAAGTGGGAATCCATAGACTGGAAGAAACGCCGTCTGCCCCCATTGCCGATGAAACTACATCGAGCTGGGCACGCTGCGTACACATATGAGAGGTGACAGTTAAATGGTTAACGCCATGAATTTCAAATCATGCCAGGAGTATGTATATATACACTTACTGATGAACCCAGAGCCGCTCGGGCATCAGTTAACTCTTGCTCCGTGTCCGCCAAACGAGCTCGTAAGTTCGTTATTATGGTGTCACGGGCATCCTACAGTCATGGCTCTTGAGTTCACAAATAAAAATAAAAAAAATAAAAATTATAAAAGACAAAAAATGGTGTTTTACTTTACCTCTATAAGCCCTCCAAGCTGGAGCCTCTCCGCATACATTGCCCTATAGAGCCGTAGGTAATCTTCACTGTCTTGCGCTTGTGATTCCAGGAGCGTGCCACCCCGCTGCCAGTCTTCATACTGTTCGGGGAAGCGCACCCTCCAATCAACGCAGGTTGCCGGCCCACGCGTCTTCTTCCCGACGCTGGGTGAGGAGGTTATATCCACCCATTCCTGGGCAAGCCCGAGGGTTCTCATGACTAATCGTAGCCTTAATGGCTCAATTTCATTCAAGCAATGAAGCCAGAGATCCCGTCCGAATCGGGCACGGCTTCCAATTACCCATGGCTGGTCGACATCGACCATATTCAAGTAAGGCCTCCAGTTCACCTATGTCGAGTTGTACATATCTTCTTAGTTACTCAAAAATACAAAAAAAAAATAAAAAAAAATGAACAAAACATAAAAAGGAGAAAAAGTATCCTACCATCGCTGCAGGGAACTCTTGCAGCTCCCGTCTCGATACCATCAGCTGGTAGGATAATGGTGCTGTACTCATGATGGGTTGCCACCGCCTAGCCAACGGGATCGTCACTGGCCGACAGTGTCGAGCTCTCCCCATTGGAATATAATAGTAGCTCCACAGCTACACCATCATGTGTCATTGGCATCAACAAATACAAGAAAAAAGCATAAAACGAAAACCACAAAAAAAATAATCTTTTACCTGGATAAAGGGCGTAAACCCATTTATTGTCACCTCTCGGCCTGTCCTTTGCGACAGACCTGTAAATAGATGTGCCAGCACGGCAGCTCCCCAGGCGTACTGTCCTACTCTCTCCAAATCTACGAGCAGCTCCAGGAAGCGGCAGTGTATGTTGTCTCCCTTGGAGCCCAGTAGCAGCCTACCCAGCAGAAAGAGGAGGAACCTCCTCAGGTCCATGTTGGTCCTTTCCCAGTTGCTGGCATCTGCACAGTATACAGCACGGGCACCTCTCTCTGCCCTTTCCATAAATTCCTCCAAGGACTCGTCATCCCGTGGACGGATGTCAGTAAGCCCTAACACCTCCATGATCGATGTCTTGGCTACTGACCTGTTCTTCCGTCCATCGAGTTCCAGTCCTAACAGTTTCTGGGCACCTTCTCGGTAATCCGCATAAGTGACGCCGGTCACTGCCTCTCCATCCACTTTGAGGCCCGTAATGCGGACCATATCTTCCAAACTGGGCACCATGTGCCCCCAAGGCATCAGGAATGCCCGACTCGCCGGATCCCATCTTTCATATAATGCTTGGATCAGGGCAAGGTCGAGCTTTATCGGCTCGATTCGGAGGAAGGAGCCGAACCCCATCACATCTAGCCTGGCCTTTTGGAAGTCCGGGAGACCTCGATATGCTGCCACTACCAGCTCCCAAGAGATGTGCGATCGCATCATGCCCTGCACATCCACAAGAAGTGAGAAAGGGGAGCATTGCTAAGCAAGAAAGGAGAAGAAAAGGATGAAGGAAGGAAACCAAAGAAGCCACTTACAAGCTGTGATCGGGTCCTCTCACTCAGTTGTCCTTCGACTTCTGAGAGTCTCCTGGAACTGCTACCTGATCTGCTCCTCTTCGAGGAGCGGGAAGACTCACCTTCTGCTCTAAAGCTGGATTCACCCTCCATCCTGAAAAAGTGAGCAACACTCGCAACCTCCCTTCCTTACAAATTTGCACTCCTCAAGTCTGCTCTCAGGACTTCGGTGTTTCCAAGTCGAGCGAAAGGGGAGGTATTTATAGGATTGGAAAGAAGGTGGTCTGGATCTATCACCATCACCCCAGCAACATCCTTTACGACAAGTCACCCTCTCTTTACTCTCGCATGTCACTCTGCCATCTGGAGTGATCAATTCGGAGGCGTGATTTGTTGACTTGCCCTCCCCATGCGGTCTAAAGATTCCCCGTGTTTATTGTCCCGTTGCGACTACTGCTAGCGCAAAGAAGAAAGTGGGGGACATTTATACGGGAAAACAGGACCAGGGATCGATGTTGTTGAAATTGGTGGTAGATTCCTTAAATCATGGCCACGGTACCCTCGCGTGCCACTTCGCCATGTGGAGTAAATGGAGCGGAGCTGTGATTTGTTGACCCGCCACTCCTATTCGGTCCAAAGATTCCGCGTGTCCCTTGTCCTATTGCGACTACTTTTAGCGCAAACAAGGAAATAAGGGACATTCACGTGGGAAAAGAGCACCACGGGCCGATATTGTTGAAATCTGTGGCTGATCCCCTTGAAAATCATGGCTATGGTGAGTCACCGCCCCGTGTTTTAAGGAGACATCTCGTCGAGTACGTCTCGCGGGAACCCATGTGGTAGAGAAGAGCTGTAGAGCAGAAGGAACATATCCAGGGCGAACCAGTCGTGTTCAAACCAACCTATTTCACTCATACATCTATATAAGGGTTTGTGCCCGTCATGAGAAGGGAGTGAGTGAACAAGCCACTCACTAACCCTCACCACCCTCCTGGTCGCTTCTATTCTCTCTCTCAAGGCAAGAAGTCCCTTGGAGGCCTTTTATAATTCCGTGACGCAGCAATCGCTTTGTCGCGCCATGCGTTCCCACCTGCTCTTCGGCAGTGCTCCTCGCCGTCCTCTGTCTCTCTCGCGACCCTGATGGCCGCGAAGCTCTTGAAGTCGAGGCCGCTAGCTGAGCTGCCCTATGCTCTGCCGATGAAGATGCTACCAACTCCAGGAGCTCCTCTGTTGCGAGCTCTAATCCCCTTCCATCTGCAGAGCAAGCCATGTTTGGATGCTCTTTCTCTCAGAGCTCCATCTCCTGCGCCACTGGTGCTGCTCTATTTTTATCTTTTCTCTCTCTATTATCTCTTGCCTTATCTCTCTCTTAGCCATTCGGAGAGAAATCTTTAGCTCCCGGGCATCTCAGGGCAACTCCTCATGCTAGTTACCTTGAGTTTTTGGCTCTTGTCCGGAATGGTTGGCTACCACCTAGCACTGGCTATTGCAGATGTTTGTGCCAAAAACAAAAAAAAGAGAAAATAAAAGAAGAAAAGAAGAAAAAAAAGAAGAAAAAAGAAAAGAGTCAGACTCAAAGGATGTAAATGGCATTAAAGCTTCCATATTTATTACAAGATAAGATACATTAGGGTTTGGGCATCTCAGGCCTCAATTTCCCCAACTCGATTACATAAGCTTTCAGCAGTTCTTCGTCCTCACTCACAGACTCTGTTGCCCTCAGTGTAATGCTGGCCTTCCATGACGCTTTGATTGTCTTCACATTTCTTGTGTCACCCCCTGTGCCCAGCTCCCTTTTCCTGATCAAAGGAAGGTTGGATAGCAGTGGGAATGAATGGCGAGGGAGGCCCATCTGAGTATGACACCGGTGCGTGTTGTAAAGGGTAAATTCAGACGCGCCAACAAGCTGGAGCTCCATGTTAAGAGAAGACCTCGTGAGAAGCTCATATGGGAGTAAGCATGTCGGTGCACGAGTGAACATATACTCTTCAATGGTACTGAAGTGAGCCCGCCAGTCTTCTCGTTTCTTCAGCCAGGGAACGCGATTTGCTATACTACCACTAGAGCCTAACACATTGACCATATGGTGAAGCGGGCTTTGTTGGAGAGTCTTGAAGTAGACGACATTCCCTCACGATGGTTAAATTTGAAATGCAAGTCAGTCCAGCAGTTCAAAAGGAGTGCGCAACCAAAAGGAGGCTTACCCATACTGGAAGCCGTGAGTCCGCTATAGAGATAAGCAAGGATAGCAGGTCCCACTCTCTTTCCTTCCCAAATTCCACAGATGGCGCTTAGTTGATCTTCCTCCACTATGTTGTCAGTATAAGGAATAGGAGAGCACCCGCTAAGCAGATGGTGAATCCCTTCATGAGCCCTTCAATGCGATCATCATCACTTGTCAACCTTTCAAGAGCATTTATGACCCAATCTGCAAGTTTTTGCAGATGGATTCCCTTCTGAGTCTGGATGCCCTTGATGGCTTCGGACGGCATGAAGCTTCTGAGCACCTCCTCGGAAGTCACCCTTCTTAGCATGCGCATAACCTTTACCTTGCCATTTCTCTGGAATTTCTTCACGCCAAGTAGAAGTTCTGCTTCTTCGAGAAGAATAGTGGCCTCGAAAGTGGGGAAAATGAATGTATGGGTTTGAGGGTGCCAAAGCTCTACCAGTGCACCCATAGCCGCCCAATCCATGTGAATCTCGTTGTAATGTTTGGCATGAGTTACGAGCTTTTGGAGATGCCATTTTCTGATGATGGCCCTCATACTGATTGAGATGTTCGAAGTGAGTTTCGACAGCCATGGCAACCTTGAAAACTTCCTCGGGCCAGGAAAGAGAGGATACGGCTGAAAATAGAAAGGTGGAGAAGGCGAAAATAAGCATAAGAAAGTCTTGCAGAAACACAAAAAAAGAAATGTTAACTCACCATTCGAGATTGGATTCTCCCGCTAAGATGCCCCTCGAAGTCAGTAAGCCGCTTGCACTCGTTGTTGGGCTTGCTTTTCTTCACGGGATTGGAAGACTCGCCTTCCATCTCGAACTCTGATCTCCTCCTAGCTTCAACTTCCTTAGCTCGCCCTTGAATGCATTTTCTTAAGGCCAAAGGGGTGATACTTATAGTGAGGAAAGGAATCTAGGAACAGTGTTAGCAGTTTCGTTTTGTTGTGTGTGATAATGTGCTAGCATAGTTATGATCTTGTTTTGGTATGTTAATTATCGAGTGGGGTACCACTGTCCCACCGATGCCCCACCTTGTCCCGCCTTGTCCCCTAATCATTCAATCATTGTGGTCCCCCCTTATCATGCATCGTGTTATATGATATTTACGCTACTAGAGCATGCCAAGGACCTTACGCCTTGGACGAATCTGGGATTTGAGTTCCCCTTCAACAAAAACAGTGATGATCCCGGAGGAGATCAGGACGTACGGATAGGCCGTTAAGCCGTGATAGAATGGGGACGATGGTTCCGTTCGATGAGTCGGTACGTGGATAAACGGGCCCCGGCTCAGTATCAGCTCATTGATCGGTATCCTGACCCACTCTCCACAGCTTAGCAATATTATCCTTGGCTAGTTTCTATTTTAGTTTGTTTTAATTTTTCTTTTAAACCCAGCATGCATTCATGTAGGACTTTGAGTTCATTGTGGAAAATCATTCACTTACTTTGATTGTGTGAGCCACTGTGCTTAATTGCTTAAATATGGGATATTCCATTCCGAGTCGAGTACTGAGTTTCCCCGAGGTTGTCTTGGGACGTTTCTCTGGATGAAACCATTGTTTGGATCTGTCTCCAATCATCTGTTTATTCCCCTCGGACCCGCCTTGGTTGTAGCACGTCCACAATGGCTGGTAACCGCTCCCCAATGGTGAAACCTGAGGTTTACGACCCAGGTACTTCCACGCCGTGAAGTTGGTCCTTTTAGTTTGTTTGTGCCCCAGTGCACACAATGTCCTTCCTTGTTTACCATCCAAACAATCGTGGATTTCGGAGAACCTTCCTCAAGGTTGCTTCGTGAAACTCGGGAAAGATTCCCGTCTTGTGACGTTAGAAGCGTGTCTCATCACACCTTGGCATCCGCTTTTCAGTCTACTCCATTTCACTTCAATACACTTCGTTTCATTCCATTACACGTCCTTCCCTTACAAAGTGGATGCCAAGGCGGGGCAGCTGTAGACACGCCATTTCTGACTTTACGATGAGTAAATCCCATGTTGTACCGTAATGCCCTGAAGTGGCTTACGTTTTCTTTTATTTGAGTGATTTCCGTAATTTTGGTTAAATTACATTTATTTGGTGAGAGGGAGAAAATTAAAATACATGTACATATAAATAAACAAAAGAGAAAATGAAATCAAAAAAAAATGTGTGTGTAATTATGTTTACATAAAAAATGTAATTGACTTTTCTTTAATAAATTTATTTTCATAAAATATAAATATATATATAAGTGTTTAGTATATACATAATATATTTATTAAAAACCAAAAAAATATAATAACCATAAATAATATATATATATATAATCAATAAAAGAAACAAAACAAATAAAAACAAACAAGCATAAAAAAATAAAATAAAAGATAATTAGAAATAATATTCCCTACCCCATCTTACTCTCTCCCCATCTCTTTCTATTTTCTATTTCCTTCCCTCCTTCTCACCAAATTTCTCCCTCACCTGTCCCGTCTCTTTCTTTCCCTCTCACCTCACTGCTCATCTCCCTCTCCCTCACGGCACACACATGCACACTCACCCTTACCCCATCCTCACTCCCGCGAAGCCACACATTCCCCATCATACTCTACCTCTCTCTATCATCCCACTGCATGTTTCCCTCTCCCCCACGTTGCTAACCCACTCCCCCTCTCTCTTGCATGAGCCCCGGTCGAACTCCTCACCTCCTCTTTCCCAGCAGCCCAACCCCCAAGCCGTGAGCCCTCTCTCTTCTCACCTAACATCCCGGACGCCCCCACATGCAACACAACTCCCCTCATCCTCACCATCCTCCCCCCATCCCCCTTCTCACTACACCTCCACCTCCGGCCACCGTCTGCCGTTGCCTACATCCATCTCGCCACCTCCACCTCCACCACGTCGAAGCCGCCCACCTGCAACCCTCGCCGCTGCACCCTCACCGGACGCCGCCCGTGAAGCTCCCCCGACGCTGCTACAAGCCGCCCACGTCGTCGTCTCCGCCGACAGACCACCGCCGGAGTAACCGTCGTCCACCTCCCGCAACACCTCACGCCCGAGCTCCCTCGCCGTCGCAAGCCCCCCTGCCGCAACCGCACCGGCCGTCTCCAGCCACTGCGAGCCTCCTCCTCTCCACCGTCCGAGCGCCTCCCTGCATGCACGTCAACCCGTGACGGCCACCTTCGACGCTTCCTCACCGGCAACCACGTCCCCGGCCGTCGTCGCCACGTCCACGTCCCTCGCTTAGCCTCCGCCACCGTCGCCCACGGCAGCCCCGACCTCGCCATCGGCCGCACAACCACTGCACCAGCCGCCGTGACCACCGTCGTCGTCACCGGCCACCTCCACAGCCGCCGCTGCTGCCTCCACCACCCTCGCCGTCATCAGCTTCGCAACCACGCACCGCCGCCCACAACCTCCTGCATGCGCCCATACATCACCTGCGCACGCCCATCGCCGGCCGCCCTCGTCACCTTCGCCCTCCTGCCGGTTCTCTTCCTCCCTGCCGGTCTCTTCCTCCTGCCGGTTCTCTCTCTCTCTCTCCCCTTCGCGTCTCTCTCTTTCTCAGCCCTCCTCTGCCGTCTCTCTCTCCTCCCCGCCGTGCTCTCTCCCCCTCTCTCTTTCTCTCCCTTTCTCCCACTCTCTCACGGTCTCTCTCTCTCCTCCCCGCCGTGCTCTCTCTTTCCCTTTCTCTGTTCTCTCTCGCGTCCTCTCTCTCTCTCTCTCTCCCGTCGTCTCTCTCTTCCCCCCTCTCTCCCGCTTCCTCTCTCTCTCTCTCCTCTCTCTCTCTCTCCCGTCGTCTCTCTCTTCCCCCCTCTCTCCCGTTTCCTCTCTCTCACTCTCCCTCTCTCCCGTTCTTTTTCTCTCTCCCTCTCTCTTTTCTCACCGCCTCCCTCTCCTCTTCATCCCACCGCCTCTCTCTCTCGACCCCCCTCTCTCTCTCACCTTTTTTTTACTTTTTTAATTCGCCTCCCTCTCTGCATCTCCCTCTCCCATCTCTCTCTTCTCACCGCGTCTCTCTCTCTCTCTCTTCTCTCTCTCTCGATCTCTCCCTCCTCTCTCCGTCTCACTCACTCTCCCTCTCTCTCTCTCTTTTTTAATTTTCTTATTCTCTCTCTTTCTCTCTCACTCGCCCCTCTCTTCTCTCTCTCGATCTCTCTCTCTTTTTCATTTTTTTAATCATCTTCCCTCTCTTCTCTCTCTTTCTCACACGCCCCCCTCCGTCCCTCTCTCCCTCTCATCCTCTCTCTTGCCCTCTCTCTTTCTTTCTCTCCCCTATATATATATATATATATATATATTATACATATACATAATACCTATATATATAGATATCATATATATATATATATCTATATCACATATGTATATATATCTCATCTCTTTTCTTCTAAAAACAAAGTCTTAAAAATGGATTAAAAAAAGGAGTTTTCTCTCTCCCTTTCTCGCATTCTCTCTCAAATTCATGTTCTTTTATTTTGACCAACTTACGTATATGTTTATATATGTTTGTATTTACGTATATGTTAAATATTTTTAATATGGCTATGTAATGTTTATATAAATATGCTTATCATTCACATGTATACGCTTGTGTGTGTTATTATGTTCGGCCTAATCAGTCTCTGAAGTCCGCTCGGAAGCTCCTTAGTCGTGCTGTGCTCGTGCTATTGGAGCCCTCCTCAAAGCTCGTTGCCGGCCTCCCTCGATAAGCTTTTCTCCCCTCTCTTATTTTATCTTAGTCAATCAATCATGTTCCATGCATCATTTAACATATGTGCCATGCCTTTCTCTCCGAGAGGGCCTCGCTTGTAAGTGTCTTTGTATTCGTGCATTTCATCATGTCATTCTCCCACCCTTTAGTTCCAAAGGGGTTTTAAACACACCAACCAGGTACGTGTTCGTTTATGTTATTTATAGTTTTATTATCTAAGGATTGGTACTACACCGCCGTTATTCTTATTTAGTTATTTTCTCTGTTTGTTCTTTGTGTAAGGGTAACCAGTCAAAGGCCCTCTTCTTCGGCCTGTCGAAAGAAGAGGAAGTTGGAGCCCGCATAACCCCGTGTCAAAGGCGAAAGCGATCAATCTGTTCGGGACCCTCGGTCCCTTGCGATCACAAAATTCCTAACGCGCGCTTCTTTAACTTTCTTTATTGTTAATAACACCCGCGGAGAGTTACTTCCCGCAGCGGTCACCTTCTTCTGTCTTTGGCCTCACCCGCACGGAGGATTATTCCCCGCGGCGGTTTCTGTTGTTTACTTTCTGTATATCTAACTCCTAATTGGTGCGGTGGGTCACCTCCCGCGACCGTTTCCATTTCAGCATTTTATTTTCTACGCTTTACTTTTTAACTCCTAACTATTTAATTTCAGCATTCCCCTATCATCGCTTTAAAATCCCGTGGAGATCAACATCTCGCGGCGGTTTATTTCATCCCTTTTCCTTTCCTGTCACATATACTTATCTTATAATAAAGACCCCTCAGAGGCCACAGTCTCGCGGTGGTTTATATATATATATATATATATATATATATATATATTATTTATATTATTTATGTCACATTAAGACCCCTCAGAGGCCACAGTCTCGTGATGATTTATATATATATTTATATATATATATTTATTATTTATATTGTTTATGTCGTATTAAAGACCCCGCAGAGGCCATAGTCTCGTGGTGGTTTATATATTTATGTACTTATATTTATTATCTATGTTATAGTAAGAACCCCGCAGAGGCCAATGTCTCGTGGTGGTGTGTATATATATTTATATTTATTATTTATAATGCATTAAAAACCCCGCAGAGGCCAATGTCTCGTGGTGGTTTATATATATACTTATATTTATTATTTATATTGCATTAAAAATCCCGTAAGGCCAATGTCTCGCGGTGGTTTTTATATATACATATATTAATTACTGCTCATATTGCAATATTGTTGTTAAAACCCCGCAAAGACCAATGTCCTGCGGTGGTGTGCCTTTATTCATATTGTTCTTGTAACTGTCGAGGAGTGATATATCGTTACAATTTCGAGTCTACGTGTCTTCCCGTCTGTCAATTTCTATTACGTAGAGTCCCAGGACTCGAATTCGGTATCTGAAAAGCTGTTCTCGGAACAGTAGGTCACGCCTACCGGGAAGGGGTTCAGTTTGCGCGAGAGGGTCTTCGGACCCCTATCTCCGCCACGTACCGGAGTTCGGTCAGTCTAAATTCTCCATGTCCTTACTGTTGTCTCATCTATAGGTCGTACTTGTCCACCGTTCTTTCATATCCCCATAGCGCGCGTTTCATTGTTTTATCCTCATTTCTTTCACCCGTTATCACTCAGAGAGGGAGAAACCCCATCTCTCTCTCTCAGTCCACCACGTGACGCGTTCACAATGGCCGGTTGATTGTTGGCTGGACTTAAAACTGTAGTGACCTGTTCAACTGGGATATCTTCATTTACCATTACTTTCTGTAGATATTGCTTCAAAGCCAACTGGTGTGTAGTAGATCTTTTGATCAATTCCAAGATAGAGATCCGAGCATGTGTTCTGTCTAGATGCCTCAATAGATCATGCTCCGTGCCCGGTGCAGACTCTTGTTCCTGTTCTCCTTGTTCTTGTATCGGCTCCTGCTCCCGCTGGGGAAACACTCGATGGAACATCCGTCCACTACGGAGCACCATTATTTTCGGAGCCTCTGTCGGGCCTAGAGTGGGTAAAGGGGTAGAGGAGGTAGAGGGAATGGTGTAGGGCGTGTTGGGTGCTGGTGCAAGATTGGCAGGAGGAGGGGTTCTTATAAGAGGCCTCGCCGGTTGGGGATTATCGAAAAACGGCGACGGGGGTTGGGTGACAAGGAGGGGCCTTGGAAGCATGATGGTGGTGGACGGGGTAGATTGTGGCGAAACAGGAGGGGTGACGGTTGCCGGCGAGGGGCGGATAAGGAGAGGTCTATTTGGTGGAGGGTTTTGGGGTGAAGGAGAATTCGTGGGTTGGCATAAAAGAAGAGGCCGTGAAGGAGTAGGGTTAGGGTTAAGTGGCCCTGGAGTGCTGGAACGTATAAGGGGACGTGGCGGTTGGGAAGGGGGTACAGGTTGAAGCCTTCTTAGAAATTGTGGTGGTTGTGGTTGACTGGAGCTTTGATTAATGGCCCCGATAGAGTCGCTTTCCTTATGCCAGCCCTTCCTTATGCCAGCCCTGCCCTCTCTCCACTTCATGGATTAAGGTGACAGGGTTTACTTGTTGATTTTGAACCGGGTGCTCCGGTAGCGGATTATTGACAATCCCCATATTTGGCTGGGGTGTAGGAGCCTGATGTTGCTGAGGACCTTGCTGCTGCTGCTGACCTTGCTGTGGAGGCTGCTGAGCCGGTGGTTGCCGAGGAGGCCTTCGAGCCTTTAAAGTAGCGATAAACCTCCCCATCTCATCCCAATCAATATCACCTTGATCATTCATATCATATATGTAATCCTTGAAGTGAAAATAATGGTCGATGTTGTGCCCTGGCTGCCGATGGAAGACGCAATACCGGGAGGTGTCTACATGTTGCGGCCATATCGTTCTTTCTTTAGGCAAGGTGAGCACGTTGGCGGCCATGAGGGCATTGAAAATATCTGATAGACTTTCGGGTAAGGGAGGGTATTGTGCTCTTCGGGGACCCAATGGTCTTCTTGGTTGTTGCAGTTGTTGTTGTGCATAATTGGCTGGCGGGGGCATTTGGTGGTACTGTGCGGGTTGATTCTGTGGAGTAAAGTGGGGTTGTTGTTGAGGAGGTGGAAGAGGCCGTAAGGTCTGAGGAGGGTTATTATTTGGCTGGTGGACCTGGTTTTGGAAGGCGGGCTGCTGTGGTGGCGGCCCTTGGTTTGGAGGGTGGCGGAAGGGTGTGGAATTGCCAAACGCGCTCACCTGCTCATTAGTAACAGTGCCTTCAGTGGTCGCACCAGTATTGCCGACATTAACGTTCTTCTTCATTACCTTTGGTCTTGGCTCAAACATGCCCATAATGGGCGAATCTTTCATCTGTGTTTGTATGTATCTAGCTCTTTCATAGAGCTCTTCCATAGTGCTCAACTTGTTCATGGCTAAAATATGACGGAATTGCGGAGTGGAGTTTGATATAATCATCTTCACTTGCTCCGTTTCCGACAGTGTGTCCTTCAATTTTTCGGCCATAGCTCTCCACCTATCAGCAAATAAAATGAAGTCCTCCTCGGGCTTCATCTTTTCGGCAACCAGATCAGTAACAGACAAAGAGGGACCCACACGGTCCTTGTACTTCTGCAGAAACTTCTGTTGAACAGCATCAAAGTCACCGGCATCGGCCGGCTCCAAGGAGTAAAACCATTCTAATGCCGGGCCATCTAAAGACCGCCTAAAGAGATAAGCCAGAGAAGTCTTGTTATCCTGCCAGAATGATGCCTCATATAAGAAGTCTTTCAAGTGGATGTACGGGTTACCCGTTCCATTGTACCGCCGTAAATTCAGCATTTCAGATGGGGGTAGATGAAAAACTGGCAGAGTGGGAAGCATAACTTCGGGAGCGACCTTGGGTGCAGTGACCTTCTTGAGCTGCTCCTCCATACTAGCCATCCTTTGGAGGAGTATAGTGTGGTTATCGGACTCGGCTGGGGCCGGACAAAAAGAGTATTTGTTCGGCATAGGCCTTCTCAAGAATTGAGGAACATGAGGTTGTTGAGGCCTAGCAATAGAGTGACTTGCTGGTTGGGCCGGCGTAGTCATAACAGGAGTTGGTGGGCGCGAGGGCACCCTAGGTGCGACCGCCTGGTCGTTGGGAGAACTAACAGAGTGGCCACCCATGGCCTGGGGAGGGTTAGAAGATGACGGGACAGACTTTCCCTTTAAAGCGGCTTGGGCCGCCTGGCGCTGGGAGTCATCCAATTGAGCAAGAACTTTGAGAACATCGTTGAAGTTGAAAGAAGGGGAGGCGTCCCCTGAAGTATTTTGAGTGGTAGGTTGAGCTTGGGAAGAAGGCTCAACCTATAGAGAAGTGGTGTCCATCATGTGGACCTGAGTGGGAGAAGGAATGTAGTTTCCCTCGTAGTGGACAGGATCCTGAGAGGGAACCTCGTAAAACGGGTCAGAGGGACCCTCCTCATAACCATCATAAGTATACCCATAGTTGGCCATATTAATGATTTTACCTCAGCGAAGTTTCATGCTTAAGAGAAAAAAAACAATAGATTTCTAACATGCAAGTATAACAAGGTACACACTCAAGTTGTAATGAGCCCAAAGTTTTAAGGTTTTCTTTGAAGATTAAGGTGAGTTTTATAATAAGCTCTCTCCTTTGAATATGGGTCCTGGTTGAAAGTTTGGGTATAATCTCCGGGTATCTAGGTTCTTTCTCTCTCCTCACCAACGTATGGGTCAACTATACTCCGGGTGCTTCAATGGTACAACCTGCCCAGCGTCCGTGAGTGAATCCACGGGTGCGGGGACTTACGGAGGCTTGGTTTAGGAATTTCCGGTCCAATGAGACGGAATGCTCAAAGGAGGGTCTTTCCTTCACCAAGAGAGGGTGTGACTCCTAAAAGTGTGGGGAGAGGAGGTCTCCCAAGCCGAATGCCATAAATGTAGCCTAATGCAGGCAATATCAAGCAGATAATATCAGAATCAATCAAGTGAATGAACAGCAGTAAACAGGGGTTCTGTGGGCACAGAACAAAAATGACGACCTGGATAAGGTCGCTATATCAACAAGCAGCGACTGAGTGTCAGTCGCTAATCACTGTGAATAGTGAAAATAGATAGCAACCAAAATAAAATAGCGCCTTAAAGTGAGGCGATGTCTGTAGAAATGACGCCTGTGCACAGGGGCGTCATATAGCAGTAATCAATACTTAAAATGATGAATAAAAGCAATGATAATCCAAATAACGCCTTTTAGTAAGGCGATGTACCAGTGAAAGACGCCTCTGAAAGGGGTGTCAAAATGCAGTAATCAATAATCAAGCAATAACGAAAATCAATAACAGTCAAAGAAACTGACGCCTTGGTGTGAGGCGTTATATTAGGAAATGACGCCTCTGTGAGGGGCGTTAATTATAAAATGATGAAAATGCTGACAATAAAAATGGAAACAGCGCCTGTTCGAACGTTCGCTGTATGTGGAAATGACGGCGGTATGAAGGGCGTTATTCAGTTCCAGAGAACCGTTAACCCTGATGACAGATAGAAATTAATTTCTTTTCTAAGAAAAATGATATGGATACTACACAAATTGGCTAATCTAGTGAGAGGTGTGCACGTGGTGCACAAGGGGAGTGTGCTACGTGGAGCACGAAGGAGGGGCACGCGAGGGCGCCAAAGGAGGGGCACGCGAGGGTGCCGAAGGGAGGGGCACGCGAGGATGCCAAAGGGAGGGGTAATCAAACTAAAACCAAAAAGGGTCCCACCGTGATTGCCAATTTGTGAACGTGTCACATAGACATTTTTTTAAAAAAAAAGAAAGAAAGAATGATGACAAATGATGATTAGGGATGAATAACTATGCTAAAACATGTGGGACATGAAGAAAAAGAGGTTGAGCATGAGATGCTCTAAGGAGGGTGATCGCCAGAGGGGTTACCTCAAAAGAAGAAGGATGATCGCATGTACCTTGTATTGAGCGGGTGAGATTGGGAATTCTTCCTTCCTCCTTCTACCGGCCGGCCGATGAAGGGGGTTTATAGCTTGATTACCCACACAAAATAAACAAAGATATGGATTAGCCAAGTGTGTAGTATCAATGCTCTAAAGATATGAAATCAAACAAATTGGGCATGAACACACCTTGTGTGTTTTGGTTTCAAACCCCTAAGAGGAGTAACAAGGATGATATTATGAATGTTATGCAAGCAAGATATAGACGAAACTCTAGCCGTGAGGTAGAAGAAGAATATGTGTATGATGTTATGAATAAACTAAAACCAAAAGACTAAAGGGTAATCCCTGCTGTTGTGTATGCAACAGTAAAGGGAAAAACAAGGTTGCAGCAGTTGGTATGGATGAACAACGCCGGATGAAGAAAACGCCTCCAATGGAAGAAGAAACTGCAAAATAACAAACTCTCTTCTCACGGCTCTGTTAACTCTGTTATTCTGTGTTGCTCTTCATTTGTTTTCTCTGTTACTGTGTTACCCTCGCGCGAGAAGCAGATGTTAAGGTATTTATAGGTCAAAAAATCTTACATTAATAGGATTAAAACAAGGTAATGAATCCTCCAATAAGGAACCATCTTCCCAATCGAACACAAGGTGTAAAATGGGGAAAGGATCACTACTGGAAAGAAGCAGGCGGAAGGGAGACGGAACAGAAAATGACGACCTAACTAGGGGCGTCACTTGAAATGACGACATTCACACAGTCGTTAATTCCTGAATTTAATTATAGAAATAAAGGACTTTCCTTATTTAAAATTATTAAATGACGCCTATTTTACGGGCGCTAAATAATCAACGCCCCTTAGGAGGACATCAATTACCTTGAGTTTTATTTTCATTAGGATTCGTTAAATCCAGGAAACAACGCCCGTTTGAACAGTCGTTTAATTAAGGAAAACGCCCCTCATTAGATCGTCAATTAAATGGCGCCCTCCCTCTAGGCGTTAATTTCAATTATTAAAGAAAAATGCCAAGAAATTACAATTAATATGGAGAAATTAGAAAAACTTCATATTAAGCCAATATTGAAGTCCACTTTGGGGCGTCACATGGTGACATGAGATTTACTCAACATAGCATCGATTTTGGCGTGTCTACACTCAGGGTAGCCTCTCCACCACTCCCTGGTGGGACCACACGCGTGTAAGCAGGCTACGACTAGTGGAGGGTCACTACGGAGTAGACTATCAAGTCAACGGAAAATATCGTCCGCATCCGACAACGTACGGGTTCCGCCCCACGTACCAGCACCGTCGCACGGTGACCACGGTCGGAACAGAAACGGGGTTGCAAACCACCCGGGGCAACCCAGAGCCTGACGGTCTACCCTAGACACGTCACAGGCTCTGACGGTCTAGGCAGGACCGTCACAATCACCTGACGGCCCAACGCAGGGGCGTCACAAGCTCGGTGCAAAACAGGGAGTAACGCACCTACCATGGTGCGTTACAGTCTGTGACGCGCCTACCCTGGTGGGTCACAAGACAACAGAGAACAGTTGTGACGCGTGCCACTCGGTGTGTCACAGCATGTAACGGACCAACTCTAGTGCGTCACAACGTGGGAATGCATCTGCTCTAACGCACCCACATAGGGGCGTCACATGGCTATGACGCGCCAAGCCAGGTGCGTCACATGCCTTGACCCCCAACGGTCAAAAACCAACGGTCGGCAGCCAACGGTCGAACGCCCCTGACGGTCCAACCTAGGTGCGTCACAGCACCGTGGCGGTCTATCGTGGGACCATCACAGCTCACAGACCCCACTTGGCTGCACTCAGGGCTGTAACGCACCCATCTGGGCGCGTTACATAGTGTGACGGTCACTGGAAGGACCGTCACACCCGCCTGAGGGTGAAACGGCGGGAAACGCCCAAAAAATTGGCCACACCCCCATGCCTCCACCGGAGAGGTGGAAATCAAAGGGGAAGACCCATGGGGACCCCTAGCATGATTCTAGGCCATCAAAACGTGAAATCATGCATCAAATCTATAGATCGGGCGAGCTCTCCCCAAATCATGGAAAACCCCAAACCCGCAAGGAATCCCATCTCTCGGCCTCCCCTCGGCCTACAAATCGCGGAAAAGGAAGGCTAGAGGCTAGGGAACGTCACCCTACCTCAATTGCGTCCCGAGACGCGCCGGATCAACCACGAATCGCAAAGAATGCTCGAAAACCCTCGTTCTTCCTTGAGCTCCCACGGTTCACGAACGCCTCCACGATCACCTCATCGTCGCCGTCGTCACCACGTCGTCACCCACAGCCGTCTGTAGCTGGAGGGGCTCGCCGCGGTCTCGCCGGACGAAGAAGAGAGGGAGAGAGGGCGTCGCACGGTGGAGGAGAAAGGAGGAAGAAGAAGAAGAAGAAGAAGAAGAGGGTGGGGAAGAGAGAGAAAAGGGGGGGTATTTATAGGAAAATCTAGAAATTCCAGAAAATATCAAAAAATATAAAATTACATTTTCACGATCCTCGGAATGCACCGATCGCAACGGTACCACTCTTGCCTAGGTGAACGGCCCGGTTCACCCACAACGAGGTTCCGAAGGAATTACCGAAACACACACCGGTAATCAGAAAATACACGCGAAAAAGCCGCGGAACGCTTCCGGGCCTCCGAAACAACTCAGGATCGCGCCGATCCGAACATGAAAGATGTCTGAAACGAAATTTTGAACACAACGGAGCCGGACACTCTGAGAAACCAGATCTGGGACCCACGAAAAAGGATCCGAAAGGTCCGGGATATTACAGTGGGCACCGGCAGTGGCGAAGTGGCAGCGGCGGCACCGGCAATGGCAATGAGAGAGTGGGAGAAAGAGAGTGAGAGCGAGAGAGTGGGAGGGGGTGAGAGCGAGAGAGTGGGATGGAGAGGTGATGAGAATTAGGACACCTAGCCCGTTTGTCTCTAGTCACCGCTGCATGAGAGAGTGAGACACCCATCCCGCGGCTCACCCGAGCTCGCGAGAGAGTCGACTACCCTTGACCGGGCAGGTTTCTCAACCGATCGGATCCCCCATGTTTCCCTCGCTCGGGGACGATTGAGAGCTTGTTGTTCTTGTTCGTGGCGTTTCTACGCGAGAGAGTTACGTGGTTGTCGAGCCTTTGGTGGCTCCGTCGTACGTGCTTACGCTGGCCGTGGTTGCGTAGGGTCGTTGAGCGAATATCTAGAGTCCTAGGTTTGCATTATCCATTCGAGTTGTGTTCGTCCCGCATCAATTTGGTATCAGAGCTTTGGGAACCAATTTGTTCTATCAAATTAGGGTCCTAGGTAATTTCTACCAAATGCAATTCAATTTTATTGTCTCTTTGCCGAATGAGAAGCGAACAAGAGTAATCTTAGATGATTAGTGTCCGAATAATTATGTTTCTCAACCTATTGTTGATTTATTATTAAAAACTGACGAGATTATTGTCGAGGGTGACAGAGCTTTTGTGGAGTTCCATCCTCAGTTTGTACGTGGTAGCCCATTGAAGACGATTCGTTATTTTGATGGAACATGGTGTTGTATTGCTCCATCGGGTTCTTACGTTAGTTATAGACCACGACCAATCTATTTACATTATCCAGCCACCACATTTAAGTGGTAAACTTCGTTTTCCCAAGTATATTTCTTCTACTATCAAACCACATGTTCATGATGTGATTTATGAAGCCGACCCTGCATTGGCCGAGGAGTATGAACAAGAGATGCGAGAATGGCCAGTCTTGCATGACGTGTGGGATCAGAGTTTATTTATTGATACTCGGTTAGATTTGATAGATGAATCTCTACTCACCATTGACTCATCCTTTGAGAATATGTCTACAGAGCTTAAAAGTGATATTCCTTGGGATCATGACTTGTTCGTCGAGTCTGAACTTCATTTGATGTGATAATGTGTTTGAAATGGGCGCGGCATTGATAGCTACTGATATGGTTTCATGGGACCAGACACTCATGATTGATGCAGGTTTTGACTTACTATCTGAGCACCTATTCGAGTTCCAAGGCGTTCCATGTTGTCCTCTTCCTATTACATATGTGGACTTTACTAAAAATCAGTGCATCTATGATATGATATGGTGCTATCTTGACGCCCACATTCAGCGTGGGCTGCACCTTTTCAGATTTCATATTAGTTTGGATATCTCTACTAAGACATTAATAGTGTATGATTTTGTGACTCCCCTAACTATTGTATGGACACTACAACACTTCAAAACTCGAGGATGAGTTTTTCAAATTAGGGGAGAATGATGAGAATTAGGACGCCTAGCCCGTTTGTCTCTAGTCACCGCTGCATGAGAGAGTGAGATACCCATCCCGCGGCTCACCTGAGCTCGCGAGAGAGTCGACTACCCTTGACCAGGCAGGTTTCTCAACTACCGGATCCCCCACGTTTCTCTCGCTCGGGGATGATTGCGAGCTTGTTGTTCTTGTTTGTGGCGTTTCTACGCGTGAGAGCTAAGTGGTTGTCGAGCCTTTGGTGGCTCCGTCACGCGTGCTTACACTGGCCGTGGTTGCGTAGGATCGTTGAGCAAATATCTAGAGTCCTAGGTTTGCATTATCCATTCGAGTCGCGCTCGTCCTGCATCAAGAGGGAGAGGGCTCGATTGGGGTAGAAGAACGGTGTAGGGACGGATTTTGGACATAACTTAAATCCATCTGAAATCCTTATGTATTTCAAATTTTTGCCTCCAAATGAAAAGTGTTTGAGACCGATATAGAGACAGTTTCAAATTTCGGTTGAAATCTGTCTAAAACTCATTTCACAAAATAAATACAATTCACATATATATATATATATATATATATATATATATCAATTATTATTGAGTTAGTAATATTATTACATTTATAAAATAAATATAATTCAAACTAAGTAATTTTTAAAATTTGAAGGGAAAGAAAAAAAAAGAGAATGGGTCGGGTCGACCCCCGAGCCGAACTCAAAGCCCGAGTATGGCTCATGGACCTAGTTGGGCCAAGTGTTTAGACCCGACTAAAGGTCAGCGGGTCGAAATGCTTGGTTGGGACCTGGCCTGAAATCATAAAATCTTTTTCCAATATTTTTCATTTATACATTTAAATATTCTAAACTTGAATTTGTCAGCATTGACAAACGATATCCAACTCAGCAATACAAAGATTCAACCATTGGATTTGTTCCTGAGTAACATCCGACCGTACGTTTTAACTTTAATCAAGATCTGACTGTTGGATTTAAGTTCGATGAAGATGTGACTGTTAAATTTGCTTCTGATTTAAATCTGATCGTTGGATTGAAGCCATTTGATGATGATCTAAATGTTAGATTTACTCCCGATCTAAATCAATCTCGAGTAAATGTTACTGTTCAACGATCAAACCTTTATCAAAACTTAAATCCAACGGTCAGATTTAGATCAGGAGTAAATATAAATGTTAGATCTTCATCAGATTTCAATCCATACTAGGTTTATTTAGATCGGAAGTAAATCTAACAGTTGAAAAACGGCTTCAATCCAACAGTCAGATTTAGATCAGGAGCAAATTCAACAATCGCGTCTTCATCAAACTTAAATCTAACTGTCCAATTTTCGTTCGGGAGTTAATCCAATAGTCAAATCTTGATCAAAGTTAAAACATACGGTCGTATGTTACTCAGAAGCAGATTAAATGGTTAAGTCTTCGTAATGTTTAGTTGGGTATCGTTTGCCAACACTGATAAATTCAAGTTTACACTATTTAAATATATAAATGTAAAATATTGAGAAAACTGTGATGTATTTATGATTAGTATAAAATAAGCCTGTCAATGGACTGGGTCTACCCAACATGCCCACGATATTCACTCGATTTTGGGCCCGACTACCAGGCTGATTTCGGCTCGCGAAATCTTAGTCGAGCTTAAAAGCTTGGGCCGACTTGGCCCATGGGCCAGACTCATGCTTTGAGTTCGGCCAGCTCGCCAGCCCGACCTGTTTCATTTTATTCCATCACAATTATTTTAATATTTTTAAAAATAAATGCCGTTAATAAATTTTAAGATTGAATTATTTTCTGTCACAAATCTATCACAAATCACGACATTGTTTCGCCTCAAATATTTAAGTAATTTTTAAAAAGAAATATCGTTAATAAAGTTTCATACGAAAAATAAATATGTCCCAAATCCATCTAAAATTTTGGACGGATTTAAGACGAATTTATTTTTCGTCTAAAATATTTAAATAATTTTTTGAAAATAAAATTGTTAATAAAGTTTCGTACATAAAATAAATGCGTCACAAATTCATCAGAACTTTGGATTTGGGACGGATGAATATTCCATCTAGAATATTTAATTATTTTTTATAAAAGAAAAAGTTTTAGACGGTATTATAAATCCATCCCAAATCTGTCTAAAATTTTAGACGGATTTGAGATATATTTATTTTCTGTCTAAAATATTTAAGTAATTTTTTAAAAATCATTAATAAATGCTTAGATGGAATTATAAATCTATCTCAAATTTCAGACAGATTTAGGATTAATTTATATTCTGTATGAAATATTTAAATACTTTTTTTAAAAATCATTAATAAAGTTTCAGAGGGACTAAAAATCCATCCTAAATTTTAGACGGATTTGGGACAGATTTATATTCTTAAGTAATTTTTTAAAAAAATGTTAATAATTTTTAGAGGGACTAAAAATCCACCCTAATCCGTCCAAAATTTTAGACGGATTTGGGACGTATTAAATTTTTCCGTCCAAAATATTTAAGAATTTTTTTTAAAAAGAAATATCATTAATAAAGTTTCAAACGGAAAATATATCCGTCCCAGCTCCGTCTGAAATTTCGGTCGTAGTTGAGACGGATCTCAATTATGTCACAAATATTTAAATATTTTAAAAAAATATCATTAATAAATATTTGAGATGGAATTATAAGTTATCCTAAATTCGTCTAAAATTTTAGATGAATTTTAGATGAATTTTTTCCGTTTCTAATTACGGTGGATATTCAATTTACCTAAAATTCGTCACAATTTGAGATGAACTTGGAGATGAACAAAATTAATTCAAAATTTTCATCTATATTACCACTTTTTTCTTATAATTAATAAGAGGAGCAACCTGACATCATACCACCGGCACGCAGGACACCGTGTCAAACCCCCTTGGGGGCCTCTGTACAGAGGAGGGGCAGAGATTTTCGTTGGAGGTCAAGTAAAGAGGCGGCGGTGGAAGTGTGGAGAAAGAGTGAGAGGAGTAGAGAAGGATGAGAAAGAGGTGGAAGCTCCTGCGCCGGAGCTTCCACGTGGTTTGCCTACGATGAGCACCCATGCAACCGGTCAAATCAGTTAACATCAATCAATAAATCAGTTACAGCTTACAACGGGCACCCGTGCAACCGGTCAATACAGGTAAACATCAATCAATAAATCCCGTTACAGAGTCACTTTTTAATAATATGGGAGAGTCCTTCTCTCGCACTTATCCGCAATTGATTTTTGATCGTAGATGTTTTAAACGAAGCAAGCACCTGCGTTTAGCCAGCTGGGTCACCTAACTAGGTCACCCATATGTTTATGCACCCGTCCAAGTGTCCCCTTCTACTGGGGCTTTCAACTCTGCTAACGAGTTTGGCTCGTCATTAATTTGTCATCCGCACTAGGACTTCCAAGTAAAAGATGCATGCCATTGGTGAGCTACCAACTAATATAATTACAGAGAGTAACTCATTGGAGGGGGACTTCACGTCCTGCCATCATCACACCAAAGGAGGCCAGCGAATTGGAATGTTAGCAATGGGGAGCTAGCTCTTGTTGGGTTGAATTGGGCATAATCTTGATGCTGGTGCAACCTTAACGAAGGCATGGGATCAGTTGGGGTGGTGTGTGCGTGTGTGTGTGTGTCTCTATCAATAAGTTGGGTTGGGGGTAGAAAGAGTGACACACACACACACTGACACACACACACACACACAGTTTGTTGCTCCTAATTCCCGGCCAGGAGGACCACTAATTAACTTTATCCCTACTAGCTATTCCTTGGGGGACAAATAAAGGACGTACAGGAGCTTAATTTCCTGGTCCCCAAACCTGTGAGGCAACCCAAGGAAAGGTAAGGTGAGCCAAACAGTGTGAGGACAGACAGGTTTGGAGGGGGGGGGGGAGTACTATCTTCGCCATCATCATCGTGCAATCTCATCCGCCTCTGGCCTGGCCAAATCAATCAAACAGGACTTCATTTGTTGTTCCCATATTTTCCTGCTCTTCCGCCTCGCCCCCTCGATCACCAGCCCGGCCCACACAGCCTTACTAATAACTCTCCTCCTCCTCCTGCTCCTGCTCCAACAACAACAAATTAACCCCACGTATACGTGCAGGTCCACCTGCTGTACGTACGTAGAAGTAAGTGGCGGGCTCTTGCGCAAGGAACAGTGAACTGGGTGAATGCTCAAGTTTCTCGATCAACCCGTAGCAGCTGGCTTTAATTGCCCCCTTCCTTCTGAGGGCCGCCATTAATTAATTTTATCGATCCGGAAGTGCTTAAGGCAACAAGGCGCAGCAAGTTAATAGGTGCTAGCGCCAACCCTGACTAGCTTTCGATCTCTTCATGCATGAATGATCAAATGAAGCATATATATATATATATATATATATATATATATGGTGCATGAGAAAAGTTCAGTAGGAAATTAAATCCCCTTTAGATCTTACATAATCAGCAATTAATTAAGACTCTCGTACGTGATGGGAAAAAAAAAGATGATCGCCGAATGATGACCCGTTTCGATCATCTTGACTTCATGAATCGTTTTGGTTGGTGTACTTTAGGGCCGTCGAGAGTGAAGGATATATGAAGAGTATACATACATATATATATGTACGTAGCTGCTTAATATGTGAGAGACATCCAAAGCCCGTGTGCTGCACGGGGTGGTCGATCAGCCCCTTCAGCATGATTTGGACGTACGGGACACATACATACATATATATATATATATATATATATATATATAGGGTGTGCACGTGACCCTGTATCATGAGTGATCGAGGGATATATAGCAATCAAGCCCTCGTTTGAACACAACACCATGCATCAGAACAAAGCATGCACACAGTCTACGGATATCTGAACAATTAATGGCTCTGATCAATGGAGGGGAGAGAGTTCCCCCACCAAATACGAGATGAAAGCCTGCTGCGTGAGATTCTGTTGTGCCGGTCCACTTGGAACTGTGTGAAGAGCAGGGTGTACATGGGGAGGAGAGTGTGCCATCATCAATAAGGCAGCAGCGGATGCCCTCCCCATGCCACTTCAGTGTACTCCTTCCTTCCCCCTCCCTTAATTGGCGGTGCTACAGCTGGGGGAAAACTTTTAACCGGCACCCTCCTTCATTCATTCCCCCACCACAGTATCAGACAAAACCAGCATCCTGCCGGGTGGACGTGAGAGGGCAGGACAATATATATGAGATGGGCAGATTGATTAATTAATTAGGCATATATATATTATTACAAGTAGCTATAGCTTGAAAGACTTTTTAATTGCTTAGGGGGATATATCTCATGCTCGCGGATGCAGAAACAGAAGGGATCCCAACTTTGTTTGCATTGTCTATAATAGTTAGACCATATGTGTATATATATATATATATCCCCCTTTGACCTACTCACATGTACGTACTCTTTGGTCGAAAGAAAAGGGCCATTAATTGATCGATGCCAAGACTGGATAGTCCTCCCGCTTCTGATCAAAAGCTCCGAGATGACGGTAACTATACGTTATCTAAGCGCCAAGGGATCGACCGGAAAGCATGGTTTGTATTATTGGTGTGATAACTCACATCTGCAGCAGTGGAACGTATCGTATCGTATTGTATCTGAGTCAAATTAATATAATAGACTCGGTCCGAGATAACTAGAGTCTTGAGTCTATATTAGTTAGATCGTATCGTGTCGTATATATTTGGGCCAGATCAAATCTATACGAATCGTCGTCGACAGAGCGAACCATGCACAGGGGAGAGTTGTCATCTGGGGATCGGCAATGCATGGGTTTCCTTTAAAGCAATCTAGATGGTTCTGAGTGAACCTTGTTTCAATGTATGTGTGGTGGAATTATCACTAGAAATTCCGGATCAATCTTTACGAAAAAGAAGCAGCAGCATGCAGCTGAATGTAACTCTTGTTTTTTTTGTTGGAAGTCTCACTCTACTAACTTTGTATTACAACCCTTTTACAAATTGATCATTTCTAAATCTAGCCTCTAAAAGAGATTATATAATTTGAACCTTATTAGTCTGTACAAACTGATCTAACTACTCCTCGAGTACAGAATTGTGAAACATGACTTGGAGGGAGAGTTGGTGAGTTCATGACATAAAAGGGTCTCCTGCTCATGCCATCTGCGTTGTCCACAGGGCAATTGTAACAGCCAAACACAATTTAAAAGCACGTTCACTCTTTACATTAATATACCTATTAAAAATAAAATTGTATAAAATTTATTCTAAATTTCTATTCACATGTTATGTGCCCTTTGTATGTATGCGAATCAAGTATTATGCATGCCCTTTCTGCCAACTTCCGAAACGAGCCATTAAAATCTTCTAATTAACAAGCGATGGAAGAAGGAGAATATTATTCCATGAATATTTTGACGAAAGTTTATTATAAGAGTATACCTACGTGACATTAAATATATTCCAATACGAAGAGTATAGATACGAAGACGAATCTAAGATATTTTCTTACGTAATTTCATTTCCAAGAGAGGTTTTGATGCAGAAAAACCCAATTAAAGTTTCTCATGCGTAGGCAGCCTAATTAAAGTTTCCGATGTATGCCTTGTAATGGAGAACACTTAAATACATCAACTCTTCTTCTACCTCCACAATATTACCGCATGCTTTCTCTTTTATGGAGTGTGCGAATTACAGAAGCACCTCATCCCGTATCCACCGACGCAAACTTTCCCATATAGTCACTTCGCGTCCAAAACGACCGAGTGATCGATGGCTCTGAAAAAGATGGAGCTGTCCTTTCTCCTCTTAATAATAAAAAATCACTCTCATATGTCACGTCACAGATAAAAGTTGTAATTAATCCATATGACCTGACCTTTTCAAGAGGACATTTGGAAGGGATCGTCGGTAGGGTTGTCAACGGGGCAGGTCCGTACCAGGTTTAGGTCTACCCAGATTAGACTTAGGTCGGCTCGACTAAGACCCGACCTATCAATATTAAAGTTCGAGTTTGGCCCGGGTCCGTCTTATGTCGGGTCGAGTTAGATTAGACTCGACATTATTTAAAAAATATAAAGTCCGATTATGACCCGGCCCGAGCTGACAAATTAAATAAAAAAATAATATAAATTAATATATTTAATAATATAAATGTTGTAATCTCACTAAATTAATTAAAAAATTAATATTAATTACATAATTTTTGTGAAAAGATAATTTTAAATTTTTAAGTAAGTAAAATAACATAATTTAATTAAATAATTTTTAAAATTTAAAGTGAGAATAAAAAGAGAGAATGGGTCGGGTCGGCCCGCGGGCCGAACTCAAAGCCCGTGCCCGACCCGCGGGCCTAGTCGGGCCGGACTTTTAGGCCCGACTAAAAATTAGCGGGCCAAAAAAGACCTTATGGCTCGGCCCGAAATCAGGCCAGGCACGAAGGTATGTCGAGCCAGCCCGGCCCATTGACAGTCCTAAACGTGGGGTGAATTTTTTTTTCAAAATCTCCTAGACAGATAAATCACTTTTTTGATAAGGTTGTCAATGAGTCGGATTTGGATCATAGTTAAGTTGATCCGACTCAGATTTGACTTATCAATTTTTAAAGTTCGACCTGAGTCTGAACCCGAGCTATGTTAGTTTGGATTGAGTCAAGTCAGACCCGACTTATTTGCAAATCCTACCAAACGTATTTGTATAACAAAATAAGATATTTTTAATTAAATAAAATAAGAGGCTTTTAAATGTTAATTTGTTTAGAAAGAGAATTTTAATTAAATAAAATAAGACATTTTTAAATTTTTAATTAAATAAAATGAAATTTTAAAGAGAGAAAAAAAGATTGGACCGAGTCAACTCTAACCGACTCGACCCGTCGACTGAACTCAAAGTCCGAATTTGACCTGCAAATGTAATCGGGTCAAATTTTGAAGTCCAATCAAAGACTCGTGAGTTGAAAAAGATCAAACCTGCGGACCTACACGACCCGTCGACAGTCCTATCTTTTGGGTACTTTTGGGGGGATTTTAAAATCCCCTCCTTTTTCTCCCTTTATTTATCTACCCATTAAATTCTTTCTTGTTCGTAATTTGATGAGACGTGGTTGCATTTGAAAGTGGACTGGAGGGTGAGAATTTTTAGGCCCCCTTTGCTAACCGAGCACGGTTAGCGGAGACTGTGTGAGGGGGGAGGGGGGGTCCACCGGGAGCTTCTCTCTCACCGATTGCGCTATCCGCCCGACCAACCCGATGTCAAAGCCGCCCTTAGTGATCAGAATCCCTTGACAGCTTTTCCAAACTCGGCCTAATTAATAAAAAGGTATTACTTGTCGTGAATTCTTGGAGGCGATGGGACATATAAGAAGAACCGAACTCCGTTAAACTGAGATTAATCTATTTTTTTATATGAGAAGGGGAATAAACCGTCCAAAAGTATATCGAGTTAACCGTGTTAAATCCGATCGAACTCATCTCAAGGAATGGGAATGGCTCAACTTAATTTATCCCCCCAATCAAATAAGACTTAAGAAAATACATGTAGTAAACATTTTTTTTCCCTAAAAGTATTTGTATAACGGCATCGTCGTATATAGAATGCTATGAATTATTTGTGTTTATCCTAGGTCTTCACTTTGGTGGAACGGATTCATTATGTCGGTGAGATCGAATGAATTATTCCAGAATAAAACAAAATATATAATTTGATCGAACATTCTGAATTACTTATTCTACCTGGAATAAGATTTATTTTTATCTTTTAATCGTATCTATTCTATTTATAAAAAGTAAAAAATATCTTATTTTGGTATATATATCAACAATCGTGGTGGAACTCATCATCCCAAAATAATTCATTAATTTTCCTGTCTAGAAATTAAGGCCTTAAGAAGTGGCGAGGGAATCCACGCTTGTTCACCTACCGAGCCTTGCTAGGTGGAATGAATGCTCGAACTCATGCTTGTGGAATGACTACGAGAAGAATTTTAATGAAACATGCTTTTAATAAATGAATAATTGTGGTGATGGGTTTTTGTATTCACATGACAAATTAAGTTATTACACAAAGCCTTCACAGTTGATACATTGGCATTCAACAACAAAGGTGCTTCTTAAATGTATAATAATTATATCAAGTGAGGAAGGCCTTCTTAAATGTATAATAATAAGGAAAATAATAAATATTATGATGCCGCATTTTTGTCACACATTCCTCAATTTGGGGAAGGCCCTTCTTAAATGAATAATAGGAGAAATGAGAAATATTATGATGCCGCATTTTTTGTCACACATTTCTCATTTTATTTGTCCAATCTTAATTACGACGCAATTGGTTAATTTTCTAGTAAGCCAAAAATGTCAAAGGCAAGAAGTGCAACATCTCTAGCTTCTAGTTGAAGCTTAATGGTGCCCGGAGGGATTCTGGGACCTCCAATAGAGTGACTAATTGTTCGTTTGGGCCAAAAACAGAGGGGAAAGCTGTAGAATTTGATGTTTAAGGCAATGCTCTATAGCCTTTGACAATAAGGCACATCATAGAGTTATAAGTATTAATTTTGAAAATTAGTCGTAATAATAATTTTGATAACCATATGTAAAATTATGCATGTTTCAATGTAGAGTGTTAGAGAATGACTCGTTGCGCACCCCGTCTTTGCACACCTATTGCGAAGGAAGTAAGTTTTCCTCTTTCCCAAAATCTTGTGAGGTGAGGGTCCACCCTCTCTATCTTGTTATACAAGTCACACTCTCATCTAACAGCTTAAAAGAATTAAAAAAATAGATCATGTGAATAATGTTTTATATTGTCCACACCGTCTTCTTTTTTTTTTTTTTGAATCATTAGATAAGAGTGTGACTTGTACGTCAACTTAGTTGAGATAATTCTTCACCTCACAAAATGTTAAATATATATATAGGGTTTTTTGCATATTAGTCCCTATAAACTTAGAGAATTACCGATTAATCCTTCTATTCTGAGTATTATTTTAATAATCCCTATAATCTTAATGTTACACATTTAAGTCCCTACCGTTCATTCAGTTAACTAAACTATAGTTAATTTATACTAAAGAAAATAAAAATACTAACTTACCCCTAGGTTAAGTGTGAGAGTGTGAGAGAGAGATAGAGAGAGGGGTGCCTCCCCCCCCCCTCCCCAGCCCTCCGACCCTCTCCGGCCGCCCTCCCCCCTTCCCTGCAACCTCCACCTCCGGCCTCCCTCCCCCCCTCCCCCTCCCCTGCTACCTCCCCCCTCCCCAGCCCTCCGGCCCACTCCTCCCCCTCTGACCGCGCTCCCCCTTGGGCAGACGCGACCTCTCCCCTCCCCTGCGACCTCTCCCCTCCGGCCTCCTCCTCCCCTGCAACCTCCCGCTCCCCAGCCCTCCGGCCCTCTCCGGCCGCCCTCCCCCCTTCCCTGCGACCTCCCCCCTCCACCTCCCCCTCCGGCCTCCCTCCCCCCCTCCCCCTCCCCTACTACCTCCCCCCTCCCCAGCCCTCCGGCTCCCTCCTCCCCCTCCGGCAACCGTCCCCCTCCGGCCGACGTGACCTCTCCCCCCTCCCCTGCGACCTCAGCCCTCCGGCCCCCTCCTCCCCTGCAACCTCCCCCTCCCCAGCACTGCGGCCCTCTCCGGCCGCCCTCCCCCCTTCCCTGCGACCTCCCCCTCTCCCTCCCCCCTCTCCTGCGACCTCCCTCGGCCCCTCCCCAGCCCTCCGGCCGCCCTCCCCCCTCCCCTACGACCTCCCCCTCCCCCTCTGGCCGACCCGACCTCCCCCCTCCCCTGCGACCTCCCCCCTCTCATGCGACCTCCCTCCCCCCCTCCCTCTCCACCTCCAGCCTCCCTCCCCCCTCTCCTGTGACCTCTCCCCTCCCCCTCCGGCCTCCCCCTCCCCCTCCCCCTCCCGGCCTCTCTCCCCTCCCCCTCCTGGCCTCTCTCCCCTCCCACCGCGGCCGCCTCCCCGTCGTCCTCTTCCCCCTCCCTGGACTCCTCGCCGCCGTTATTGATCCCCCTCCCTGGACTCCTCCCTGCTACAGTACCGCCGCCGCCGCCGCCGTCAGCCTCGGCACCGTACGGAGTGGAGGCCCAGAAGCGGTCGAGTAGGCAGGCCGCAGTCGGGCAGGCAGGCCGCTCGGTGAGAGAGAGAGAGAGAGAGGGGGCGATATTTTAGTCTTTTTCATGCCATTGATAGAATATTCTACGGAATATTCTTTTTTTAGACGGAGATAAACTATGTAGACTTATTTATAAAATATTAATAATTCTAAGGATCTTTGAGACAATACTCATAATGGAGGGATTAATCGGAAATTCACCAAGTTTATAAGGATTAATACGTAAAAAATCCATATATATAAATATTACACACCCATGGGTGTCTAATAAAATAAGATGTGCAACAGATTTTTCTCAAATTTGTGTCAGGGGGAGGAGACGCCTTCTAGATGGGTGCCCGTTAACGATGGTGTTCTTAAATTCTCGTTGTGCTAATATGATGCCTTTTTTTTTTTTTGTCAAAGTTGGTGTGCTGGGTCGCTGGGTTTCGTTAAAGGACATCTCATGGGATGATGGGACTAGCCATACATGGCGAACCTGTCTCCTTTTGGGGTCAGCGCCAACCACACGAAGGCCCTCGCAAGGTTAGGGCACGACAGCCTAGGAAGGGCGATGATACCCATTGGATCTCGTCTCCCTACCCATTTTCGTCCTAGATTTATGTGGATCTTGGAGCTTCTTATTAGTGATATCGAGGTGTTTTCTTGTGAGAGGACGTGGGGAGATTTTTTTGCATTTTGAGGTAGACTAAAAAAATCTGTTTGCAATATCTTCTCGTAATGATGTCAGCACAACTCGAAGCATACGTGACATTCACCCATAGGGAGAGTGACACGCGCTTCGTTAAGACATCACCATAAGATGATGTGAACTCATACAGAGATGTGATGCCATGGTTAATTGGTAAATTAATGCCACCATATCACATCTCCTGTGCATGCATGGCCGAGAGCATAGATGCCATGACGAAGAGACCACAGATGTTAGGTAGCTAATCTTTTTCTTAGTTGTTACACCGTGGGTGGTTCTATGGTCATGTACGGGTGGACCAATATGAGAGTTACACTTGATGGTGAGTCATCAGTAGGTGCGTCCGGCCCGGGGAGATGTGGATACTTTTCGAGTCACAATTAAGAAGCTGACCTAGAGATCCTTTTTCCCAATGTAGAGACTAATTATGTTAATAGTAATATGAACATTATGCAAATAGTAGAATAATGGCTAAATGGAATAAGAAGATGGTCATTTCGAGTCAATTATGTTGAGTTGATTGATCTAAACAACAAACAAATAGTTCTTGTGTCCGCTTCTCTTTCGGGAGTACATTTACGCACTTGCCCGTGATCATGGTTTAAATGTAAATGGATCGATGTTTTATGAACCTGTGGAAATTTCAGGTTATGCGTTAAATTGATTGCCTTGTGGTTGCTAATTCTTCTCTTCAGTACATGTAGAATTTGTTTCTGCACTCTACTTTCCTACATCACCTAGCATCTTTCCAATCTTTCTAGGGTGTACTTCATCTTATTATATCATCGATGTGTCTCTTGTGATCTCTATTCAGCCCAATTTTAGTGAGATTTTAAATCCTTAAATTGTTAACAGCTAATGACTTAAAAAGTATCGAATTTAAGTCTGTTTCTCTCTGGGAAAAAACATGATAAAATAGAATGATAAAAAGTATGGTTGAACAACTTTTTTACCGATGCATGTCGTTGTCACCATCAAACTTTCTCTTTCCTCTTTTTGTTTCTCTCTTCTATCATACGTCTCTCTCACACTCTGTCTCAGGTGCTCTTTCTCTCTTCTCCCCACCGAGGTGTTCCCTCCCTCTCTCTCTCTCTCTCTCTCTCTCTCTCCCACTGTTCACGGTGACAGACTCCAAAAAAATGTGTCATCATTTCAGGTGGTATGGCATCGAAAGGGCCACCTAGATGGAGCCCAAGAAAGCTACAGCTGCTCTACACGCCCCAGCAGCCAGGCATGGCCAACCTTGAGGCACTCCGGAGATGCCAGGTACAACAGTGCACCTTGGACGGAAAATCCAACGAGAACCCAGACAACATCCAGCTTATCCCTATGCGTCCGTACGCTGGAGTTTTGCTGAAGTGTGTACTTGCAGGAGCTCCACTGCGATGGAGACGCTAGCTGGTGCCCGCTGAGCATGGCTGGGCGCGGGCAGCACCCGACCGCAGGAGAGGAGATCACACAGATCCCCGTGCCACCACGAGCTATGAATCCCCGAATGGGGAGGGATGGCGACGGAGAGGGGAAATTAAATAAATAAATAAATAAATAAGAAAGGTGATGATACAGTGCCCCTGGAAGATGGAGGACTACGGAATGGCATCAGAGGCAACTTTGTTTTGATATGCGAAATATACAGAAGTTGCATGGTCATGGAAATACGATGGCATAGGTATTGGTTATCAAACAGGGCCTGAGCAGATGAGCGGAGACGAGATAATTTAGCAAGTCATCATAATCATCATTATCAGGCAAAAAAAAATGATCATGTGCAAAGAAATAACCGGGGAGGAAAAAAAATTTTGGCTCAGCAGCTCCTCCGAGTAAATCAAACAAACTGAAACCAGAGAGCTAACCGGCGATTAGAGGCGTCCGTTCTCACAGGGAGTGGAGGGAAAACGGGTGTTGAAAGAGGGCATCTACGAATTTACAAGTCCGACAAAGTTGTCTTGTTTGCTGTTCCATGCCCTCTGAAACCCGTGCGACCATCATTACCCCACGTACATGCATTTTCCGTTCATCCAACAGATCGGGATATCCGAATCTTTGTCCGGAGCAAGACGAGAGAGAGAGAAAGAGAGAGAGAGAGAGAGAGATGCAGGAGAAGAGTTAAAAGTTGGGGGCTGAGACAGAATGGTGGATGGCAATGAGAGCGAGACAACAACCAGGAACCCCACCCACCATGGCTGCCATTTCCTCCATCAGGTCAGCCATTTCTCCGGACACCCCACACGCAGAAGAATCCATGCCCCTCCGTCTGAGACGGGGCAGCAGGGCTCACGTTCAGCTGCTTCCGTTAGCTTCTTCCACAAGCTGCTGGCTGCTGCAGCTGGGAAGGCATCGGCCAGTCCTCACTCACGGCCATCTGCTTTTGGACAAGGGAGCATGCCACTGTAACATCACGCAGGTAACAGTAGATGATGCTGATGTGGATGATCGCATGCCTTCCAATCTCTCTTCAACCTCGGAGAAGTCTTGGCAGCTTAGGCATCGGCATCGCCCAGCATGTGAGGTCTCACCCATGCATTAGAATCCAACGGCAAGATGCCATGTAGCCGTCGAGCCATATCACACTCATGGCTCCAGGAGACCCCACGCATTGTGTATCGTTGATGAAACAATGCTGAGGCAGTTTGAGGGATAAGGGTTTCCACACAATGCAACTAACCACTAAATCCTGCATCCCATATGAACCTGCAATGCAATAATATCCACTTGCAAATAAACAGTGGTAGAAAAGCTTTTGTCCAGAGATGGTTTCCACGGTAAGAGCCATCATGCTTGCCTGAAGTTACAGTCCTTGTCTGTGGCCTACAGTGCATGCTATTATCAGAGGTGACTATGGGATAGCAAGATGTGATGCAGAACTCAAATCTTGTGTGGGCCAAGCAAGAAAATCTTTGGAATAATACCCTTCCATGCATAAGATAAAATCTGGAATCTCATTTTAGTAAATATGGTTCCGTACTACATTATGAGATATCCTGTAAGTATCATTGATCTGTATGTCTCAAGACTGACACCAAATGGACCACAGGCACGCTGCTGAAATGGATATGCACAGTTTATTCAGCATCTCACGAAACAGACAAGGCAATTGATGGGCAGTTACAAAACACAACGCAACTTTGTGGAAAGATCCACCATTGACAGCACAACATCCAATGCCCTTATGTAATCTTCACGATGTGTCTTTGTCAGAAATGGATCTGTGAAATTAGGGCCCATCCTGCACCAAACCAAAAGCTTAAAGAGAGTCTAAATGATAGAGATGCAAACAAATTGAAAATCATGACAAAAAAATATCAATGCACCTTCAGAAAGAGGCTGGTGAAGACAAAAGTGACAGATGGCGTTTATCATCTTCAGGACAGTAGGCCCGCACATGATCTCAGTAAAAATCAAGATCTTCAGAACGTAGTGTTGCTAACACTAAGGTAACAACTTGTTTTCTCTCGCCCCAAAGAGATTGTTTGCAACACTCTGGGAAAACCAAAAGATTAACTGTAACCTCCATCTGGATTGTCAAATGAAATCAATTACATATTAAATCATAACTTTTTCATTCATTAAATACCTACCAAAACGGTGAACTCAGTATACATTATTGGAAATAAAGTTTAGATGAAACAAAAGAGATTATGGGGGATCCGTTAAAATTGTCCATACTCTGAAAAAGACTGATTCTTATCATGCATCCACATGAGTGATCAGCTCTAAACCATGTCTGTGATATATCAATATTGTCAAGATTCTAAAAGAAATACATATTGCCGTGAGGATCAAAGGAAAGAAATGCATGCAAATACAGGTTACTTTTTGATATCATGCATTTAAAGTTTGCAGACGATACCTAGCTATGAGAAGTATGCAAACAGAATGAACTCCTAAACAAGGACCGCTGGATGAGCAAAGACATGCATTATAATTCATGCCACCAAAAAGATATATGCAGTCAATACATGTCACAATACAAAACGTCAGAAGCATCCTGGTATGCACATCAATCAGCAGCAGTACTTACTAACCATGACTCAGCCACAAAGAACGTCAAGAACATAGATGTCACTTTCCTCTGAATCAGGAATGTCAACAAAAGCTTTTGGTTTCTTGGCTGCCTTCTTCTGGCATTCAGTGAACACTGTGATTTGCTTTGAAGTTCCATATCCATAGTTAAGGATGTGATCAGTATGATCAATCCTCAGCGCGATCTACGGTTCAAAAGATGATCAAGCAAACTTTTATGGCATGCTGCCAGCAGCCTAATGTCACTAGATGAAGTGACCAATTTCCTCACAGGGAGTAAAGGGCAAACTGTGTGCAAAATAAGTTGGCTAACAGCAAAACCTTAAAAACTTTCCTAGGACCTATAGAGACACGATTTGCTCGTTCTGCCATCAATCACACTCCCAATCCACATTCCTATATTCCCACTCCCGAAGAAAAAATTGCATCATAAACTTCAAATATTTCCCACTTCCCCACCCTCATCTCATTCCCATTACTGCTCCTGCTCCATGCTTCTAAAAATAGGAGATTAATAGTCTAGAAACAGAGGGAAGAAGTTGTCGTCGACAGATTTGTGGCCTTTTGAAAAAACAAAAGGATACAATCAAAAATCAATGGGAAGAGTGTTAAATGTAGGAAGACTAGGCAAACAACGATCAAGGATCCAATTTTCTTAGGAATGCCACATCAGATCCTCTGATTTTTCTCCATAGTGCCATATCGTTACCCTTCTAATTCTACTTCAGGTTTTCCGACTCCAAAGGAGTCACTAGTTCAAATAACAAATGCACTCACCAGTTCCCAGTGCTTTGATCTATATAATCAAAGGTGATCAGCTCGCTCACCTAGGCGAGAGGAAATGCAAGGAGAGCCAAAAATGCCTCACCTCACCTCGTGTTCATCTCACTTAAGCACTTGCGTACGTTATCTACGTCAAATCTTTGTATTTTCTTAACTATGTAGTGCTATTTTATTTTCTTTCTTAATTATTCTAAAGTGACTAATGCCTCTTCTAAGAATGTTTATGCCCCTTTCTCTAACTTGTTGCCATATTTTTCTTATTCTTGATGATTCTTATCAACATCCACTTCTTACATAAATTGGCTCTGATCAGTGTTTCCCAAAAACTTACATATTAGTATTTTGGGAAGTTGTTGCCATTTTTCCTTTTATGTGTTTTATGGGAGAAAAGACATCACCTCAAAAGTCTAGATACTCACCTAGGCAGTTGATGCTGAGGTGAGGCCACCTAGCTGGCCTATCGCCATTAACCACAAAAGTTTTGATTGAATTTCTACATGACTTAAATTATTTCCAGCAATTTTTCAAAGATTGAACTTGTCGTTAAACAGGTCTAAGTTGTTAATATGAAACAGGATCTCCAATGTCACATGCAAATAGACCACCTTCTGTTGACTGGAGAATCAGCTCAAATGGCATTCAATTCCATGCAGGTGTGGTAGGAGAACTCCCATGTACGATTTTGTAGTCATGACCAAATTGATCGATTTTCAGGGAAAGCTAGGCCTTGAAGTTTTCCCAGCTAAAGACTACAACTATATAGCCTAAACCCAAGGAATGTGGTTTGCACCAGCATTTAGTGTAAGGTACAATCTTGCCACATTCAGTTGGTAAGCTGGTATATGTATAAAGAATCTGTAATCTTCTTAATGAGTAGCTTCACAAAACTAAATTTTGACCTTCTAGATGATCAAGTCTGCATAAAGTATAGAAAATAGAATTCATTTGGTGGCCTGGTAAACCAAATGCAGAATCTCCACGTGAATGTTAATCTTGTAGTAGAGTACCCACAGGCACAGCACCTGGACGTTCTGCCTTAACATCTTTCTAGGTTACAATGAGAAAGTGAAATTCAAAAGACAAACAAAAAATACATACATAGAGCCTAAATTTCTATTTTGTGATCCATTTCAGGCTGAAAGACTTTCACCGGTGTTGCTCTGAAGAACCTCATCTCATTTGGTTGCAAGTGCAAGCTACAAGAAACGGCTTTGTAAAAGTGCAGAAGAAATATAAACTGCCCTTCAACCATAGTAATTGTAGAACCATCTGCCTAGTGAAATTCCATCAATTTAAAAACAATCACTAAAGGAAATCTTCAGAAATTCTTTGCCAATAGAATGTAAGCTATAATATCCAGGTAATATAACAACCAAGACATGCGGGTGTCGGGTTGTCTGACATAGCACAATTCACATTTTATTGAAGGTGGGAAAACCACCATTCATTGAAATAAAAAGATGAAGGTACAATAATGAACTTAAGCCATCTCCTAAAGCCCTAGAAATCTATCAAGATGATGGATGCCACTAAACACAAATGACCCAAACGGAAACTGAGAAAACAATTATAGCATGGAAATGACAAAGCAGTCCTTAGCTACCGCACAGAAATCCTCCAAAGGGACTTCCCTAAGTGACACAATTTGGCCACTGTGACACTTTCTGGAAGAAATCAGAATTATCCTGCCTTGTCAGCCTGCTGATGGAGGACCATTTCTCAACAAACAAGTTCTCCTCAAGGTGCCGGCTGTACCATGTCCCAGACCTGTTTAAAAGTTCTGCTATTCCTAGCACAATTCACTTATGATGTCAATGTTTTTAAAATGCCTACGTGGCACAATCCCTCAGGCGGTGGACAGACTTATTTTTGAGGTAGTTCTTTCTGTCAATTTCCCTGTTTGTTTTCAAACTTAATGTGCATGTGACACTCCAAAAGTTAATGAAACTATTAACTTCACAACATGACTATACATGCATGAAAAAGAGGAAAACATAATCAATGACGTGGGACAGCCAAGTTTGTGATTTTTTTCTTTTTTTGTCTATATTTCTTTTGTTTCTGTTTTTTCCTCTTTTTTAGAAATATTTTTCTATTTTCTTCCTCTCTTTCTTTTCTGCTTTTTTTTTGTTGCTCTCTTTTTTTTGGACTCTGTTATAGTAGCAGGAGAGAGGGAGAGAGAGAGAGTGACGGAAGAGAGCGAGAGGGAAGGAGAGAGAGAGAGAGTGAACAGGAGGGAGGGTATCAGTTACAGGGAATACAACTCAGATGAGAAGGGGGAGAGAAGAGAGACGGGATGGCGTTCTGCTACAGAAGATGAGACGAAGAGGGAGAGAGAGAGAGAAATGGAGGGGTGAGGAAGGGTTGCCGGTGATGTGGTGGCTCCACCAAGGTTGGCAGTCTCGGTTTCGGACTCAGTTTCGGCCGAGTCTGAAACCGATACGAATCGGTATCGGTATCGGTTTCAGTTTCGGCCAAAACCGGCCAAAACTCAGTCAAAAGCTTTAAAAAATTTGAAAATGGACCTAAAAATTCATAAATAAATAGATATAAATAGATATAAAGTTAATAATAACATAAAAAGACTTTTTAATTCATTAGACATGCATTTGATTGTAAAGAAATTAGATTAAGTGCAATAAACATGAAGTAGACATTGAAATTCAAACATTGAACATGTTAAACTATTATTCTTGAGTACATACTAAGCATAAAGTAGGTTCAAGCATTACAATAAACCTAATTAGGCACAATAAATGTTACGGAAATTAAATGATCTTTACCTGAATGAAGAGGCACTAATATGGGTAATAACTAGAACATTCTCCCTCATCGTCTGACTTTTCATGTTCATACCCATAAGAAGGATGCATGTATGGTCTATATTCACTATAACCCAACAATGAGGTAGCCAAGTCCTGCATCCCTCTTTGAATTCCTCTTGGAGTGTTTGGTTGGCTTGATCCAAATCCAGTATCAGCATAAGAATCTTGAGGAAGAGAAGAGGAACTGGCCGGATGGAACTGGAATGCTGGTTCATAACCCCACGACCCATAAATAGTTGCTTCCTGTTGGCCACCTCCGTAAACTGATGGATGCCCATATTGGCTCTGTGACTCATGTCCTCCCTCACCCTGACTGTATCCTCTGCCTGTGTCTGCATGGAAGGAGGGAGGACCACCAGCATCCCCACCGCCAGTAGTAACACCTGTAGCACCTGCAGGCTCCAGTCGCCTTTTGGCCTTTGGGGATGCTTTTTCCTGTGCCGGTGTGCTTTCTTCTTGCACCCTTGACATGAATCATGTTCCCCTTGTCGTGTGCCTCAAATAAATCTGCTTCAACTGCTCAATTGCCGGGTCGTCTCGAGCAGCAACATTTGTTCTCTTAGTTTGCCCATGCACTGATGTACTTCTTCTTAAGGATGTAGGTGCCTTGCCCATTCTAGGAGTGACTGGCCTGCTATCTGAGTCTGAGTGTCTAGCTGGCTGAAAATCATGCTGCTCCTCAGTGTCATCAACAACCCCAGGTGGGTCCCTTCTCTGGTGCGCATGAGTACCTCTGACCCTCTTTGATTTTCTTCTGAATTCGGGATCTCTTGGCTCATCTTCATCTAGTATGCCCTCTGCCCATCTTCTATCATCATCATCAAAAACAGGCTCATCAATCTGCTCTCGGATCTCCACCCAAGACTGCAACGGATTCTCATCATCAAATAGGACATCCACATCAAGTTCTGCACTCCCATCCTCAGCGACGCGTTTGTCCCTCAGCATTTATCTTATCTTCATGTTCTTTATTCTCAGTCTCATATTGTAATGACAGTAAACCAATTTTTCTAATCGTTCAGCCTTTAGCCGATTGCGAACCTTCGAATGTATAAGGCTGAACGTGCTCCAATTTCTCACACATTGGCTTGCCGATGTTATTTGACTGAGCACCCTAATTGCAATGAAAGCCAATGCATTACTGCCCACATCTCGGTTGTTCACCATTATCCACCAGTCAGCTGTTCCACCAACCATAAACAAATGTATATAAGTTGTAGAAATATATATTCATGTTAAGAAATCAAAAAAAATAAAATATATCTAGGCTCACTCTTCTCACAGCGTATTGCAATTGGGAGTCAGCATATGTCCCAATCCTCATTCTATAATTGTTCATCTACAAACATAAAGTAATACATTAACATAACTACTTAAATAAATTCTATACATGTTATTGATAAAATCAAATAAAGGCCAACCTCTACTTCGGCCTGAAGTCTCTTTTCTGGATTCCTCGATAGACGACCAATGACTTTTAAAGCCCCTGGAGCACCTCGCCATCAACATGTGCATCGGCATCGTACATAAATCGAGGGTTGAGGAAATAACTTGCATTTATGTATAATTAACTAAATGAAATTTATAAAATAACATAAAGGTATTACCCTAATTTCAGTACAATTAATCACTCACCAGCTGCATGCAAGTCGTGCTGTAATGTGTTGTCCCATCTCTGGTCAATAATTTTCCACCATTTTGCATAATGTCTGGGAAGGAAATCCTGCAACTCCAATTTGGCACGGTTCATGGTCTCGTACAGATAGCCCATATCATTCTTCTCATCGCCATCCACTATTCTTAGGACCTTCACGAGGGGTGTGACTACTTTCAAGTACCGTGACACCCTGTCTCAGAATTTGTTGTCGTCCACGACGTGGCAGACATCCAAATAATCCATCTGAGCATCAACATTGCCCTTGTCGATGTATTCCCGCAGGGCATTGTGGTACATGAAAGCTTCCAGCTCATTCTTGTACCTGTGCAAATAAATGAAATTTGAAGCTGCATCAAGCCATCAACTGTTACATATCAGTAAGGATAAAGTTAATAGAATTGAGATCAATCTTATACTTGTGCAAAGACTCCAAAGAAATAAAATTGGAAGCAAATCTGGTTGGGCCTGCACGGATGATATCTCGCCCTCCACTGGCATGCGCCCTGAACATATTCAATATCCTAGGATGGCCATAGATATACTGTGTGACTTTTTGTGTCTTGTCAATTGTCTTCTTCACATGCTTTTCCTTCCCTATGTCTTCAAGCATCAGATCAAGACAATGTGCTGCACATGGGAGCCAATATAAATGACTGCACTTCTGCATCAATTTCTTCCTTGCAGCCTTGTAACTGGCTTCATTATCAGTCACCACTTGCACAACATTCTCCTCTCCAATTTGTTCTACCATGCTATCCATCAAATGAAACAAATAATTTGCATTCTTTTCATAATCTGATGCATCAACTGATTTCACAAATACTATACCTTCGATGCAATAAATCAAAAAGTTTATCATGGACTTCTTCGTGGTACCAGTCCAACCATCACACATGATGGTGCATCCTCTCTCCACCCATATATGCTTGAAGCTTTCAACCCAATCATGGAGCTCCTCAACCTCTCCCTCAAGGCCACGCCCGTATATGTCTCGACGTGAGGGGGCCATCAAGCCAGGGCCAACATCTGCTATGGCATCTATCATAGATTGGAAATATTCACTTGAAGCTGCATGTGCAGGGACACCTGCATGAAAAAACCATTTGCAGATACTTTTAAATGTCGGTCCTGCAACTTCTGCTAATTTTTTGACCCCTCTCAATGCTTGCTTGATTTTAGGTTGTGCAGCTTGGGGCCTTCTGTGCAGATAGCTGTCCATGGGCCCTGCTCTCTGCGGGACAGCACCACTGTCAGGACGTCGTGCAGCTGTACTCTCGTAGGTCCCTGAACCCATGGGTCCTTTCCCTTTCCTTCGAGCGGCTTGTTCACGCTCCCTTGCTTCAGTCAGCTCTGGATCAGAATCCTCAGTGCCTTCCTCATCATCATCCCTTATAACCCTTCTGCCAGAAATCTCCTCAACAATTTCAACCTCATCCTCAGCCCTTTGTTGCATCCACTCCTTTTTGTCCAGAAGGCACTGCCGCATCTCTTCTCGCACCTCTCGGGGACAGTGGTCGCATTGCCTCACCTCTCCTCTTACCCCTGCCAAATGTTGCTTTCCTCTGGTAATTCCGCCATACATCTCCCTACCACAGTAATTGCATTTCACCTTTCTTCTCTTAGCATCAACTAAGGACATGTGGGCCCACCCCGGATCTTCCTGCCCTTGCTGCTCCTGTGTTTGTTGACGTCTAGACATGATGCTGCATTAAGACATTCATACATAAAAAGTTATAAGTACAATTAAAAACTTAACCCTTAATTAGCAATTAACCTTTAATCACCCTTGCAAAAAATCAATTACCAGCATGATCCCATCCCAAAATCCTCAATGAAACTTAATTGAGTTTCAATGGAGCCTAAGCAAACCGAATTAGACAAAAGCCCCAAATTTTATGAACTAATTAACCCTTAATTATCATTTAACCCTTAATCACCCTTGCAAAAAATCAATTATCAGCATGATCCCACCCCAAAATCTTCAATGAAACTTAATTAAGCTTCAATGGAGCCTAAGTAAACCGAATTAGACAAAAGTCCCAAATTTTATGAACTAATTAACCCTAATTATCATTTAACCCTTAATCACCCTTGCAAAAAATCAATTACCAGCATGATCCCACCCCAAAATCTTCAATGAAGCTTAACATGGCTTCAATTGAGCCTAAGCAAACCGAATTAGACAAAAGCCCCAAATTTTATGAACTAATTAACCCTTAATTAACAATTAACCCTTAATCACCCTTGCAAAAAATCAATTACCAGCATGATCCCACCCCCAAATCTTCAATGAAGCTTAATTGAGCTTCAATTGAGCCTAAGCAAACCAATTTAGAGAAAAACCCTAAATTTTATGAACTAATTAACCCTTAATTAACAATTAACCCTTAATCACCCTTGCAAAAAATCAATTACCAGCATGATCCCATCCCAAAATCTTCAATGAAGCTTAATTGAGCTTCAATTGAGCCTAAGCAAATCAATTTAGACAAAAGTCTCAAATTTTATGAACTAATTAACCCTTAATTAACACTTAACCCTTAATCACCCTTCGAATTAATTAATTACCAGCATGCTCCCGCTTCAAATTAGTCAATGAAACTTAATTGAGCCCTAATTGACCCTTACTAAACCTAATTAAAGAAAATCCCCAAATTTAAACTTCTAATTAGGGTTTAATTAGAAGTGTTAAAAATTTAATCATGATTTTAAATTAACCTACAACACAACATTTAACCTACAACAACAAAAATTTCAACAACTCAACCAAAAAAACACAAAACATAAAAAACCCTAAATTTACCTCCACAAAATTTACCTCCGCAGTGGGTCGGACTGCTGAGCTGTGGACCGGGCAGGCCGACAGGGGCCCCTGGCGTGGCCTGAGGCTGGCCGCTGGCCGGCTTTATCTGGCCCGAGCAGGGGCTGGCACTGGCAGTGGATGGTGGATGCGGCAACAGCAGGACTCGCAGCAGCCACCTCCTGCGGGCGTGCGCGCGCAGCAGCAGCAGCAGGCCTCGCAGGCTCGCAGCAGCAGCAGGCAACAGCGACAGGCAGCAGCTGCAGCAGCGGCAGCGCAGGCAGCAGCAGCGACAAGCAGGAGGCAGCAGCAGAGGGTTTCGGCCCTTTCAGGAGGGTTTCGGCTGAGAACACCCGATCGGTGGGGGGGGACTCAACTTCACGTGGGTTTCGCGGTTTCGCCCGAAACCGATACACTTATACCGTTTCGGCTTAGCTACAGTGATCAGGTGGGTTTTCGTATCGGGTCTGGCCGAAACCGATACGTTTCGGCCGAAACGTATCGGTTTCGGCCGAAACTGCCAACCATGGGCTCCACGGCTGTCGGATAGGAACAGGGCACGCCAGCAGCGGAGGCCAGAGCCGAGTGATAACGAGGGAGGGTGCAACCAGGGTTGAGCAGGCAATGATGGTAGCTGGGCAACGACCGTTGGCGACCTCTAGCAGGGTGGACAGATGGCAGTCAGAGCGGCGGTGGGGGACATCCGATCCTGTGCAGGGCACAAGTGACTGGGAGGTGTTCCGGGATGGCCGCGGGTGGGCACTGGGGTAGCCGATGGCAGCAAGATTGTGGGACCTCGGCAGTAGAGGCGGCCTGAGCAGGCGACGACTCGTCTGCAAGTGAGCAGCGAGCCCGGCGGAGCAGGCCAACGGCGTCTAGTGGAGGGGTGGCCACGGTGCTCAGTGACAGCGCCGGCGGGGTGTCTGTGATCTCCGTTCGCTGATGCTGAGGTGCCGCGGATGAGGGGAAGAGGAAGTCAGAGAGGTGGAGGCCGACGAGAGGGCGGAGATGTTGGCGGGGGGGGTGCAGCACCGCGGTGGAGTCGCTGGCAGGTTCCACCGACGATGGCAAGCAGTCTGGCGAGGCTCTTGGCGGTACTGGGGAGGGGGGCTGCAGTATCACGACTGGGGGTGGGGAAGAAGAAGGTGAGGGCGTGGGGTTTTGCGGTGAATGTTTACAGAGAGAAGAAAAAGGGGGTAGGAAGGTGCAGAAGCAGACGGGAGGCAACACAGGGAGCTTGGGTGGCTAGGGTTTTGAAAGGGAGGAGGTGGCTTGGCATTGTGGATGAAGGCTGCACATGGGCTTATAAGGCGGGCATAGAACAAGAAAGGGGGTGGTGTGGCTAAGGTTTACGTGAAGAAAAAAGTGGGGGCGCTAGGATGGTGAGGGAGGAAGAAGAAGGTTATGGTTGAACATGGAGGAAGAAGATGGAAGGAAAGGGGATGGTGCGGGAAGGGATAATGGGGTAACGAGGTGGGGTGTAGACTTGCACCCTCCTTCTCTCAGGGACACGTCGGGGCTCTCTCTCTCTCTCAGAGACAATGGGATTTTTCCCTAAACCATTCTTCATTCAACATTGATTCAAAATAAGAGAATACAAACCATTTGCTCAAGGCTCCCTTGAGAGGAGAGTCTATCTAGGGAATACAAGGGATCCTTCCCCTTCCTAAGAAATACAAAACAAATCTCTCTCCCTAAAAAACAAAAGAAACCCTACACCCTAGATTCTCTTGACCTAACATCATACAAAAAAATTACAACATAAAAAATATAAATTATCCTAATGATAATACTAACCTATCAAAAGAACAATAAAATACTAGAAATATTAAATAATGCAGATCTCTTGCGATCGAGTCCAATTCTTGACGATGCCACAGCTCACTCGAGCTCGATCGAACTGTTGAGTCAGCTCGGTGTCCTCATCAAATCCCCCTAGTTTGAAAAGATTTGTCCTCGGATCTTGTAAGTGTTGGGAGCATGATAAAGATGATCACAGGTGGATAGACTGAGGGCTCGATGTGAACAACCACGTAAAAAATCTCTGATTGTCGCTGCTCGTGTGTCTTGTAGAAATCCAGCCACCCGCATCAATATGGGATAGCTCGAGAGGTAAAACAGGGTCGGGTGGAGCAACTGACAGAACAATTGATGGACCAACCTCGAACACTGTGTCATCAATTAAATCTAATCCGAACATAACAAATAAATTCTGATCCCACGCATCATCGAGAATAACAATCGGAATAATCTCATATGATGAATCAGTTGTGAGCATAGAATCATCTACGAGGTCCAATCTAGAATCGACAAATAGAGTTTGATCCCATACATCAATAGGGGGTGAGATAACCACAGCTAGAAAGTTTGTAGTGTCTTCCGGATATCACGGGCTACAAGCCAATCTGAGTTTAGAAATCGAAATTTACCCTCGAGGTGTGATGGTTGGATAGTGCAATGGGACCGGCCGGGGTCTATGGTAGCATTCCACTCTGCCATCCACTCGTCCCAGACTAATGTGGGTGCCCGATGCACCAATAGTACACCATGCACCATCAAAATAGCAAACTAATTTTAGTAGGGTACCACCTTTAACTAGTCAATAGAACTTCACAAAAACTCGGTCACCCTCAACAATAATCTCGCTCGTCCTCAAGAGAGAGTCAACAATAGATTGGGGAATGTAATTTTCTAATTGCCACTCATCAAAAACCACAGTTGCACACTCATTGTTGGGTAAAAATACGTCAAATGCAAAGTACATCGTAGATAGAAGTTACCCTGGACCCCGATTTGATAGAACAAATCGGTTCCCTAGGCTTTGATATCAAATTTGATACGGCACAGCTGAGTCTGTGATTTTTTCTTTTTATCTATATAATTTTTGTTTATATTATTTTCTCTTTTTTCAAGAAATATTTTTCTAGTTTTCCCTCTTTTCAACTTTTTTTGTTGCTCTCCTTTTTTGGACTCTGTTACAGTCTCTCTCTCTCTCCCTCTTTAGAAAGAGAGAGAGAGAGAGAGAGAGAAGGGAGATGGGAAGCAATGGTCGGAGATGGTGGGGGTTGCTATGTGGCCGTCGGAATGGAGGGCAACGATGGCAGAGGCGGACGGCGTGAGCAGCTGGTCCGCAGGCTCAAGTCGCCGACGGAGGCAGAGGTCCAGCAGCTGCAGGCAATGGGTTTGGGATGGTTCCGTGCACACTGCGGAGTGAACTATGGCAGTTGGCATTGGGTGTGGACGATCAACGTCGCAGGAAACGGTGGCGGTCAACAAAGGCAAGGGCAGCCTGCGGCGGCGACGCTGGTTGGGGCTAGGCATCTACGGGAGCCAACGGGGCGAAGGCTAGCCGGATCTAGGCTGTCGAGGGTTTGGCCGACGGAGTTCTATGGCTGGCAGGGTGCGCGGGTGCTGCTATCGGATAGATGGAGGCGTGCCAAAAGGCAGAGCATGGCTGCATCGGCCAATAGCTGCGGTTGCTCCGAAGCAAGCGCAAGAAGTGGTCGGCACGGCGAGAGGTTGAGGGCGGCACGATGGAGGACAGCAGCGAGGGCGACTGTGGAAGGTGATGCAGAGGGGTGGTCGCTCGCGGGGCTAGGCTCACGGAAGATGAGGCAAGGTGGAGGGAGGAGGACGGAGGGTGGGTGCGGGTTTGTCTGTGTTGCTGTAGAGGGTGGGAGGTCCACAAAGGAGAGAGAGTGGGGTGGGGGGCGGCGTGTTCTCTGGTGACGGTAGGAGGGTGGTGGGTGAAGGGAGGGCAAAGCGCGGTGGGGAATGGCATTGTGGCAGGGGAGGCCGGCGAGCTGAATGGGAGGACGGCGGCGCAGGGGGGGTATTGTTGGTTGGGGAAGTACTACTACAGCTGGCAGGGCGGATAGAGGCGTCGCTGTCACCAATGGCAGGGGCGCTGGGGTTGCTGGCGACCCGACGATGGTTGCAACTGTCGCTCAGAGGGTGGTCGCGGTGGCTGTCGGGAGGAGGAAGAAGGGGAGAGGGGATGGTTGATGGCTGATAGAGGAGAAGGGTGTTTAACGCACGAAAATAAATAAATAAATAAATAAGTAAATAAATACTTCTCCTTTGAAGAAGAAAATGCCCATTCGTGGTAATTTAGGTAGCAGATGTATTATTATTTCTGCGAATTTAGGTTTATCAGACAATTAGGGTTCGGGTACGGGACATTTCCCCATCGACCATAGTCGACGTTTATTTACATCGGCGTAAAGTCCGAATACCCTTCATTAACTGTCAAAGAAAATATTTTTCAGCCTTCACGATATTAGCTGTGATATTGGGAGTTTTATCTAACAGATTTGATCAAGGAGATCACCCATTAGAGATACACATTTACAGGAGAAAACTAAATATTTCATTATCTGGATTCATCCTTACAAAATACATGAAACCCCGATTACATAATCGGGTCATTTGATTTACATGTGGCCTAAATTCCACCATCAGAGCAGACCGTTGAATGTCTTTTTTTTCTTAGTATGTATTTGCAATTTCGGACCCATCATAGGTATCTCTGCAATTTTTCACTTTTAGTGATATTTCTGCAATTTTCCCCTTTTCGGGGCATTTCTGCAATTGTCCCGTCATTGGAGATATTTATGCAATTTATCCAGACCAAGGATATTTTGGTAACATCTGGACCGAACAGAGGTTTTTGTATAATCTTGGCAATAGACACAAGTCCCTCATTGGGGAGGACCCGTTGACCAAAGACTCTCAGAAGATTGCTTCCCCTTCTTAAACTCTCATGAGTCGGGGCCCAACTTCACGTGTCCCTCAGTGCAACGCCGGGGATCGACTTGCCCGGTCAGGTCGCGGGGATCAAGGGGGCAGCACCCCTTGCGGGGGGGGGGGTTCCGGGTGGCGGAGTCCCCCGAAAGAAAATTTTTTACAATCCCTCTTCGAGGAGTGGCATAACCGGATGTTCATAGACAATCGAGACTTAAGTTGTCCAGGACCCTTTGATCGAAAGCAATCAGGGTTTACCCTTAGCTCACATGCGATTGGGGTTTTGATGGTACATGACCCTTTGCTCGCAGGCAATTAGGGTTTTGATTGTGCATGATCCCTTGGCTCATAAGCAATTAGGATTTGCACAAGTGTCCTTATCATATCCAGGGTGTTTGCATAACCACATCGCCAGACTTTAAAGATTTCTCCACGCATGGAGATTTTCTCTAGATTACACAATTCACAAAAAGGGTTGTGATGCACATGGGGTTTGTAGCATACCCTCGCAACACAACCACAGTCATCACACAAGCACAAAACCCAGAGAGATGGGCCTTCAAAAGAAACACAAGCACCAAACACTTTCCCCTCTGTCTGCGCTCTTCTGTTCTTGCCCTCCCCCCCTTCCTCAAATGAGGGCCCCACTAGGGTATTTATAGCATGGTTGGCAGTATCGGCCGAAACCGATACGTTTCGGCCAAAACGTATCGGTTTCGGCCGGTACCGATCCGAAATCGGACCCCAACACTGTAGCAGGACCGATACCTAAAAAAAATACTTTTTTAATAGTTTCGGCCGAAACCATTAAGGGTTTCGACCGAAACTGACCTGTTTCGGTCCGAAACCAAAGAGGATCACTAATTTTTTTAGTTTTTTGAATGGTTTCAACCGGTTTCGGCCGAAACCGGTTGAAACCGATACCGAAACCGGTACGTATCGATTTCGGTATCGGCCAAAATCGGTACCGAAACCGATACTACCATCCTTGATTTATAGAGTCCCGAGGGAATCCCGGCGGTTACACCCTTCATCCAGGGTAAAATGGGGGATTTAGAACTTGATCCGACTAAACCTCCAGGTTGAGGAGTTGTTCCCAGGCCAAAACCCCATAAAAATGATGGATCCGGGCCAAACCCCATGTGGGGAGGGTGGAACCGGACCAAAACCCCCATATGGGGGTGGAACCGGGGCAAAACCCCCCTCCCTTGGGGTTGAACCCGGTCCAAACCCCCCATATGGGGGTTGGACCCGGGGCAAAAACCCCCCATATGGGGGTGGAACTGGTCCAAACCCCCCATATGGGGGTGGACCCGGGGCAAAAACCCCCATATGGGGGTTGGACCCGAGGCAAAACCCCATATGGGGGTGGACCCGATCCAAACCCCCCCACATAGGGGTAAATCCAGGCTGCAGCTCCCTTTTTGCTCCAAATTTGGCTAATTTTCCCCTTAAAAAAGGGTTGCCGTTGTTGTTTTTGTTGACTCCTGTTAACTTCATCGTTGCTGCAATTTCTTTGTGTTGGTATTGCATGCTATTGTAACTATTTTGATTAAATAGGGAAGAGCCTTGCTGCTGCCAATCTCATTTGCTGCTGCTGCTGTTAGCTACTCCGATTAACATGCTGCTAACTGCTGTTACAGCTGTGTTAACTAACTGGGCTGCTGCTGCAACCACTTTGTTAGCCACTGATGCTACTAATACTGTTGTTGCTGCTGTTGCAGCTATTGTGTTGCTATTGTACTTACGTTAGCTGCTGGTATTGCTTCTGTGGGCTGCTCCAATGCTACTTCTGTGAGCTGCTACCACTGCTAACTATGTTAGCTGCTGCTGCTATTTAGTTGTTGCGGCAGTCCTTGGGCTGCTGATGCACTTGCAGAGCTGCTGCCATTATATTGCTGTTGCTGTCACTGGGTTGCTGTTGCTGCCATCGAGCTCCTGCTGCTGCCCTTGAGTGCTGCTGCAGCCCCTGAGCTGCTGCTGCTGCCATTATGTTGCTACTGCTGCAGGCTGCAGCTAGTTCAAAAGTCAGGCTGCTGCTATTATGCTGCTAATGCTACCTATGTTAGCATGCTTTCTACTGATCCTTAATTAAGAAATCAGTGTATTACATACTAACTACGGTAGAATGCCTATTTAAGGCTTAACCAACCTCGTTTGGACTTTAATCAGACCTCAAATCCTTTTACCTAAATGTTTAGGGTGGACCCAGGGCTAAAATACTCCCTTGGGGAGTTGGAACCGGGGCAAACCCCCCTTGTGGGGGTTGACCCGGGGCAAATCCCCAAAGGGGGAGTGGACCCGGGGCAAAACCCCCCCTTGGGGGTGGACCCGAGGCAAACCCCCAAGGAGGGGTGGACCCGGGGTAAACCCCCCCCCCCCTTTGGGGGTGGACCCGGGGTAAACCGCCCAAAAGTGGGTGGATGCAGGCTTTTACCACCCCTTATGTTTCAAATTGGGTTAATTTTCCCCTTGATGAAAGGGCTGTGATTGCTGTTGTCCATTTGTTTTAACTGCTGGTGTTGCTCCTGTGGACTGCCCAGTGCTGCTTCTCTGAGCTGCTACCACTGCTGTTCACTTGTTTCAGCTGCTGCTGTTGAACAATTTTGTTTGTTGATGTTGCAGCAGATTTAGTTGCCATTATGCTGATGTTGCAGCTAGTGTGCTTGTGCTGCTGTTGCAGCAATTGTTTTGGTGCTGCCATTACAGCTGCTGTTATTGTTGTGCTGTTTGTTATGCTGCTGTTGCCATTGGGCTGCTGCTACAACCATTTTTCTAAGCTATTGATGCTGCTTCTGTCAGTTGCTGCAACACTAGTTATGTGCTGCAATTGGGCTGCTGCAGCAGCTATTCTTGCTAGCTGTCACTGCTAATTCTGTTAGCTGCTCGTGTTGCTGCAGCTGCTATTGAGTTGCTAATGCCACCATCTGTTAGCATGCTTTTTACTGGCCCTTGATTAAGAAATGATTGCATTGCATGCTAACTAGGGTATAATACCTATTTAGGGCTTAGTCAGCCTATTTAACCCTTAATCAGGCCTCCAAAACCCTCAATCCAGTGCCCAAGGTGAACCCAGGCCAGAATAATCCCCCCCTAGGGGGTTATAACCAGCTAACCGCGACAAACCCCCCCCCCCCCTTTGGGGGTGGACCCGGGGCAAACCCCCCAAAGGAGGGGTGGACCCGGGGCAAAACCCCCCCTTGGGGTGGACCCGGGGCAAAACCCCCAAATGGGGGGTGGAACCGGGGCAAACCCCCAAAAGGGGGGTGGACGCGGGGTAAACCCCCCCTTTGGGGGTGTACCCGGGGCAAACCCCCCAAAAGGGGTGGACCCGGTCCTAAGCCCCTATAAAGGGTAGAAAAGGGGTTGGCTGGCCCCTATAAATAGCCTATTCATTGATTATTTTTATTTTTTGTGTGTCATTTTCTTTTTGCCTCCGACAAAGGGTATTGGGATCTCTCTCATCCCGGGGCCTCTCACCCCACCTCCATTAGAGAGCAACGAGTTCTCAGCTCACAAGGAGATTTTTTTTCCTAACTCATTCAACATTGCATAACAAGGAGGAATACAACCCTTATATAAAGGGTAAAGAGGACTCAAGGCTCAAGGAGCCACCCTAAGGATCCTAGACATCTCTTGAAAACATAAGAGATCCACCATATCTACGGAATACAAAAAATCTATCCTCCTAGAAAATACAAAAGATTCTACCATGGAAAATGTAAACTACCCTAATGACACATGCACTAAAAAAGACTAATAAAATACTATAAATATTAACCAATGGAGATCTTCTATAGTCGGGTCGGAGTCCTAACAGTGTCGTCTCATCGGCATCTGGTCGGATTTCCGAGTCGGCCCAATATCCTCACCAATCAATAAGTCATTAGTCAAGATAGCTGAAATTTAGAGTTTATAGATTCAAATGTTTATAACTATATCTAAAAAATAACTAATAGTAAGTATTATAAGTAAAATTAAAGTAATAATATGTGTAAGACAGAAATAACCCCAAGTGAACAAAATCACCACCAAGTCAAAATTTTATTCATACAAATGGAAACAATAGAGATGAATAGAGTGAAAATATCTTAGTCACAGGACCCTCAAGCAGTAACCTTTAAAATTACAGCCTGATGTACTTTTAAGGCTCCAAGCCCAGGCCTCTGTGGGGTCAACAAAGCCGAAGCAGCTTTCTCTTCTTCAGCCCAGGTTCAGCCCACTCCAGATAATTCCCAGTTAATTGTGTCAAGGCCTGATCTTCAGTCACTTGTGGGGTTGCAAGCAAAAGGGACTCAGATAAGAGGGCAGAGGCGGAGAAGGTTGAGCGCTGAAAGAAAATATAGAACATCGTGACCCAATCTAGCCCTTGGAAGGTATTCTCTTCTTGATACAAATTGACACAATTTTGTCCCCAAAAGGTGCCTGACGAGTTATGGATCCAAGTCCTACAAATATAGCCCGGCAAACACCCTTTTCTTTCTTCCCGATTTGGGACTATTCTTGTTCATCTCTGCCCCAACCTCTGGAGGTAGTAGTAGCTCACACAAGGCAGCTCCACACGGCACAATTTTACCACTCTCCCAGAAAACCCTTTCCTACAGGTAGCCTTCTACTAGTCAGCTCATGACTAGTTCACTATAGGTCCACCAGCTTCCACAGTCTCACCTGGCACATAAGACCTACTCTAATACCATATTGCCACAATCAGATTCAACCTTTGTGAAGTATTGTCCCACTTTGGACCAAGTCTATATGATTTCTCCAAAAGCCATCCCACAAGATATGGATCAAACCCCTATGTACATTAGGTATTTAATTTTTCTTGCTTTCTGATGTGGGACTAGTTTGAATCAATCTTACCCCAGCCCCTAGACATAGTGGTAGCTCCATGCTGTAGCAGCTCCACACCACTGCACCTTCATCCCTACATCTAGATAGCCCTTCCCTATGGGTAGCCTACTCATATTGTTCGGCTAGCTACCAAGTCACAACATGGAAAATAGAAAGATGAAAGAGAAAAGAAAATATGGAAAGGAAGACAAACTGACCCAGCACTAATGGAGAAGATTCAACTTTTAGAACACCATGGTAGCATTAAGACCACAAGGTTGTCACTGCTTCAGTTTTTTCTAAAGCTTGTGTTGTGAGATGAGGATGGAAAGGGAATAGATAATCAACGATGATGGCTTAAAAAGGAAGACAAGTAAGCCGTTGACGCCTACATTATATAATACCAATTGTTGGACCCTAAGCATCATCAAAATAGTACTTATGCAATGAGGGCAGAAAGGGCTAAAATACCAAGCCCAGATGCAGACCACATGCTAAAAGCCAAAGCCTAAGCTTAAAAAAGATCAAACTGGCCAAGTGCTCATCAGGCTTCCCGGACCATGTTAACAACACTAAACAAATTTTCTGAGATAGATAAATCAGTTCTAGAGTCTTATATGCATGAAGGTCTGCATCTGCTTAAAGAGCTTAGCATGTTATAAAGCTTGTGAGGTTCAACTATTACCAAAGAATGTCTATTTCCTACTGAACTTTCATAAATGGATGTTATATTTCAGAATCACTTTCTAGGGGTATGAGTTTTTGCAGAGATGCCCCTGTTAGAAAGAAACTGCATAAAATCCATCCTATGTATTTGCATATATAGTTATTATATACCCTTCATATTTGAATTAAGTGACATGCTGAACAAACCATTAATAAGAGATGAAGAAGAAGGAATGTTCCCTGAATATTTTGACAAGAGTTTACCATAGGAGCAAACGCGACATTAAATTCATATATAAAGGGTATACATGCAAATGCAAATGTAGGATGGACTATCATGCAATTACATCTTTAACGGGAGTATATATGCAAAGACCTTTCTTTTTAAAGGCTACCAATGTTGACTTACACTGCCAGACAGAGGCATGAATCTCAATGTCCAGCCCCCATTATGCTGTTCAGCACAAATTATGAGGCATCTTTCCCTATAATACCTGAGTATATTCTCTTCCATCGCAAAATGAAGGTCTTTATAGAGTATAAATCATGATGGCATAATCCCCAAATGAGTACCACCCACTATGACTGTAAGAGCTGTTACACACGGTTGTATCAGGGAAGCGAATAAGGTGAATATCTGTCAACAACTAGATCTTTCATCCTAAGATCAGGGGGCAGCATTTACATGGTAAACATAATTGTGTGCCGTGACCATAGCCCATTGGTTATCTATTATGGTTGTGTCAAAGAAGGAAATATAATAATGAGAGTTCTTTGTATTCCCCACACTCAAAGTGAAAGGAATCCAATGCTCAGTATTATCATGATGCAGAAAAATCATTGGTATTTAGATCAGCGGGATCTTTAAGGAATAATTACATGTATACACCCAGAACCTATCATATTCCCATATTGCTTGTATTGACACATATACCCACATTATAAAGCACATTTTGTCATTGTGGCCTGCCATCATCAGCGGCATGCGACAGCCTCACCTTCTATGGCAGCTGTGGCAGGGAGGAGACGGAGGTGGAGGTAGCGGTGGTGGTGGCAGTGGCAGTGACGGCAGCGGCATCCGACAGCCTCATCTTCAATGGCAACAGCATGTGACAGCCTCATGTAGAGCCTTAGTGGCAAGGGACGGCATCATGGTGGGTGGTGACATCGAGAACAGCAGCAGCAAGCAAGTCCGATCTGGCCTCCTTGTCTTCTTCTTCCACCCATTTTATGGAAGTGGGGAAGGGGGAGGAGTGGGATGGGACCTTGCTGGGATCAGGCCGAATCGGCCAATCTTGGTGCAGGATCGGTCGTTTCGGGCCGATCCCATCAACCCACCGATCCCCAATGAGAATCGGGATTGTGGGGTCGGGGTCGGATCGGTTTGGCCAAAAATTGATCTGAACAGCCAATCTGATTCGATTCAGCCAACCATGGTTATAACAACATCAATCTAGCATTGCAGGCTCAAAATTTGATGGCTTCCATCAGAAATTAGCTGGTAAATGCTATAGAGTATCAAAATACCATTATCACCTCCATTTCAAGCCATATGGGTCCCCCAGAGAACACCAGTTTACTGAATTTATAGCAATGCAACAGATTCCTGGACTCACCATCTAGTTACAAACACAAAAGAAAAGTGCCCAATCAAATCCCATTCTTTCCAAATCCCATATTTGAGAAACAACAGTTGAAACTAAAGGATAGGCATTGCACCTGGAAGCCCAGAAGCTACAAACAACATAATAGAATATCTCTACTATCACTCACACCAGAGCCACCATATCACATCACTGGCTTCAGGCGCCTTGTATCTTGAGGATGCTAGACATCATTGCTAGATATACATCCCAGCTTTTCAGTCCCCCACATGCGCGGAAAAAATAACTACTTACACAGCAGGATTACGTAGACAGAAAGTGGTTCACATGAATTTGACATCCTTGATACAAACTTAGAGAGACTCCCAACTAATCCACAATATTCACCTTGTTGCACTTAGACACTGCATTCCACATTTTTTTAACATCTTTTTGTTCACAAAAATATATGGAAATTACTTTATACACTTAGAAGTTGAAAATTTTCTAACGTACAGCCATCAGAGAAACATTTCATTTTTTTGTTGTAACAGTAGTCTTATCATTGTTTTCGTGCCAAAAGTATGATCATATGAATACATCCATTTTTCGGCCATTCCAAGGAATGGAAAAGAGATGTTTTTGCTAGTCAAGAAGTTTCCTGAGTCATTCAAATTCAGCAAGGTCCCAAGACAGCTAACAACTCCACTACATCAGCATGAACTAATTAACATATAATCTATTATTTGTGAGACATGGACACAGATGTCAAACAGGTAAGTTTTAGCAAGACACAAGGCATGGAAGATATTTACATGTGGACATATCCATTTGTACCTATGTATGCACGCCATAGAGTACAACAAATTAGAATGTCTAAAATATAAATAATATCAATCAAATTGCTAGATCTTAACACTCAATCAAATAATAAAGAGAATTGCTGAAATTCTCATCTGAAATCCAAAAATGAAATATTGGCATGCAAGTCTGAGTGTTGCAGTGGGTCCAAGTACTGAAGCACAATTCTCTTGAGCAAACGCAATTGATCACTGAATCTTCATAGTGTCTAATGCATGGTTCGCCGGATCGGATCAGATCGGCCGATCGATAGGTTTCCAAGCGAACCGATCCAATCCCGATCAAAGATGAACCGATCCACCCCCGGGATCGGGCCGGATCGGCCCGGATCATGGTTTGCCATCTCTTACGAGATGTCTGAGATCTCTCCGAGATCTCTGTCTCTCCAAAGGTCGCGATAAACGAAACCCTCGAGACCTAGATCTTCTCTCCCCCACCCCCTAGTTTCATCCTTCCTCTCTCCTTGTTTCTCTCTACCTCGGCCCCCTTGAGCTTTCTCTCCCTAGTCTCTCTCTCTATTTCTCCCTCTCCCCCGGACTCTCTCTGTCTCTCCCTCTGTGACACACACACTCTCTCTCTCTCTGTTTCTCTTTCTCTCTCTCGTCTCTCCCCCACCCCCGTCAACCCTTCTCTCTATCTGAGAGAGAGGGAGATAGAGAGGGGGGAAGACAGATATACATGTACCATATTTGATGATTTTTTATGTATTTTTTAATTTGTGATTCATGTACAATTTTATGTATATATCTTTTTTGTGTAACTTTTGATGTATATTAACATTGGTGCATGTGAATGGATTTGTTATTGTTATCATTACTCTTTATTTTGTAAAATTGAGTTGTCAATTAGAAAAACATGTTTGTGAAATTGAGTGGTTAGTAGAAAAAAATAGCATTTTCTTATAAATAGACTATATATATTTTTTCTGAAATCACAGAACCCGATCTTCCGAGATTTTTTTCGAAATCTCTCCAAGATCTCTTATCTTCCGCCTTTCCGAGACAAAGCCGATATTCGAGACGAAAAACCTTGGCCCGGATCGGCCGATCCTGGGCGATCCCAAGCGATCCCGCCCTTGTCCCATTTGAATTTCAAAAGAAAGGGGTTCCAACCAAAGGTCTTTGATCCTTGGGACCTTTTGACCGGGATTTCACTCTCTCACACACACACACCCTTTCACTTATCTTCTCTTTCACTCTCCTAAGCTTCTTCCTCTCCAAGTCTCTTTCACATCTCTCTCTCTCTCACACACACACACACATACATACACACTCTCTCACTGTCTCCTCTTTCAATCTAGGCTCATTGCTGCAAGAAGATAATTGATCAAGAGTGATTGGTATTAAAAGATTGCTTCTAAACTCAACTAGGACCATGTTCTCCAAGAGATTTTCGAAGCTAAGTCTCTCTCTAGAAATACTTTCTCTCTCCTCAGAATTAGGCTTAGGAGGTGATATTTTTTTTCTATTTTCATTATTTTGTGGTCCCCTAACATATGTTGAAAACTCTTTCAATGTTCGTCTTCAATGAATGAAAGGTAGCTATCTCATGAAATCATTGTATTATTTGAGTATGTCACCTACTGCACAAAATGACGAGCAAATGTCAACTATTTCACATTAAATTTAATATAGATCTATGTTAGAATACTTTTTTTAATTTTTTTAATTTTTCAGATTTTTTTAGATTTTTTTAGACATTTGTATCCCTAGCCGAGTCAGTTGGCGAGTCAGTTGGCCGGGATCGGTCCGGGAGCGGCCGATCCCACCGACCCGGATCGGTTTGGGAGCGGACGATCCGATCCCAATCCCCAATTCTGCCTTCCTTGGTCTAATGAACTTGTTGATTAATGCATGAAATACAACATCTCTGAAAAGTTATTCTATTATCCTTTCTCCAATTTTGAAGTGGGAATGTAGAGTAGAAAGGTGAAGCAACAGAAAATTGCCCACAGAACGTGTATAATGATCCAACCAATTCTCAGTTGCTGCCACATATTAATCTCCATGAAGATGAAAGCACATGCTACATGGCAGCATTGCAAGGAAGGCAGAATCGGGGATCGGACTTGGATTGCCGGTCCAAAAACCGATCCGGATCAGTCGATCCGAGCCAATCCCCAACCGATCCTAGCCTATCCGTGCTTTAGAGGTTTTTCTGTTCCTACATTATTTGACAAGGGGTTTAATATAATGTTCACAACTTTCCCCATCTGTCGAAGCATCTTTTCTTTCTTCTTTTTGTAGCCTTGCAGCTGGCACCTTGGAGCAGAACAAGAGGAGGTGGTTGCCTGGCTGGTGGCCAATGGCGTTGAGGTGGAGGAGGAGGTGGTCGCCAATGGCGGAGGAGGAGGAGGTGACGAGTAGCGGTGACGGCTACAGCAGAGAGTGCGGCAGCAGGTGGCGATGGCGACATCGACGGCGACCATGAACAGGTAAGTGCCCCCTCCCCTTCTTCATTTCTCCTCCTCCTCCTCCTCCTCCTCCTCCTCCTCTTCTTCTTCTACCAATATTGCTCATCCGAGAGGAATGAACAGTACCACTCTCGGATGAACAGTAAAGGCGAGGAATGAACAGCATGTACTGCTCATTCTTCATTTTAGTGTTTATCCGAGAGGAATCAACAGTTCATTTCTTTTTAATTGATCGGCCGATCCAGGAATGATCCCGACCGATCCCAGCCCATCTGGCCCATGAATCGGGACCGGGGGGTTGGGATCGGATTGGCCCGACCCAAATCCAATCGGATTGGCCAATCCGATCCCTCCATGCAGCATTGTCAATGAAGAAGCTGCTGAATTTTCAATATCCAGAGCAATAGGGCTTGAACAATCATTCATGTTTACCAATTTGCCATAGCAATTACATAGGTCCATTTTTTAAAAAGAATGTAATTCATACCACCAAGTTTATTCAAGATAAATAGAGGTAGTAAAAACAAGATCGGAGGAGAGATTCCTTGCCAAAAAAAAAAAACAAGCACACCAGCTTGCAGAGACAACCATAATGACTACGAGACTACAAGAAAAGCACAAACGAGTCGTTTGACAGTTCTCTCCGTTCTGCTCTGCTAGGGTTTCCCTCCTGTGCAATGGTTGCACCTGTGCGGAAGGCTCGTCCTCCCCCGCCTCTTGTGCAGCCCTCCGCTGCCCCAATTTCCTACGCTCATGTATTGGCCAGAGAAAACTTGTTTCCTAAATCCTCCATTCAAGTTCAGGCCCCAGCCTTCACCGACCAAGGCGAGCCCGTGCACTTTTTTCTCCAAGGAGGAAATCGACGCTTCTCTTGTCCCTTATCAATTTGCTCCAGTTGCCAGAACTTCTTATGGGCGCCCTCCGTTTCCAGACATCAACACACATCTTAAAGCGCATTGTAACTTCTTGGAAGAATTTGTTATTAGCCTCTTGACAGTAAACATGTCCTCCTTCAGTTCAGAAATTTGGATGATTATCTTTTGCTGCTCCTTTGGGAATCTATCTATATTAAGAGCAAGCTCGTTTGATTCTTTAAATGGTCTGTGGACTTTAGGCTTGATGAAGAATCACCGGTTCTGCCAATCTGGACTGAGATGACTGGCTTCCTGCAAATCTTTTTCAAGAAAACTATACTTGTTCAATTGCTGGATATGTCAGCCCTGTTCCTAAGGTTGCACTGGCAACATCAGAAATTAGGAACACTGTGGTTGCAAGGTGCTGCATGGAATTGGATATTCTCAAACCAAGGTACGGGCATGTCTAGATCGGACTCCCTGGTTTATTTTCTGGAGAGGACTCTCAGCAATCTATCCATTATTCATCCTTACTTCTTATTGCGTCTCATGCAAAAAAGTAGACCATGACGCTGAGAACTATTTGAAGAATGTTCATTCACATGGACACTGATCAGCCTGCTGTCATGGTGATTGAATCCGGTATGCCTGTGAACCCTAGTTTGAGCGCCACTTGTATGTCACCTTCCTTGCCTCTGCCTTCAGATTCTTTAAAGAGTAAGTCTGCAGTACTCCCCCATATTAGTGGTGATGCTATGATCAGCAATAGGATTGGCAATATGGTTGTCTCTGTTCGGCCTTTGGCTTGCTATTCTGATTCTCCAGAGTGCATGGCTGTACAGAACATGGGACCTGGCCAGGAGACTCGATTGGTACCTCATGCTACTCATGAAGATGGGGCTGCTTCTCCTCTTCACCTCCCACCACCTGATAATCTTAATAGGGCCTGCAAGGATGTCACTGAAATGGCTCTCCATGATAGCGACAAGGTGCTGTGTTGTCCATATTCTCCTCCTACTAGTGCTTTGATCCTGATAAATACTGATCCGCCTTCCATGGGTGTTATCATGAGAAGTATGCTTAGAAGAAATCTCTCCACTGGTTCATCTCTTCATCAATTCGTCTACATGAATTGTCTCATATGGAATATTAGAGGTATCTCTAATGATACCTCCATAGGCAGGGTGAAACATTTGGTTCACTCTTATCAGTGCTCTATACTGGTTGTTATTAAACCCATGGTTGCGTGTGTCCAAGGTTGGCAGTTTCGGCCGAAATCGATACATTTCGGTCAAAACGTATCGATTTCAGACCGAACCGATACGAGATCAGACCTACTCACTGTAGCAAGTCCGAAACTTTTAAAAAAATATATTATTCGTTCCTGGCGAAATTGATACTGGTTTCGCCCGTTTTCGCCTGTTTCAACCCGAAACGCCCGATTTCGGCAGAAATCGGACGCGAACTCCCCTTAAGAGGGGAGTTCAGTTCCGCCCTCCCCTCAGATCTGAGAATCTGAGGGGTTGCAGCCTTGCAGGTCCATGAGCTTACTACGCAGGTGGAGGAGCTTCCAGGTGGAGGAGCTTGCTGCCGTCGCCGCAGTCGTCGTCGTCGCCGTCGCCGTTTCTTGTTGTTTACAGCGTGTAACCGCAGCCGCCGCCGTTTCTTGCTATGTCGAGTGCGTAAATTCCTCAAAGATCTTGTAAGTTTTTATTTTTTTCTTGGTTTGATAATTTTTTTTGTTGTAGGTAAGGTTCTCTTCAATCATTTCGGTTTCATATGTTAAATATGTTAAATCTTCAAATTAGGGCCTAATTAGCGATTTAAATTTGGGACGTTAATTAAACTTCATTGAATGTTTTCGTGCGGGAGCATGCTGCTGATTATATTAGACGTCGGGTAATTAGAGTAAATCCCCAAATTAGGGCCTAATTAATAATTTTTATTTGGGACTTTTGTCTAATTAGATTAATTTAGTTTCAATTGAAGCTCAATTAAACTTCATTGAATATTTTAGGGTGAGAACATACTACTAATTGTATTACATGCCGAGTAATTATGGTATTTCTCCAAATTAAGACCTAATTAGGTATTTTCATTTGGGGCTTTTATTAGATTAGGTTAATTTAGTGTCAATCGAAGCTCAATTAAGCTTCATTGAATATGTTAAGGCAGGAGTATGATGCTAATTACATTTAATGAGTGTGATTAGGGTAAATCTCCAAATTAAGATCTAATTAGCTATTTAAATTTGGGACTTTTGTTAGATTAGGTTAAATTAGGGTCAACTGAAGCTCAATTAAGCTTCATTAAATAATGTAGGGGGGAGCATGCTGCTAATTGCATTTAATGAAAGGTGATTAGGCTGAATCCCAAAATGTGACCTTAATTAGCGGTTAAAAATTGAGACTTTTGGCTAATTATCTCAATTCAGCATAATTTGAAGCTCAATTATACGTCATTGTATTTTTTCATTGTACTTACAACCATTTGTCTTTGATTGTCTTAATCATAGTTGTCAAGGCGACAAGGCAACCCAAGGCGTTCACGGGGTCCCTAAGCGCTTAGGCGACAAGGCGTCCGCTTAGGCGTCGCCTAGGCGACACTTCGGCCACTAATTAAAAAATCAAAAATATATAACCTCCAATATATAAATCAAGAATAAAAAATATAAAAAAATAAATTACATGAAGAAATTATTATAATTAAATTATGTGGCAATTATAGAAAACTAAGTTGTATAAAAAAATTACAAAAAATGCAAAAGATTCAAAATTAAATGTAAAAAGTTCAGAAAAATTACAAAAGAATATATTAACATCAAGAAAATTATAAAAAAGAAAGAGTTAAATGTACATAACCATGTCAGATTCGGTTCGGACAGGTCAAGGTTGGCCCCGCCTTGGCGCCTAGCCCGCCTAGGCGATCGCCTAGGTCGCCTTTTCCAGTGTGAATAAGGCGCTGCAGCGCCTTGCCCTTTCAAGAGCGCCTTGGCGCCTAGGCGGCGCCTAGGCGACGCCTAAGCGCCCGCCTTGACAACTATGGTCTTAATGCAGCATTATGGGTAGACGTGAACAAGGTTAAGAGCAGCAAAGGCAAAACAATCAGGGGTGGGCCCACCTCTCCTTAGTTGACGCTGGAAGAAGAAAAATGAAATATAATTATTGTGTAAGGAGATACATGACAGAATTACTAGAGGAAAGCTTTGACAGGGATAAGAGGAGAGGCCAAACAATGTCACAGATGTCCCCGAGAGGTCCGAGAAGAAATGTGCCAGTGCCTTTTGGGCAAAAAAGAGAGGATGCAACAAATGACTGAAGATCGGGCTAAAATTATTGAGGAGATTTCGAACAGAAGAGGAAAGAGGGATGATGATAATGAGGAAGGCACTGAGGATTCAGATCCAATGCTGACTAAAGCAGTAGAGCGTGAACAAGCGGCTCGAAGGAAAGGAAAAACACCGATAGGTTCAGGGACATACTCCAGTACAGCTAGTGTAGCACGAGCTACACGACGCCTTGACACTAGTGCAGTCTCGCAGAGAGTAAGTCTCATGGACAGCCATCTACACAGAAAGCAAAGTGTTACACAACCAAAAATCAAGCAAGCATTGAGAGGGGTCAAAAAATCAGTTGAAGTTGCAAGGTATACATTTAAAAGTATTTGCAAATGATTTTTCCATGCAGGTGTGCCTGTACATACAGTTGAATCAGAATATTTCCAACCTATGCTAGATGTCATAGCAAATGCTGGCCCTGGCTTGAAAGCCTCGTCACATCGAGACATATACGGGCGTGGCCTTAAGAGAGAGGTTGAGGAGCTCCATCAGTAGATTGAAAACTTCAAGCATATCTGGATGGAGAAATGATGCACCATTATATGTGATGACTGAACTGATACCACGAAGAAGTCCATGATCAACTTTCTACTTTATTGCATCGAAGGTACAGTCTTTGTGAAATCAATTGATGCATCAAATTATGAAAAGAATGTAAATTATTTGTTTCATTTGATGGATAAGATGATAGACCAAATTTAAGAGGAAAATGTTGTGTAAATAGCAAATAGTCACTGATAATGAAGCTAGTTATAAGGTCGCAGGGAAGAAGTTGATGCAGAAGCGCAGACATGTATATTGGCTCCCGTGTGTAGCACATTGTCTGGATTTGATACTTGAAGACATTGGGAAGGAAAATAATGTGAAGAAGATAATTAAGAGAGACACAAAAAATCACTCAGTATATTTATGACCATCCTAAGATATTGAACATGTTCAGAGAGCATGTAAGTGGGAGGCGAGATATCATCCGTGCAGGGCCAACCAGATTTGTTTCAAACTTCATTTCTTGAGAGTCTTTGTACATATGTAAAAATAAACTCGATTCTTTCTACTTTATCCTTATAGATATCATCTGTATTTGATTCGAATTTCATTTCTTTGGAGTCTTTGTACAGGTATAAGAATGAGCTCGAATCTTTCATGAACCACAATGTTTTGCAGGAATATATAGACAAATCTAATATTGATGCTCAGATGGATTATGTGGATGTCTACCACAGCGTGGAAGACAACAAATTCTGGACCAGGGTCTCACGGTACATGAAAGTAGTCACACCTCTCGTGAAGGTCCTAAGAATGGTGGATGACGATGAAAAGAATGATATGGGATATTTGTACAAGGCCATGGACCGTGCCAAATTAGACTTGGAGAAATCTCTTCCCGAAAAATATGAAAAGTGGTGGAAAATTATTGATCACAGATAGGACAACACATTACACCATGACTTGCATGCAGCTGGTGAGTGATTAATTGTATTGATACAAAGTTCATTATTTTTTAGGTTAATTTACATCTAATATTTAGTTAACTATACACAAATGCATGTTATTTCCTCAACCCTCGATTTATGTACGATGCCAATGCAAATATTGATGGCGAGATGCTTCAAGGCACTTTAAAAGTTATTGGTCGTTTATCGAGGACACCAGAAAAGAGACTTCATGATGAAATAGAGGTTGGCCTTTATTGATTTTATCAATAAGACGTAACTTAAGTAGTTATGTTAATCTATTACTTTATCCTTATAGATGAACAATTATAGAATGAGGATTAGGACATATTCTGACTCCCAATTGTAATACGATGTGGGAAGAGTGAGTCCAAGTATACTAAATCTTTGTGCTTAAACTGAGTCAATATGTATTAGTACATCATGGAGAATTGATCTTTATTTACATCTTACATTTATTTATTTATAGTTGGTGGAACAACAAACTGGTAGATAATGGTGAACAATAGAGATTTGGGCAGTAATGCATTGGCTTTCATTGCAATTAAGGTGCTCAGTCAAACAACATCAGCAAGTCAATGTGAAAGAAATTAGAGCACGCTCAGCCTTATATACTCAAAAGTTCGCAATCGGCTAAAGGCTGAACGGTTAGAAAAATTAGTTTACTGCCACTACAACATGAGACTAAGAATAAAGAATATGAAGTTGAGACAACAACTGCGGGACAAACGCGTCGTAGAGGATACAACTCCAGAAATTGATATGGACGCATTATTTGATGATGACAATCCCTTGCAGTCTTGGGTTGAGATACGAGAGCAGGTTGATGAGCCTTTTTTTGATGTTGATGACAGAGCATGAGCAGAGGGCATATTAGATGAAGATGAGCCAAGAGATCCAGAATTTAGAAGACCATCAAAAAGGGCCAGAGAGACTCATGTGCACCAGAGAGAGTCAGTGCCTTTGTTTGTTGACGTCAGACACCAAGCAACAGCCTGAATTTGAGCCAACTAGACACTCAAAATCAGATAGCAGGTTAGTCACTCCTAGAATGGTCAAGCCACCTTCATCCTTAAAAAGAAGTACATCAGTGCATGGGATGTTTGAGAGGTCTAGTGTTGCTGTTCAAGAGAACCCGGCAATTGAGCAGTTGAAGCAAATTTATATGAGGCACACGCCAAGGGGAAAAGGAGTTCTTTCAAAGATGAATGAAATTATCACACCAAAAGAAAAAAAATAGAGCCAAAGGCTAGAAGACGATTGGTTTCTTATGATTTTGATCATGATGATGATGATGCACTAAGTGATGATCCCAATACAACTGCAGGTGCTACTACTGGCGGTGGCACATATGCACCTACTTCCTCCTTCCACGCTAACACTCTGTAGTTGAAAACGCGCCTAGGCCGTCGCCTAGGCGGTGAGGCGGGGCGAGGCGCCCGTCGCCCGCCTCGCGCCGTCCCGGCTCGCCGAGGCGAGCGCCTCGCACGCGCCTCGCGCGCGTCGGCCGCCTCCGCCCGCGTCGGCCGCCTCCGCGCGCCTCGCCCGCTCGCCCGAGCGCCTCTCCCCGCTGTATCACTTGCCGGATCCGCGTATCGGGTCTCAACGACCCAATATACGCGTCGTCGGGTTAACTCCCCCCCCCCCCCAGGGTTTCGACTGTGCGTTTATTTTTTTTCCTGCGATGCTTCCATCTCCGCGGCAGCGGCGACTGCGATCCTCCCTCCGGCGTCCGGCGAGCGGCTCCGGCTTCCTCCGGCGTGCGGCAGCGCCACTAGCTTCCTCCGACTTCATCCGGCGTGCGGCAGTCCGGCTTCCTCCGGCTTTCTCCGGCTTCCTCCGGCCACTCTCACTCTCGGTATGTCCCCTCTCTCCGATCTCCCACTGTCTCTCCACTCTCTCCGATCTCTCTCTCTCACTCTCTACGATCTCTCTCTCTCTCCACTCTCTCACTCTCACTCTCTCACTCTCCGATCTCTCATTCTCACTCTCTCCGATCTCTCATTCTCTCCACTCTCTCACTCTCACTCTCTCACTCTCTCCGATCTCTCACTCTCTCCGATCTCTCATTCTCACTCTCTCCACTCTCTAACTCTCTCCGATCTCTCACTCTCACTCTCTCACTGTCTCTCACTCTCTCAATCTCTCCACTGTCTCACTGTCTCTCACTCTCTCCGATCTCTCACTCACTCTCTCCGATCTCTCACTCTCACTCTCTCCACTGTCCCTCTGATCTCTCACTCTCTGTCTCCCCGATCTCTCACTCTCATGGGTGGCAGTGGGCTTAGTAGGCTTATATATGTTATTATTGTGCAGGGTAATCGACAATTGGCAGTGGACACTCATTCGTGCAGGGTAATCGACATTTGGCAATAAATAGTCAGTATTTTTTTTAAAATTGGGTGTTTGATTTATTTTTTTTTGAGTTATTAACTTATTATTGCATATGAATTAAATTTGTTGTTTAATTTTTTTTAAAGATGTCTACGCCTACACCACCCACTTCTGTGTCTGTTTCTGGTGGTGCATCGTCAAATGCAAGCACACAAGGGCCCAATGTAGAAAAGGGCAGACCAAAGGACATTGGGTGGAAATATGGAACCTCTGCCAATCCACAAAATAGAGATGAGATAACATGTAATTTTCTAAAAAAGTGTGCAAAGGAGGGATTTATCGGCTGAAGCAACATATAGGCGGCCTAGGTACAAATGTGACAACTTGCCATAAGGTTCCCGTGGATGTGAAGATAGAAATCCGGGAATATATGCAAAATGCCAAGAAAGCTAAAGCTGAGAAGTTACAAATGGTGAGGGAGATGGAAGGTAGAGATAATTTGTTGAATGATTCATGTTAATCTCAATCGTTGGAAGTTAATATATTTGATGACATTATTTCAAAGCCACCACGGATGAAGGGCCCTCTGGACAAGTTCTGCACTCCTGATCCAGAACAAGTGAAGTCAGTAAGAGATAAAAAATGGGAAAAGGAACATCGGGATAGGGTTTCCCAATATGTGGGTAGATGGTTTTATCAAGCTGGCATCCCATTCAATACTGTGCGTCTACCTAGCTTTCAAACAATGTTGGAAGCCGTAGGACAGTACGGTCCGGGATATAAAGGGCCTAGCTATCATGAGATGCGTGAGACTCTTTTACATAAAGAGATAAAATCAACTCAAGAGTTGGTGGAAGCTCAAAAAGAAAATTGGGTGAGATATGGTTGTAGCATCATGTCCGATGCATTGACAGATCGGAAGGGACGGACACTGATCAACTTTCTTGTGAACTCTCCAGGTGAGATTTTTCTTTCTCTGTCTCTCACTATCGATTATTCAATATATTTTCTATTTCTTTTTCATATGTCTCTCAATGTCATTATGTCTTACTCTCTTTCTCTAGGTGGGACTGTTTTCTTGAAATCAGTTGATGCTTCTGCACATGTGAAAGATGCCAAATTGTTGGCAGATTTATTGGACAAGGTTATTAAAGAAGTTGGTGTTCAACATGTCATCCAAATTGTGACAGACAATGAGTCAAGTTATGTGGCAGCCGGGAAAATGTTGATGGCAGCCCATCCTCATCTATTTTGGACACCATGTGCTGCCCATTGTTTAGACTTGATGTTGGAGGACATTTCCAAATTGTCTCCAATGAAAGAAACCATTTGTAGAGCCAAATTGGTTACTACATTTATTTATGGGCACACAAGGATTCTTGTTATGATGAGAAAGTATACAGATAACAAAAATCTTGCACGTGCAGCTGTCACTCGCTTTGCCACCAGCTACTTAAATTTACAAAGTCTATTTGATTGCAAAGATGGCTTAAGAAGAATGTTTACATCTGCTGATTGGCTTGCTTGTAATAATCGGTGGGCCAAAAAAATTGAAGGGAAGAAGGTAGAGGGCATAATCTTAAAGACTTCTTTTTGGAATGGCGTGGCATATTCGTTGCAAATATACAAGCCCCTTGTTATGGTTTTACGGTTGGTTGATGGAGAAAAGCCAGCGATGGGCTACATTTATGAGGCTATGGATCGTGCAAAGGAGAGTATTAAGAGTGCATTAAATGACAAGCTTGACAAATATGGTCCAATATGGGAAATCATTGATAGACGGTGGGACTTTCAAATGCACCGTCCTTTACATGCAGCTGGCCTTTATCTTAATCCAGCTCTTTATTTCTCTAATTCCCAAATTGAGTATGATCAAGAAGTTAAACAAGGGCTATATGATTGTATTGAAAAGCTAGTTCCAGAACCCTCATGCCAAGATGCAATTTTCAAGGAGCTTGCAGCTTATCAGTATGCTCAAGGGCTATTTGGGAGAGAAATGGCCATTAGGCAACGCACTTCTATGGTTCCTGGTATGGATGCTTTTCTCAATTTCTTGTCTAATTTTCATTGCAATCACGGAGTAAGAATTATTGTGAAATGTGAATTGTAATCTCTTTGTGATGTAGCTACATGGTGGTTGAATTTTGGAACCGCCACACCAAACCTTCAAAAGATAGTCATTTGGATCTTAAGTTTGACATGTAGTGCATCTAGTTGTGAGCGCAATTGGAGTACATTTGAACAGGTTAGTTGACTAATTTCATATTCAAGTTCATAAAAGATTAGTGTTTTTTGTTTAATTGGTTGCACCTAATATACTTGTAGGTGCACACAAAGAAAAGGAATAAGTTGGAGCAAAAGAAGCTGAACGATCTTGTTTTTGTGCAATATAATCAACGTCTCCATGCTCGTCATTTGCGTGTTCAGCAAAGTGACTATGATCCTATTTCTTTGGATGACATTAATGATTGCAATGAGTGGATAGCTAATCCGCCAGAAAATGAAGATTTTGTGGATGAAGGAGAGAACCTCACATGGCTAGAAGTTGAAATCGTTGCCGGTGTTAATGAAGAGGAAGGGCCAAACACAAGGGCGGGAACCAAAAAGCGTCATGTAGGAAAGGGAAAACGCACTGCCACATCTCACTCCATAAATGTGAGAGATGTTGATTCCGAGGGGACACAATCAGAGAATGATAATGAGCTTCCAAGTGATAGCTCCTCCTCTTTTATGAGTGATTTATGATGAGGAGGCTTGAGAGTTGAGAGAGATTTGAAACACTTTGTGTTATGGGATTATGTAATTAACTTGTTTGGTTGTTTAACTATTTTTATTTTGTTATAATATTGCACTTGTTAGTTGTATATGCAGTTTTATGATATTTGTTGTTTAGTGTATATGCAGTTTTATGAAATTTCTTGTTTAGTGTATATGCAATTTTATGATATTTACTGTTCAAAAATATATATTTTTATGATATTGTGACATATAATTTTAATTTTATTTTTTTTTAATTTCTTGCCTCAAACGCCTCGGCCATCGCCTAGGCCTTTGAGGCGTGAGGCGCCCCCCTGGTCGCCTCGCTCGCCTCACGCCTCAGACTACATAGCGCTAACACGGGCAAAGAATACAGTCATAGTGAAGGAGGATATGATTCACAGTGTCAATATGGACATCCAACAGGTTATGAAGGTGGCCAACGGGAAGCAAGCATGTATGGATGAGGTCATCAACCAGAATTTCAATTCCATCCAATTCCAGCCAGTAACAGTTATAGGTCAACATCCTCTTCTCATCCTCAAGATTCCGCTTCTTATGCTGATTCTGGATTCCAATCAAGCCAACAACTTTATACTCCAAGAGGGATTCAAAGAGGGATACAGAACTTGGCTACATCATTATTTGATTACAGTGAATATACAGAATATATGCAGTCTTTCTATGGGTATCAACAACAGAAGCCAGACGATGAGGGAGAAGGTTCTTCCAACTATTATCCATACTAATGTATCATTATTTGGGTAGGGATCATTTAATTTCTGTAACATTTACTGTGTTTGTAATGTTTATTGTTCTGCTTGAACCTACTTCATGCATAATATGTACTCAAGAATATTAGGTTAACATGTCCAATGTTTACTTCATATTTATTGTACTTAATCCAATTTCTTTACCGTCAAATGCATATCTAATGAATTTTTCTCATTTTTATCTGATTTTTTATAATTTTTTATAATTTTTTATAATTTTTTTATTTTTTCAGTTTTTTTCTGATTTTTCTTGATTTTTTGTCAATGTTTTGAACAGATTTTGACCGGTTTCGGCCGAAACCAAAACCGAGTCGTCCGAAACCGACACCGCCATGAGTGTGTCAAATTGGAGAAATTTCATTGCTTAGTAAATATGGATTTTGTGCTAGCTATTAATGATATTCGTACTCACATTTGGATGTTCTAGAATCTTCCTATCAATCTCTCATCGGTACATGCCAATAAGCAATATATTACTTTGAAGCATTCCTCTACACAGGTGTCCTCAGTGTTCTTCTCTTATTCTTGCTAAGTGTTGTTCTTCTGACAGAAGTATACTTTCGTCTGACTAGGAAACCTTTGGCCATTCATGCTCTGATCGATGGATGATTGCGGGAGATTTAGATTGCATTATTAACCCCTGTGAGAAGGTCAGGGGTCGAGATGTTCTCTGCTGCTACTGTCTTGGATGCGGGTTTTAGGGGAAGTAAATTCACTTGGTTCAATGCACAGTCTGGGACTCGGGAAATCTGGGCCAGATTGCACAGAGTTCTGATCAATACTTCTTGGCTTCAGATGTTTCCTGTTGATGTGCAGTATCTCTCTCGGGAAGCCTCAGACCATGCGCTTCTTTCAATTTCCTCTACTGCATCCACTTACTGTCTTGTTTCAAGGTTCTTTTTGCAGCAAATGTGGACTCTTCATGATTCATTTTCATCTGCAGTGAATATTGGTTGGAATAATGCACTTGTTGCTTCCTCTCATTTGCGTACCCCCTTGCTTAAAGCTCAAAGCCACCAGGCATATGGTAAAAGAATGGAACAAAAACTACTTTGGCAATATTCATGATAAGGTAAAGGCTGGTGAGGATGATGTCCTTTATGCTCAAGTGGCATTTAATGATGATTCAACTGCATCTAACTTCGCTAAACTTGAGGACCGCCGCACATACCTCTGTAAATTATATCAACAAGAAGAAATATTTCGGTGGCAAAAATCGTGTTTGACTTGGCTTAAGGAGGGGAATTGGAGTACGCGTTTTTTTTTCATAGTACTGTACTACTGTGTTGCAGAGAAGATCTAAAACTCTCATTTCCCATTTACACAACGAGGAGTTTTAGATCGTACACCCAAGTTATCTCCACGACAGGTTGAGAAGCAACTTCAAATAACTAGAGAGCATCTACTTAACTCTATCTGTATACAAAACAATATACAGAGTTCCCCTTATTTCCTGAAAGACGATTAAAGAAGAAGTGAATGCAGGGGTGGGGGGGATCGAAGAGGCAACTCACGGCTCGTCCAGCTACGACCTCCTCCCCCCGCCATCGGGTGACCTCAGTCGCATCTCCACTAGCCGGTCGTTGAACTCGCCGTCGCTGACCTTGAGCATGTCGGCCAGTGGCATGCCCTCGAAGCCGTGCTCCACCAGCAGCCGATGCCGCGGCTTGATCCTGCCTTCCAGGCTGAAGGAGAAGTACTGGGGGAAGCCCTTGAGCTCCGCCAGGTCCCGCCCCGTCTCCTCCACCAGGAACGCCACCTTTGGCCGGAAATTCTTCTCGATGCTGAAGGTGAACAGCCCCGGCGACCTCAGCACCATTTGGACGGCATCCCGGCGGGCAAACCCGAGGCTCTCGATGTACTCCAGCTTGGGGATGAGGGTGCCCTCGACGCTGGAGACCAGCAGCAGGGTGGTCCGGCAGGTGATCCGGTGGGCGCCCACGAAGCCCAGGCGCCGCAGAAAGTAGAGCGCCGGGAGGAGCTGGCCCTCCACGCTGGAGACGAGGAGGCGGGGGCAGCGGAGGACCGCGGTGGAGACGTCCCTGGGGGGGATGCCGGCGGCGCCGAGGAGGAAGCGGAAGACGGGGAGGAGATCAGCGTCGGGGTCGCAGGTGAGGAGCTGGGGGTGCATGGAAAGGACGCGGCCGGCGGCGGCGGGTGTGGGGGCGAGGCCCATGGATCCGAGGGCGTCGGCGACGGCGCGGACGGAGGAGAGGGAGGCGGAGCGGAGGTGGGGGTTGCGGGCGAGGGCGTCTGCGGGGTCGACGCCGAGGTTGCGCTGCAGGTAGAGGAGCTTCTGGCGGAAGAGGACGCCGGCGTCGGTGGGGGCCGGGGTAGGGGTGGAGGAAGAGAGCGGAGCGAGAGGGGGAAGGGTGGCGGCCTGGAGGGCGGAGGATCCCCGGCGGCGCGGGTGAGGGGAAGTGGTGGTGGGGTGGAGGGGAGGGTTCAGATGGGGAAGGAAGGGAGGAGAGGGGGGAGGGAGATGGTGGTGGAGGCGGAGCATGCCCATCATCGCCTGCGGGAACCCCTCTGACTCTCTGGGAAGGCGCGGGGAGATGAGGAAGCGAGATATGGAGAGAGAGAGAGAGAGTGAGCAAGCGAGAATGAGATAGTCGTATTTTTTAGGATTTTTTTGACTAATTTTGATAAACTTTTATTTATCAATAAATTAAAATAATGGTTAAATAATTTTATTAAGACATAAGATTTTGCATGTATAACCTTATCTTAATTTTTACAAATTATATCATTAATATTTTGTGCATGATGTTGCATCGATTTGTAAAAATTAATTTTGACGTGACTCTCACGTTAAATTATTTTATTGTGATGTCATGTCAATATCTGACGTGACATGAGAATCAAAAATAAATTATATGAACAGTGCAAATTTAAATTTTAAATTTATATTTTTTATTTTTTAAGAGAGAGATAACTAGAGTAAGGCCAATGCCAAATAATTTGGCATGGTTCTTACTCTAATTTTAAAAAAACTAAAATTAATACAATACTCCTTTCATGTAATTAGCATAAGTGTAACATGAATCATTACTCAAATCGAATTCTCATCCACCCAATTTACCAATGAAACTTAAACTGTCTTCGGCATACAATTTGGCACTAATGACATTCTTTATATTTTTTAAATTATTATCATTTGACCCTAATGTCATATCATTTAAAATTATTATTATATTTCCCTCTACTCTTGCCATGAACCACACCTCTTTATCTCCACGTTTTCAACGACATATCTCCTCAGCTTAAGTGCAACAGTTTAACTCAGTTATTATAAAATGACAATTTATACTCTTATATGGAGAGGGAAAAAAGAGAGAAAGTGAAACTTTTTTTAAATATCTAAATATAAAATATAATGTTTTTATTTAGATTTTTGAGACTAAGAGTTAACATAATGATTTTAGAGGTGTAACATCAAATAAATAATTTTTTAGGGATCTCAAAAGTAAAACTCCATTTTTCTTTCTACACCATCAAAAATCATTTTTATTTTTCACGAATGTCACCTTTTGAGTGTTTATGTTAACGTATAAACACATAATCTTGCTATCACACGTAATGAGAAAGCTATCACTAATTATTAATATTAATCTTTGTTATCAAATAAAGACCCCCAATGATTTAAACTTGAGATTAGTTGTCAGTCATTGGAGCCTTTCAAAATCCCAAGATTAAATACTTTGTAACCAAAGCTCCAAAGATAACAAATGGCAAGATATTACATGAGATAGGTGATTATATTTATCTCCTCTTTAGCAATGGAATGCTAAAGTCATATCACCAAATTAAAAATAGGTAGAGTTTTTTAATAAAATTATAAAATTTTTATAAATAAATTATTGTTAAATATAAATATATAAAAAATCACTTCTAAATATATATTAATAGATATACCACTACATAAAATTATATTGTGTAAATATATTATTTGTATTTACCGTCATAATATTTTTCTGTCAAAATTTTGCAAAAAGATCATACTTATATGATGTTTTGTACTATTTAATTTGTGAAATGACATATTTATTAATATATTTTTAAAAATAAGTATTATAAATTTATTTATAATAATAATTTATTTATAAAAAAACTTTAAAAAATTCAACACTTTCTATGTCACACTCATGTATGATTAATTTGTGAAATGACATATTTATTAATATATTTTTAAAAATAAGTATTATAAATTTATTTATAATAATAATTTATTTATAAAAAAACTTTAAAAAATTCAACACTTTCTATGTCACACTCATGTATGACACAGGAGATGTCGTTATCCCAAGTATCTTGAGTAAAAGAAACACTTGTTCGTCACTTTGAAAAAAAAATGAGTGAGTCCCAAAATCTCTCATCTTGGCATGGGATCCAAGCACTCATTTACTTAGATCTCATATTAAATAAAAAAAGTACATGAATATATAGTGTAAAAGTTTACAATGTTCACGTGATTTTTTTTTCTTGGGCTTGAAGGTAAGGTTTTTTGGGTAACTTAGATCCCACAATGAAATGAAGTGGTGAGAGGCTCATGTCATAAAATTTTTAAAAAATATATCAAAAAGAGTAATACTTTGTGCACCGGAAAGCCATGTCAAAATGCAACATTTGTTCTCATTGGCCTCAAAAAAAGTGAAAGGACTCTTTATGCCCAGAAAGGATGCCCCACGTCAAATCAATACGGCGCATATTTTTGCGCATTAAACACAAAGTACGTTCGGTGGGAAAATGCAAGAATAATTTTTTTTGTGGAAGAATGAAATATTTTATTATAGAAATGAAACAGTTGATATAGAATTGAAACATTCGTATAATAAAATGTTTCATTTTTATAATGTTTTATCCTTATAACAAATGTTTCATTCTTATAACAAAATGTTTCATTTCTGTAATATTTTATCCTTATAACAAATATTTCGTTCGTATAACAAAATGTTTCATTTGTACAAAATATTTCATTAGTTTATTTCTGCAGTCAAACAAAATATTCCATTCTTATACCCAAAAATTTCATTCATATACAAAAAATTTTAGTCATACAAAATATTTCAGTCATGTGATTTCCTGTTGAGTGCACTCCATCTTTAATGCGCGAAAAAGTGAGGCGGGCCATATAGTTATTACGCAATATGTTCTCTCTATTTTTGGGGTCAATGGAAACAAAGGTTGTATTTTGACATAACTTTGTGCACCAGATTCGGTGCACAAAATATTACTCATAAAAAATGTGATTGCATCCCAATAATACAACATATTGCTACACTGCTCACTATATACAAGAATGATAGTACACTTTGGGTTTATTTTCTTATTTTTAGACAATTATTCTAATCTTTGTGCTCCCCTAACTTACCAGCTCTATAAGGCACATCTTGTTAGGATGGCTCAAAAATTTTTAAAAATAAAGAATGAAATATATTTTTTTGAGTTATCTAATTTGGATGCTCTTATGCATACGTGTAACTCGAGTGGCTCTAAAAGTTGAAATATTTTTTTCTAAAATAAAAAAATCATCGCACATTCAAGATGTGCAATTACCTTTTATTTGTAATGAATATTACTTAAATATCTTATTAACATTTTAGTTGGTTCTTATTGGTCTCATATTAGATTAGATAGGAGGTCCAACAAGGACCCAACATAAGCATAGGCCAAGGTTGTTCAACTTGAACATGAATACATTTTTTTTCTAAATAGCCAAGTGATTGGACACTTGGGAATTAGAGAGGGAGAGACCAAAGATAGAGAATCGAATTTAGCAGTTACAAGGAGAACGGATAATGCACACATTTTTTTCCCTACAGAGGATCCATACAATAGTGCAGAGGGTGCTTAGGAATACGGGGATCCAGCTCTATACACTAGAGAGGGATTTGAACTTGCGACCTCCCTATGGAGGGAGAGTTGGGTGAACTGCCAACACATGCCTCGAATTCTAAACATGAATACAGGTTCTGAGTGAAACTTGCTGCAATTCATCGTTTAACTACATCTTGTTAGTAGTTGGACATACCCTACAGAGAGGTAAATAGTTGTGCCGAAGAAAAATAATAGCATATAAAAATAATTTTAATAGCATAGCAAAAATAAATGCAAGAACGCAAGCAAACCACATGAAACACTAAAATTTTATATTGATTTAGTCAGTCTTCCTTAGCTTCCCTGCATTCAATCCTCTTGCAACTTCTTCGGGGTATTCAATTTACACTTACTGTTTTCTAGGGCTAGCTCCCTAGCTAATCTTCACATGACTTAGCGGATCATATCCCAGTGGTTTTCTAGGAATCACAACCCAACTAATTTTGATCAGGTCTCAACCAAATAACCAGTCACTCCCAGTTACTTACTTTTTCAAGTGGTTACGCACTCGTTAACTTTCCAGGAGCTAGTCACCCAGTTGATTTGTACGGTATCAACAAATCAACCTAGCACACACAGTGCTAGTAACCCCGGAGCAACAAATGCTCTCTCACTGTCGAATGTACAGATTAACCAAGTACAAGAGAATTGCATACACAGACAGACAGAGGAGGAAAATCAATAGAATGTCATTACATAACGATGTCCTCCTCTTTAATGCTTCCTAAGATGAAGGACTTTGAGGATGAAAATTTTAGCACTATGAAGTCCTCCCTAGACATTAGTGCTCAGGAAGTAGAACTCTGAGATTGCTTTGAATGCAGGAAGGGGCTTGAAGATTTGCTCTTATTCTCATTGCGTTCAGCGTTACTTTTGTTGTTCTTCAAGTCCATGCTATTTATAACTCTAGGCTTTATTGTATTTGTTAGATACATTAACCATTCAACGGTCAGATCCCAGTCACTACGTTCAATAAATCAGAGTGACTACTTCACTTCTATCTATGAGGTAGTAGGTGAATCAGATCTTCTACTAGTGCGAAGATACGTCAGTTTGTAGACTTTCTTCTCTTGTACAATCTGTTGTCAGCTACTGTCGTTTGTAAATTTGAAACAATGCTAAAAATATTCTTCTTGTGTAGAGACGTGAGATAAAGTAGGTAAATTCAAATTCTAGACGTCAATGTGAAAAGTATGCAATAAGTAATACTAGTTTTACACATAAGATATATCTTATGATATTGTGAAATATATTTTACATGTCTTGGAAACATAAGAGTATATATATCTGTAAATACTTACGCATTTAATGTGGTCACAAAAGTTGCTTTGACCGTTCAATGCCATAGGTTAGCGTCCATGATGGAAAAAAAGAAGGTGTTAAATAATGTACAGAGTTTACATACATGGCGATGTATCATTTAAGTGTTGTGTAGGTGTCTTACTATATATATTATCATTTAGCGCAGTTAACAGTCAAAAGTATTACACGTGTACTGCTCACAAGAATATTTAAGGAGCCTACTGGGTGGGGCCCGCGCGTCAATGCGTGGACCAATAGTGCACTAGACATGTAACTTTCCTAACGTGTAACTAACATTTCTCTCGACAATGACTTTCTTTTTCTCAAAAAAGTGACTCCATAAAAATAAGAAGCAATTGACTCTGATCTATAACCTATGATATTTTATTCTTTCCCAATATCTGAAATCCCTCTAACCCCCCTCCCCAAAAATGAAAATACAATTGGCTTATATTGGAGCTCTACCTCATTGCTTAACACATGTTGTCTCTAGGGGTGTGCATAAACCGGACCGACCCGATGACCCGATCCAAACCGAACCGAACCGAAAAACTAGGTTTGGATCGGGTTATCAATGTTGATGTTCGGTGAACCGAACCAAACCGAACCATTTTAAATTAAAATGGTTTGATTTGGTTTTCTTTTTGAAAAAACCGTATCAACCCGTTTAACCCGATTTGGTTTTCTTTTTGAAGATCTCACTCCTCAGCCCTCTCGTGACCCGTCCTCCGTCGCCTCCATCTAAAATCCCTAACCCCTGGCCCTCCCCCAGTCGACAGTCGCCCCTCGCCCTCAGAAGATCTCTTCCGTCCGCCGCGGCCGCGCCCTTGACCAGTCGCGAAGATCTCCTCCGTCCGCCGTGGCCACGCCCTCGCCCAGTCGACAGTGGCCCTCGGAAGATCTCCTCCGTCCGCCGCGGAAGTCGCCCTCGGAAGATCCCCTCCGTCTACCGCGGCCGCGCCCTCGCCCAGTCGGCAGTCGCCCTCGGAAGTTCTCCTCTGTCCGCCACGGCCGCGCCCTCGACTCAACCCTCCGGGCTCCGGCGCTCCACGCCTCCACCTTCGCGGCTTCCCCAAGGTTGGTTGGACCTTTGCGGTAGGCTTCGCCAAATCTGGTCCCTTGAGGCCTCTGGCCGGCGACCCCACACACCGGCGGCCACAAGTTGTTGTGCCTGTGCGTAACTGCATCACTGGTATGGCTTATTGGCTTATGCTTTGGAGATTGGATAAGGTGTTCCTATTTTTTCTGATATAATGGAGATTAGAGATTGAATGTGTGGTTCTGCAAAATCTGAAAGCAATGTGTCTTCAAATAATAATTGTATTTGTAGTTGTAACATACTATTCTTGATATATAGATATAGATATATATATATATATATATATATATATATATATTAATTTAACTCTATTCTTCAGATGATGGCCAATACTAGTGGTGATACTGCAATGACAGAGGTTGCAAATGCAACTGTTGTTCCCACTGATGTTAGTCAAACAAGTAGTGCAACTGAAATAGAAACGACAACATCTCCAAGATCGAAGGGAAAGAGAAACACAACACTAAGATCAAGTGTATGGGAGCACTTTACCAAAACTGAAAGAGGAAATAAGTGTAAATGCAATTATTGTGGTCTAGCTTACAGTTGTGATTCAATAAGATTGGGTACAAGCACACTTAGAACTCACTTGAATTTGAGATGTAAAAAATATCCCTTTGGTGGGAAAAATAAACTTGACAACAAACAAGCACAAATCAGCATTCATGCTTCCATGTCTAATGAAGGGATGGAGGGAGAGAACAAAACTATCATGACAAATTGGAAATTTGACCAGCAAGTTGTTAGAAAGGCATTGGCATACATGATTATTAAGGATGAACTTCCATTTAAATTTATTGAAGGACTTGGATTTAAATACTTTTGCAATATTGCACAACCAAAGTTTCTTATTCCTTCAAGAACTACAATTGCTAGAGATTGCTATGAAATATATGTGGATGAGATGATGAAATTGAAAAGTTCTTTGAAGACACATTGTAGAAGAATTTGCCTTACAACATACACATGGACTTCATTGCAAAGGATCAATTATATGTGTCTAACTGCACATTTTATTGATGATGACCGGAAGTTGAACAAGAAAATTTTAAACTTTTGTCCAATTTCTAGTCATAGAGGTGAGGCAATTGGTAAGGCAATGAAAAAATGTCTGAACAGTTGGGTCATTGAAAAAATTATGACTGTTACAGCTGACAATGCTAGTTCTAATGATGTGGCTATTGCATATCTTAAGAGAAGAATCAATAATTGGAATGGGAGTGTCTTGAAAGGAGAATTTCTACATATGAGGTGTGTAGCACATATAATGAACTTGGTTGTAAATGATAGTCTTAAATTGTCAAATGATTCAATTGTTCGCATTAGAAATGCTGTGAGATATGTAAGACAATCACCATTAAGGCTCCAAAAGTTTAAGACATGTGTTGAAGAGGAAAAAATACAAAGCAATAGTTTGTTATGTCTTGATGTCCCCACGAGGTGGAACTCTACTTTTCTGATGTTAGACAAAACACTAAAATTTTAGAAAGCATTTGAGAGATATGAAGAACAAGATCCTTTTTTTAGAAGTGGTCTTATTGAAGGAGATGGCTTAGGGAAGCCTCAAGATGAGGATTGGGAGAAGGCTAGACATTTGACCAAAGTATTGGAGAGCTTCTATCGTGCTACTTTAAGGGTTTCTGGGGCACTATATGTTACTTCCAATGCATATTTTCATGAAATCAACAATGTAGATTGTATTTTGAAACAATGGTGTGAATTCGGAGATCACATATTTAGTGATATGGCTTTCAAGATGAAGCAAAAGTGTGATAAATATTGGGGAAATCCAGAAAAACTTAACCTCGTGATGTTTATTGCTGTGATTCTTGATCCTAGATACAAACTAGAGTATGTTGAATTCTCAATTACTCAAATGTATGATAATGAGAAGGCCAAGTCATTACTCAAGAAATTGAAAGCAACTATTTTTGCATTGTATGATGAGTACAAGAACATGGAGGCAGGTTCAAGTGTTGGACAAATAAATACTAGTCATTGTGAATCTTCAAGTGCAAGTACAATCATTGATGAGCAACCATCGTTAATGACGACAAACTTTATGTTGCTCCGATACAAGCAACATAAAGCTGAAAAGGAAAGTGGGGATGTAAAATCTGAGCTTGCTAAGTATTTGGAAGAACAGACAGAAGAAGTGTTAGAGACATTTGATATTCTAACTTGGTGGAAGGTTAACAGTGTCAGATTTCCTTTTTTGTCATTAATGGCACGAGATGTTTTGGCTATCCCTGTCTCCACTGTAGCATCAGAGTCAGCTTTTAGCACCGGTGGTCATGTTCTTGATCCATTTAGGAGTTCTCTATCACCTAAGATAGTGGAAGCTCTTATTTGTACTCAAGATTGGCTTCGAGGATCAAATCATCGCATTAGCATTGAAGAGAAATTAAAAGAAATTGAAAACCTTGATGAAGGTAACATTTATTTTTTTATTATAATTTTCATTTACTACTATCACTTTTTACATCTTTTAACATGAATATACTATTACAGAACTTTCTAGTATTACATCGGCGCCACCAGTGATTGATATTGCATGAACATTAGATTTCTTCTTATTTGGTGAGTATATACATTTGATTCATTTCACTATAATGTTCATATATTCTATTATATATTTTTTTGAAATGTCTTTTGCCACTTGATATGAAGTGAATGGGAGAATGTCACTTGATATTCTGGAACACGATCAATGCAGATCGTGTAGAATGCATGAGACCGTGAAAGCCAAAACCATTATTTCAAAATGCTCTTTGTCATGGTTGTCATCTGTGTTATGTGTGTGAGTACTGAAATGACTTAGCTTGGATTTTATTCTGAGTTAAAGGGCCGTTATTCAACGATTTCAGTAAATTTATATACTAAAAGCATTTGTTTCCCTCTTTCTACTTCTTGCATTATCCATTTATTACTGTCAGTGATAAAATAAAAAGGGGAATTACACATATAAAGCATGTGTAAATGTACTCTGTGACACTTGAAAATTGTTGAAACTTTATCACAAGTAGTTGGTTTTCTAGGGATTCGCATTCACTAAAATTAGGAGTTTTGATAAATTTTAGCCCTTAAATTGTTAATTAAATGCACTTTTCAGACCTGATTTTTTTTCCAACAGACCCTTCTGATATCAATAATTGGAAAGATGATAAGCTGCAGAGAACCAATAATGCTAAGCAAAGACAAGCTCATTTAGAAACATGTAATTTCTTAAGCCCAAACTGATGAACCGAACCGGTTTGGGTCGGTTTGGTTTGGTTCGGTTCACCATGTAAAATGGTTTGATTTGGGTCGATTTAAGACTCAAACCATTTTAGTTCGGTTTGAGTAAAAAAAGACGTGAACCGGACCAAACCGGACCGTGCACACCCCTAGTTGTCTCCTTTCTTTTCCTGATTATTTAGAGAGCTTGGCCAAGAATTGCCGGAGTAGCCCATTAATGTTTTGCTGCTGTTGAGAACTGATTTAGTTTGCATAAATTATATGATATGATATGCTTGACAAGGAGATAAAATAGCCAGATATCTTGACTATTGCATGCATATATTCAGCAAGGAAAATAATAAATATGAAAAATCTGAATATCCAAATCATAGCTAGATATCCAGATGGTCTGTCTTAATGGAAACTAAAGAAACTGACATGTGATGTTGTTTCATTTCAACTCATGTAAGATTTTGTGAAAAATTGTAATAATATGAGATGCAGTTGAATTGAGCCAATGCCCAAGTACTCTTGCTAAGATGCTTATTGGAGCTCAGCCTTGTTAATTAGTTTCTTTTTGACTATAGAGGGGGGGGGGGTTGTTTGTGGACATAGAAAATGCCTCTATGGCAATTTTGTTTATTCTTCTAACTTATTTCTTCACGTATATAAGCAAAATCCCCTTTTACATTTTAATATAAGGATGGCTATTTTTATTGATGTTGAGTACTACAAGAAGTAAGGCCACACTTATAAACATGCATCTTTAAATTTAATATTTTTATTGTTTTATGTTAAGTTGATTAATGTTCATTGTTGTATTATTTGGACACTGAGGTCATGTGTATGTGTTACCAAAGGATGGCTAAGATCCTCAAAATGATATAGGACTTGGTCTAATGATTTGGGAGAAGGTAAACTTAGAACCCTGAAAAATCATGTCAATATTTTAAAAAAAAAGTCAAACCATATATCTTGTTATTTTTTTCGTCTAACTTGGAATTATCATCTAAGTTAAACTCATCCTCATTGCGAGGAAATTTTGTTTGCGCATTGAAAATCGTGAGTTTCCTTTTTATGATTAGTAAAATCATGAGTTCTTTTCCTCTACATGAAAAAAACACAACCTTATGATATGCTGGTAATATTTATTTAATAATGGCATTATAGTTGTAAGTTCTTGTTGTTTGAGAATTCTTGGTGACATTTTATGATGTAGCTACTGAGGAGGGTAAATCTGGGTTGACTGATGCGGGACGGACGCGCGACCTGGGACACTAGCTCGCGATCGCCCCTAAGCGAGGGAAGACGTGGGACCGTGCACGGTTGAGAAACCGGCAATGAGTCTCGAATATCAATTTTTCAGCGTTAACTCGGATTGAGTCACGGGACGGGTCACTCTCGCTCTCTCACAGCGCTGATAAAAAAATAGATATCGAGCTAGCTACCTATCACATGCAGCGACATATACGAATAAATACGAGTAAAGCAAACGCCGAGTAAGAGAGCGAACACGATACCTCCACGCTCCGGGCGTGGGGAAGACGACCCCGGCCAGTTACGATAACTCCTGGTACAATGGTAAAAACTTAATTACAACAGTGATTTTTTTTGGCCCACTCCACGCATGGAGGCAAAGGGCTACAAGTGGGCCCTAGAGGACCGACCCTGGGTTGACGGGCAGCAAAGTGGAAGTGCTCTCAGGGCGAACTCGGCCTGCTGGTCCGACTCGGTCCTGCGCCGACTCGGTGCTGCGCCAACTCGGTTCTGACTCGCTGGACAGTAAGGCGCGGCTTCCAAAGGAATGTCACCTTCCTGAGATCTTCGGAAGGCACCGCTTGGCTGAAACGTTGGCAGGACCTCCCTGGTCGATTCCTGGGAGCGACGATCGCGGAAGTTGACTTTTGGTATTTATTTGTGAATTTCTCCCGGACTACTATTTCAGACTTACACAGAGAACAGATCTGCACGCCTCGGCGGCAAGAATTAATTCTCACAGATCCGGAATCAGATCGAGGCGTGGTTAGTATCGTTGGAAAGAGAACTCCCAGATCTACAACATGTATTTTTTTCAGGTCAATCCAAAGAAAGGATGAGAATTGGGAGGCTCTGCAAGACTGTATTTTTTCTATGGACCTGTTTATAGACACTTAGGACAGAAGTAGATCTGCCTGAAACTGACCTTTGACCAAAGAGTGAATGATTTTTCCAGAGGCTGAAAATATTATGGGAGGTAGGCGGGAACGTAAGAGACACTGAGGAATTTTTGTGGATTTTTTGGAAGTTTCTAAGGGGGTGAGAAAAATACGAAAAGGTGACACTATCCCGTGGATCTGCAGAAGGGAAGATTACAAGGGGGAACAAGAAATAAGGGAAAAATACCAAACGAAAGCCAAATGGCACGAAATTTAAACTGGAGACGAGGGGAGACAGGTAGAACAAGCCGTCAAAGTTTGGGCTAGATCAGACAACAATAACAAAAGATAAAATTCTGGGGTTGATGTTTTGTCTTGATTTGGACAGAATTCCGACGATGATGGCGGCGGCGCGATAGCGGTGCGATGGCGGCGGCGGCAGAAATAGAACTCAGAGGATGAAAGAGAGAGGTAGAATGGGTCTCACACCCTGGAAGACTGGAGGAGGAAGAAACACAGCAGAGGGAGAGGGGAGAGGGGCGCACCCTCCAAGGAGGCTCAAGTCAATTTTCACCAAATTTTCATCATTCATCGTTAAACTTTACAAAACACTATACATGGGTTTATATAGAAGGGGAGGAAGAGGGAGGGGTTGGAATTTCGAGGGAGAGAGTGGAGGGGTAGCATTTTCTTCCCCCATGTGGTCAATTGGCCTAAAAAAAGAAAATACAAAATATCATTTTAATGGGGGGGGCACCCCCTTAACTTAAGGGGAGGCATCTTGGACATTTTTCACCCATTGTCCCCTTGACTTGTCCAAGAAGGAAAGAATCCTTCTAGAAGCCACCTTGGCATTTGACCAGTCCCACATGGACCCCTAGGGCTTAGGTGGAGCAATGGAGAAGGAGTGAGGGGGCCCCTCGCTGGCCCTACTGGACTTTTGCACAAAAACCCACTAAAACATACAGACTCACAGTTTGGCTTATAAAGTCTTACAATTGCACATATATTTTCCCAAGGATATAAAAATAAACTAAAAGGACATAAATATAAATTAAAAATGTCAGTGCCCGGTGTTGATTCTCATCAATTCTCCCCGGATGGGAAGAACTCGACCCCGTCGAGTAAGGGGTGCGGCTGCTCGAGTAGCTCCGGCGTATGCGTCACCGAATCTGGAAGCGCGGAGTACGCTCCACTCCAAGTAATCGACACCTGCTCATCCCGTATAGATTTGATATGCACACGTTGCTGTGGACGGACGTCACGGGGTTAACAAGAGGGGAAAGAAATATGTTACCGGGATGAGAGAGAGTGCGTAAAAGGTCCCGGAGAGGGTTGTCTCTACCGAGCTCGAACGGCGGAAATATACGGAACGAGAAAACTCACAGAATGGAAATGTACAACGAAATGAATTGACATAAGGAAATTATAGAATGGAAACCACCGCGAGGAATTACTTCCGTCCACGGGATTTAAACAGAAATTAAAAGAACAAAATTACGGAATAAAAAGGCTCCGCGAGGAATTACTTCCGTCACGGGAATCTTCGCGAGGAATTACTTCCTTCGCAAGATTTAGACAGAAATTAAATAAATGAAAATGACAGAATGAAAAGGCTCCGCGAGGAATTACTTCCGTCACGGGAACCTTCGCGAGGAATTACTTCTGTCGTAGGATTTAGACAGAAATTAAAGAAATGAAATGACAGAATGAAAAGGCTCCGCGAGGAATTACTTCCGTCGCAGGATTTAGACAGAAATTAAAGAAATGAAGTGACAGAATGAAAAGGCTCTGCGAGGAATTACTTCCGTCACGGGAACCTTCGCGAGGAATTACTTCTGTCGCAGGAACCTCCGCGAGGAATTACTTCCGTCCACGGGATTTAAACAAAAGGAAAAAGTAACAGAAAAGAAAGGGGGAGGGGGATGTGATCGCCAGGGGCTGAGAATAGGGTTGTCAATGGGCCGGGCCCGGGCCGGGCTTAGGTCGGCCCGGCCCGGGCCCGACTTATCAAGAGTAAGGCTCGAGCCCGGCTCGGGCACGACCTATGTCGGGCCGGGCCGGGTCGGGCCTGACATTATGTAAAAAATTCAAAGTCCGACTAAGGCCCGGCCCGGCCCGACTACTTAAATAAAATAATAAAAAAATAAAAATTAAAAGATTTAATACTATAAAACTTACAATCTCACTAAATAAATTAAAATTTTGATATTAATTACATAATTTGTGTGAAAAAAGAATTTTAAAATTTCTAATTAAGTAATATAACATAAGTTTAACTAAATAATTTTTAAAATTTGAAGTGAGAATAAAAAAGGGATCGGGCCGGGCCGGCCCGCGGGTCGAACTCAAAGCCCTAGCCCGGCCCACGAGTCTAGTCGGGCCGGGTTTTTAGGTCCGACTAAAAGCCCGCGGGCCGAAAAAGACCTTGCGGCCCGGCCCGAAATCAGGCTAGGCCCATGGGCCTGTCGGGCCGGCCAAGCCCATTGACAGCCCTACCTGAGAACCCCACGGGAAAGCTGTGATCGCGTTCGCCGCCAGAGCGGGAGCAGTGCGGGTCCTCTCTTCCTCTTCTTTCGGCCGGCCGACGAAGAGGGCCTTCCTTGGTTAGCCCGGTTTTGTTATTCCTTCTTTTGGTTTGTTTTAGTTTTTCGTTGTTGTTTTTGGTTTTCATTTTTGTTATCTTTATTGTTTTTATTCTTTTATTTCTTTTTAAAGAGACATGAGAACATGACGAAAAAAATCAAGATGTAAAAATATAGAGAAAGAGAGTGAGATATAGAGAATTAAAATTATCAAGGACCACTGGGAGAATATGTATAGAGAGAGAAAAACTCTTTTTTTAGACAAAAATAGAGAGGGACGCGGGTGGAGACTTAACAATAAATAACAATAGCAAGAGAGAGAACTAGAATAAGATGGTGAAGGTGATGGTCGGGTACCTCAAAATAGGAGGGATGGTCGCGTCTCATCTCCGAACTGAGGAATCACGTGAGTTCCCTCCTCTTCCTTCAGCTGGCCGAAGGAGAGGGCTTCTTAACTGGTTACCCCTACACAAAGAACAAATAAAAAAGTGACTAAATGAGGACGACGATGGTGTAGTACCAATTCTTTAGAAAATGATATTGAGAATAACATAAACGAATACGCACCTTGTTGGTGGTGTTTGAAACCCCTTTTAGAACTAAAGGGTGGGGGAATGATATGATGGAATGCACAACGCAATATTTCCAATGGGATGATTGTATTACAAACAGAATGGTGAGTGATGCATGCAAAAGAACTAACAAACCAAACATAATGCAAAAGGAGAGAAAGACTTATTGGTAAGTGCCGATGACGGACTTTGGAAGAAGCATCAGTAACACGAGCACATCACGACCGAGGGGTCTTCAGAACGGACTTCAGAAACTCAAAATAGGAGGGATGGTCGCGTCTCATCTCCGAACTGAGGAATCACGTGAGTTCCCTCCTCTTCCTTCGGCTGGCCGAAGGAGAGGGCTTCTTAACTGGTTACCCCTACACAAAGAACAAACAAAAAAGCGACTAAATGAGGACGACGATGGTGTAGTACCAATTCTTTAGAAAATGATATTAAAAATAACATAAACAAATACGCACCTTGTTGGTAGTGTTTGAAACCCCTTTTAGAACTAAAGGGTGGGGGAATGATATGATGGAATGCACAACGCAATATTCTCAATGAGATGATTGTATTACAAACAGAATGGTGAGTGATGCATGCAAAAGAACTAACAAACCAAACATAATGCAAAAGGAGAGAAAGACTTATTGGTAGGTGCCGATGACGGGCTTTGGAAGAAGCATCAGTAACACGAGCACATTACGACCGAGGGGTCTTCAGAACGGACTTCAGAAACTGCTTAAAAGAGGAACGAGAACCCAAACACCCTTATATGATAGACATATACATTTATATAGATGAAGAGAAGATAGATATATATAGTTATATATGCATATACATAATGGGAAAAGATTTAGAGTTACATATTTGAAAATATAATAAAAGATATATAGTTAATGCATATATGTGTGATGAGGAGGTCATTTATGAATTAAAAAAGAAAATTCAAAAAAATAGGAGAAAGAGGGAGAGAAAAGGACTCTTTTCTTTTGTTTTTAGAGCTTTTTTTAGTTTTTAATTTTAAAGGAAATAAAATATAAGACTAAAAGAAAATAAAATACAAAACTATGAAGAGTAAAATAAGAAGTATATATATAATATATATATTTATATGTGGGAGAGAGAGAGGTGAGAAGGCCGAGAGAGAAAGAGAGAGAGAGAGAGAGAGAGAGAGAGAGAGATATCGGGTAGGGGGATAGAGAAGCGGGAAAAAAACTAAAAAAATAATAAAAAAAAGAGAGTGAGATCGGGTGTGGGGAAAGAGACGGAGGGGGGGAGAGAGAGAATGAGAGGGAGAGATGAGACGGAGGGGAGAAGAGAGAGAGAGAGAGAGAGAGAGAGAGAGAGAGAGAGAGAGAGCGGGGGGAGAACGAGAGAGAAAACAGAGAGGAGAGAGAGAGATGAAACATGGAGAGGGAGAGAGACGCAGAAGGGGGGAAAGAGAGAGAGAGAGATGTGAGAGAGGAGGAGAGAGACAGTAGAGAGAGGGGGAGAGAGACAACAGAGAACGCGAAAGAGAGAGGCGGCAGAGAGAGAGAACAGAGAGAGAGGGAGAGAAACAAAGGGGGGGAAAAGAGAGAAGGGAGAGGCGACGGAGGCGGTCAGAGCGGCGAGCCGCGGTGGTGGCCGGCGATGGCTGGCGGTGCTGCAGCGGCGGTCGGAGGTAGCGTCCGCGGGAGGTGGTGCAGCGGCGACGGCGGTAGCGGCAGGCGACCGGCGTGGGATGCAGGTAACTGCGCAATGGAGAGGGGGTGCTAGCAATGGCCGATGAAGGGGGATGCCCGGCGTGGGGACTCGGCATGGGCGGCAGGCGGCGACGAGGTGGCCGGACAGGCACTGTCGCAGAGGCGGTGGCAGCGGTGAGGGTTGGCCGGAGGGGCACCGACGTGGAGAGGACGTTGGGGGTTGGCTCAAGCGGTGGGCTCGCGGTGCATGCACGATGGGTGGAGGTAGAGGGAGAGAAGGGTGAAGGGGAGGGTCACCGGAGGTGAGGGTTGCAGTGGGAGGTGGTTACGGACGTGGAGGGGTGGTTGCCGAGAGAAGAGGAGGTAGTGGCGTCACGGCAGTGAGGGGAGGTGGTGAGAGAAGAGAGGGAGATGATGGTGTGGCCGGGGGCGAGGTCACGGGTGACTAGCGGGGGAGGACGTTCGTGGGGAGGTCGTTGCGGCAGTACTCGTGGGCATGCAAGAGGGGGTGGCCGACCGTAGAGTGGTCGCGGGTGCAGGCGAGGGAATGAAGGGAGATGGCCGGGGAGTGGATGGCTGCGGCGGTCGGAGACGTGGCCGGAGGAGACGGTTGCGGTGTGAGGCTCGGAAGTGGTCGTCATGGTCGAGCGTGGTCGAGCATGGTAGGTGAAGAGAAAGAGGTGGCAACGGTGTGGAGAAAGAGTTGTTCTCGGGTTGGTTGCGATGGGATGAGAAGTGGGGAGCGAGGGGGCGCTGTGGCAAGGCGGACGGGACGACGGCGGGCGACGGTGCTCACCATGGTCGGAGGTGGAGGTTGCGGTGGTCGGAGTTGGGCTGGTTGTGGCTGTGGGACGAGAAGAAGGGATGAGGAGAGGAGGGTCTTGGTGTTGGGAAGTCTCTGCTTTCGTGGTGAGGAGAGTGGGTTGTCGGAAGTGGCCGGGAGAGAATGGGATGGGAAGTGAAAAAAATGGGTTCTCTGTCGTCCTTGGCCTGGAGAATGGGAGGGTGAGAAGTGTTTACGTGAATGGGGTTGTTGTGGTGGGGGAGAGGGTGATGATGAGTGTGTTAATGAAAGGGGATGTGTGTTACGTAAGTGGGGAGGGGTGCTAAATGAAATGGGGGGACAAGATCCAAAGAAAGGGGGGTAGCTAATAGGAGAGTTAATAAATTTTTTTATTTTATTCTTTCTTTTATTAAATGTTGGGCCCAAACTATTAATATTTATTATTTTTATCAATATATATATAGATTTATTTATTTATAAGGAATAAATGATGGGCCACACCTATTTAATATATATATTTTTTTATTTTCTCTTATTATTTATATATATAGGGGAGAATGGGCCAAGCCCATAAAAATTGATTTACTTTATTTAATGAAAAAAAATTGAACAAGAATGGGCCAAGCCCATTAGAATCCTTATTTGTTCCCCCATTTTGTTTTAGAGTTAAGATGTGGGCCAAGCCCATTACCATTTTTTTTATTTTGTGTAAGAAAGAGATAGCCACAAGCCCATTAACAGGAGTCTCATTAAGAAACGACAATTGAGGTTTATCAGATAAAAATTGGAGGTCACTCGACTAACTTAACCGTGCGAGCCACTTTGGGCGTCTTAGTGTAATACGGGATCTGCTCAACATAGTGCTAAAATACCGTGTCTACAGCTGCCCCGCCTTGGCGTCTGCTTTGCAGGGGAATGACTCGGAGTGGAATGAAATAGGAGTGTAATGAAGTGGAGTGGAGAATGGACTGAAAAGTGGATGCCAAGGCGTGATGAGACACGTTTTTAACACTACGTGATTGGAATCTTTCCTGAATTTCAACGAAACAACCTCGAAGAAGGTCCTCCGAAATCAACGATTATTTGGCTGGAAATAACAAAAGACTAACAGAAAGAGGGACCAACTTCTCAGCGTAGAAGTACCTGGGTGGTAGACCCGCAGGTTTCACCTTGGGGAGCGGTTACCAGCCAATGTGGAAGTGCTGCGACCAAGGTGGGTCCAATGGAGTAAATAAAAAGGGTAGCTGATAAATCCAAACAAAGGTCTCTTTCGGCCAACCAGCCTAAGATGGTTTCACAGATACTCAGTACTCGATTCAGAATGGAATATCCCGTATTAGTCAAGAATTTAAGCACAACGGCCCTCACAATCGAGTTAAATGAATGATCCTTCGCAGTGGAATCAAAGTCCTACATGAATGCATGCTGGGTTAAAAAGAAAAATTAAAACAAATTAAAAGTAGAAAATAGTCAGGGATAATATTGTTAAGCTGCTAAGGACGGGTCAGGATACGGATTCGATGAGCCGATACTGAGCCGGGGCCCGTTTATCCACGCACCAATTCACCGAACGGAACCATCGTTCCCGAGCTACCACAACCTAACGGCCTATCCGTACGTCCTGAACTCCTCTGAAGTTATCACTATTTTTTTTGGAGGGGAACTCAAACTCCAGATTCATCCAAGGCATAAGGTCCTTGACGTGCTCTAATAGCGTAGATATCATATAGTAGGATGCATGACACAGTGGGGTCAGTCACCGGGGTGACTGATGGCGGGACATGGTAGGGCAATGGCGCCCTCTTGCTCTCTTATTTTCATTTTATTCTTGGAACCTGCACCGAATAGCAAGCAATGAAGAAGGATTATTTCATAAGAAGTAAAATTACATTCGACTGTACAGGACGTCCGCACACCAATACAGGAGTAGGGGAAAACACGACGCAAATCAGACAAGATTCATCCGGTTAAAATTCACCACGGTAACTTGTCATAAATGCTTTACATTTACCTTTTTACCCCCCCCCCCCTTTTTCACTATAAGTATCCCCTTTGATCCTTAGCAAAAGCTCATCCATTGGTGGTTCGGGGAGTTAAGCTCTTTTGAGATGAGGGGAGAGAAATCCTGCCCTTTTGAGATGGAAGGCGGGTCTTCCCGTCCTGCCAAGAGGAGCAGGTTCGGCCGCGAATTCAGGAGGTTGACCGACATTGAAGGCCATCTGAGCGAGAGGATTCTCTCACGGGCAGTAAGTTGGCTCTTTTTCCTAATTTCTTTCATAAGTTCTCCCTCACTTTTTCATTCTTTTCTTTTCCTTCCTTTCAGCCGTATCCTCTTTTTCCGGGCCCGAGAAAATTCTCAAAGCTGCCCTGGCTATCGAAGCTTACGTCCAACATCACTATCGGTATGAGGGCCGTTATTTCAAAATGGCACCTTCAAGGGTTGGTGGTCCATGCCAAGCATTATGATAAGATCTACATGGATTGGGCGGCCCTGGGTGCATTGGCGGAAGTTTGGCATCCGGAAACCCACACTTTTATCTTCCTTACTTTTGAGGCAATGGTCCTCCTCGAGGAGGCAGAACTTCTGCTAGGCTTAAGAAGGTCGATGAAGGATGACAGGATAAAGGTTTCACGGATGCGGAAGAGGGTAACTACCGGAGAAGTTCTTGGAAGCTTTATGTCATCTGGAACCATAAAGGGCGTTCAAACCCAAAAGGGAGTCAACTTGCAAAAGCTCGCAGACTGGACCGTGACTGCCTTAGAAGGGTTGATAGATGATGAACATTTAGAAGGGCCTATGAAAGGGTTCACAATTTGTTTGGCCGGAGCTCTCCTCTTTCCTTGTACTGACAACATCGTAGAGGAAGACCAATTGGGAGCGATTTGTGGACTTTGGGAGGGAAAGAGAGTGGGGCCCGCTGTCCTCGCGCATCTTTACAATGGTCTCACGGCTTCCAGCATGGGTAGGCCTCCTCACGGGTGCATGCTTCTCCTCAACTGCTGGATTGATCTTCACTTCAAATTTCATCACCACGAAGGGGTACAGACCGCCTCCATGATTTTCGAACAAAGCCCCCTCCGTTACATGGCCGATGTGTTGGGCTTCGGTGGGAAGGTGGCCAATCGCATGCCCTGTCAGAAGACACGCGGAGACTGGCGTACTCACTTCGACACCTTGGTGCATAATATGTTTACTGGCGTGCCAGCAAGTTTACTTCCATGTGAGCTTCTCACGCGATCTTCTCCTGATGCTGAACTCCAGCTTATCGGTGCAACCGAATTTGTTCTTACAATTCGCACCGGTGTTGCCTGCAAATCGGCCTTCCTCGACACTCTTTTCCCACGCCATCCAACCTTCCTTTGATCAAGGAAAGGAAGCTAGGCACAAAGGGTGATGCGACAGACGTGAAAGCGATCAAAGCAGCGTGGAAGGCAAGCGTTCCACGGAAGGCGATGGTGTCTGTGAGTGAGGATCGAGAGCTATGGAAGGCTTATGTAATGGAGCTCGGGAAACTGAGGCCTGAGGTGCCCAAACCCTGATGTATCTTGTTTTGAAATAAATGCAAAGCCTTAATGCATTGCACGCTCTTTCAGTCTCTCCCCTCCCCTTTTCTTTGTGACTGGAATGGCGGACGTCGGGTGATGGTCGGCCGTCACCGGATAGGAGCTGGGGGACTGAAGCAACTACAGTATGCGGAGTTGCCCTGAGATGTCATGGAGCTGAGGATTTCTCTTCAGGTGGCGAGGAGAGAGGTAAACTGGGAGAGAATGGAAAGAGAGGCGTGGATAAAGCTATATCGGGATCGAGACGAGAGGAGGGCACGTGAGGCCCAAGTGATGAAGCTCCGGAAGACACAGCGCTCGGACACGTCACTCCTTCAGAGTCACTGCCGAGGAGAGTTGGAGCTCACGGTGGAGGGGCTCCTGGGGTTGGTGTAGTCTCCATCGCAGAGTAGGGGGCGGCTCAGCCAACAGCCTCGGGTTCAAGAGCTTCGCGGCTGTCGGGGTCGCGAGAGAGGCCAGAGGAGGGCAAGGAGCACTACCAGAGAGGGTGGGAATGCGCGATGCGATGAGATAATTGCAACGTCGCAGAGCTCTAGATGACCTCCCAGGGACCTCCCTCTTAGGAGAGGAGAGAGACGACCAAGAGGGTGATGCGAGATTTAGCAAGTTGCCCGTACACCCGCTCTCTTCTCACGGTGAACATGACAGTTTATATAGACGTATGAATGGAACGACATGCTCTCATGTGACGGGTTTGCCCTCCATGCGTTCCTTCTCTTCTACGCCTCTTCTTTTCATGTTGTCCCCATGTGACGTGTTTAACAGAACTCCCCTGAGATAACGGATCGTGTCTCAGACCTATTTTGCATTTCTTTCAGGAGAATCCATCACAAATTTTAATGATGTGCTACCGAATTCAAAGATGCCAACCGCCCTTCTGTCCTCTTTCCATGTAGACGAGTCCACTCCCAGATTCAAAGATATCGACTCCCATTGTCCTTTCTCCTGTGGATGAGTCCACTCCCAAATTCAAAGAGGTCGACCTGCATTGTCCTTTCTCCATGTAGATGTCCTCATCTCAACTTTATTTGAATCATGATGAACACAGGGAACCTAGATGTGTAGGGTGTGAATCAACCCGCTACGCCCCCGACCTCGTTTACTTCAAGTGAAAGATGGGTGCTTTGTTACAAGGCCCATTGCAAGAGGAACTGGGATAGATCTGGATCATATCCCTTCAATCCTATAAATACTCCCCCCGCCTGCTTCACCTGAAAGCACGGAGTTGTGGAGACTGGTTAGAAGAGTGAAAAGTTGACAGAAGGGAGTAAGAGTTTCTCATTCTCTGAGATGGAGGGAGAGTCTAGTTTCAGGGTGGAGGGTGAGTCTTCCCGCTCCTCGAAGAGGAGAAAATCCAGTGGTAGTTCTAGGAGACTCTCCGAAGTTGAAAGGCAGCTCAGTGAGAGGACCCAATCGGAGCTTGTAAACGAGCCAGTTCTTCCCTCTCATTCTTGATGATCCCTTTCTTCCTTTCTCATTCTTTTTTTTCTATTTTTTTATTTCAATGATGCACCCGCTTCTCACTTCCTGCGTAATCCACAGAGTATGACGAGGTCACACATCTCATGGGAATTAGTGGTGGCTGCCTATCGAGGCTTGCCTGACTTCCAGAAAGCCCGGCTGGATGCGATGGGGTTTGGTGCATTCCTCCGGATTGAACCCATTAAGCTCGACCTCGCCCTCATTCAAGCATTGCGCGAGAGATGGGACCCAGAGAGTCGTGCCTTCTTAATGCTCTGGGGGCACATGGTGCCCAGTCTCGAAGATGTGGCCCGAATCACTGGCCTTAGAGTGGACGGCGAGGCGGTGACCGGGGTCACCTACCCCGATTATCGTGAAGTGGCTAAGAAGCTTCTTGGTCTGGAATTAAAGGACCAAAAGAACAGGTCAGTAGCCAAGGCGTCTATCATGGAGGCATTGGGGCTCACTGACACTCGTCATCGTGATAACGAGTCCTTGGAGGAATTCATGGAGAGAGCGGAAAGAGGGTCCCGCGCTGTGTATTGCGTGGATGCCAGTAGCTGGGAAAGATCAAACATGGACTTGAGGATATTCCTCCTCTTCCTGTTGGGAAAATTACTGCTGGGTTCCAAAGGAGACGACATCCATTGTCGTTTCCTAGAATTTTTGGTGGACCTAGAGAGGGTAGGGCAATATGCCTGGGGAGCCGCCGTGCTGGCGCATCTGTTCGCAAGTCTGTCCCAAGGGACAGATCGAGAGGTGACTGTGAGTGGCTTCATACCGTTTCTCCAGGTAATTATTTATTTATTTGTTAATGCAACTAATCTATTTCATGAAATGCTGATGACATGTGACGACACAGGTATGGAGTTATTACTACATCCCAATGGGGCGAGCTCGACAGTGGCGTGTGGCTGTGGCACCACTAGCTCGGCGGTGGCAACCCATTATGAGCACAGCCTCTCTGTCTTACTAGTTGATGGTATTAAGGCGTGAGTTGCAAGAGTTCCCCGCAGAGATGGTAGGACTCCATCTTTTGTTGTCTTTTCTTTTGTCTCTCTTTTTTTTTTTGGTCCTTTTGAGTGGTTAAGGAGATATACGCATGCCAACGCAGATGATCTGGAGGCCTTACTCGGGCTTGGTCGATGTCGACCAACCGTGGGTCATCACAGGTCACCCTCGATTTGGTCGGGACCTTTGGGTCCACTGCCTGAATGAAATCGAGCCACTCCGGCTACGATTGGTGATGAGGACTCTAGGGCTTGCCCAGGAATGGGTAGATATGACCGCACCTCCCCGCGTCGGGAGGAAGACACGTGGGCCGGTAACCTGTGTTGACTGGCGGGTGCGCTTCCCCGAACAATATGAAGATTGGCAGCGGGGTGGCATGCTCGTGGAGTCGCACGCCCGGGATAGTGAAGATTATCTACGTCTCTATAGGGCGATGTATGCAGAGCGACTCCATCCTGAGGGACTTGTGGAGGTGTATCTCCTTTCTCACTTTTTGATCATTTTTTTTCTATTTCTATATTTTTTATCATTCATTTTTTTTAAAATGTAATGCTAACTCCTATGACATGGGTTTAGGATGCCCGTGATACCATGATAGCGAACTTGCGGGCTCGCTTGGCGGACACGGAGGAAGAGTTGGGTGACACCCGTGAGGCTTTACATGTCTCGGTGAGTATGTATGCAAATGCATATTCCTAATTATACCCCTAGGTTTCTGGTGTTTAGCCACTCATTGCCACTTCTTGCTATCATAGCGCGCTCGGCTCGACGCAACCCTACCAGCTGTAGGGGCAGAGGGTGCTTCTTCCAGTATATGGATTCCTTCGTCGGAACTAGATTTGCTGCACGAGCAGCTTGCCCGTGTAACACAACGCGCCACGGAGGCAGAGGGAATGCTTTCCGCGCAGGTGAAGGTTCCTCTTATCCGAGCTTCTCTGTTTACGTCTCATCACACCCCTGAAATGACGGATATGGCATGCCGGAGAGATGCAAGAGATGTTTGCTCGTACAGCACAAGGGGAGGCCAGGATAGCAGAGCTGGAGGAGGAATTGCAGCGTCGCTCAGGTGACAATTTTTCTCGGGACGCCATGGAGCTGAGGATCACCCTTCAGCTGGAAAGGGATGACAGAGAGAGAGAACGTGCTGAGAGGGAAAAAGATAGGGAAAGAGAGAAGGCCAAAAGATCAGCCGAGAAAGAGGAGAGGAGGGCCCTGGAGGCCCAACTATTTGAATTGAGGGCCAGTCTCGATCTCGCCGAGCAGTGGCTGAAGGATGGCGAGGAACGCTACCGAAGGGCACGAGAGCGTGGCTTTCGTGTTAGTAGCTTCTTTGCTGCCCCCGCAGATCGACGTCGAGGAGTGGAGATAGAAAGAGGACCACAAAGCGGTAGAAGTACTGCTTTTCATGGCTGGATAGCACCTTCTAGAGTTTCTTGCCCAGAAAGCGGCGAGACGAGTAATGTAGAGAAGGAGGGTGGAACCTAATGTAAGCTCTCTTTTGTTGTTTGTTTTTTTGAATGGGAGTGGAATAAAATATTTTGTGCTTGGTTCTCTGCTTCTTTCTGATCTCTTGAATCCCTGCACACATCTAAGCAAACAAGTTAGCATTTCTGCTCTGACTTGCCCCTTGCTCAATAAACAAACGTGATTTTGAGCTATCCTTGATAACGAGTCAAGGGGCAAGCCTTTATTAACAAAGGCAATGATAAAAGATAATGATGAATGTGGCACACAAACACACAGATGCAAGTGAAAATTTAAAATGAGATGTTGCATACAAATGCGATCATGCAAAATGTGATTTTTTTTTGTTTTTATGTTTTTATTCATTTTTTTTGTTTTATTGTTTGTTTATATATTTTTTGATCTTTTACATTTCCATTTTTTTTCATATACATTTTCTCCTCTTTTTGGATTTTTGGGTTTGTTGTTTTTTGTTTGTTTTTGGTTTGTTTAATATTTTTTATTTTTGCTAGTGCATGACGACCACTCGATATAACATATGACTTGCATGAGAATAGGGTTTTCTTACTAACCTCCCAGGCATCCTAAGTGCACATCTAGGTTGATTTGGGCCTCTAGACTCCTCGAATGATAATCCCACCAGTTAAGACTTATCCTGATGACAATACCGTTATACCATGCTTAGGCTCCCAGTTGCTTCCGACCACAGGGATTCACCCAAAAAGTGTTCAAGGTAAATGATTTGCCCGACCCGGGTCTATTTCCTCACAACTCTAGATGATATGTAATGGAACACCCTGGAACCCAAACGACCAACCGCGCGACGCTGACCCGGAATCAGACGCCGTCGCACCCATAGGTGACGCGCTTGCATTGGTGTAAGCCCGAGGTTAGGCTAAGAAGACATCAAGATGGTAGATAGGGGTCTTAGCCGGCCAGAGTTCGTATTGAAATGAGGTTACAAGCTTTGGCAAGCTTCACCCTTCGGGAACTCTATTGAGCATTCATCTTCAGGGGAAGAAGGAAGAATATTAGGGTCAAACCTCCTGAGAGGACCGGTAAAACCGTTAACCCGAGGAGCAAGTAGGGGTGCACTTAACTTCCCCTTTCGGGTAACTTTGGACCAAATCTCAAGCATTTACATTTCATGGCCCCTTTTGTGTAGAATTTGACTTTCAGTCAAAGGGGTTTATCTAGTGGAATCAGGCACGGTTACGGCCAGACCTTTCTTTTGACTTTGATTTCTTTTGCTTTTCCTTTCTGATTTTTTTTTATAGATTTTCACGAGGGATATAGTATTTTGACATTGTGGGATCACTCTTGTATGCATGCGGGGACACTGCCCTCTTCTCGTGCTCTGATCCATGCTCGAGAAATTAGATCCTACTCTTACCCTGAGAGGTTGTATTTGTGTTTCCCATGCTCATCGTTTTTAGGGCGCCGGCTGTCTCATTCGGTCGAAAAGAGAAAGAATAAAGATTTAAGCCTTCTGGAGACCTTCTGGGTGAGACCTCACCATAAGCGATGCTACCGATCTTTTATAGAACACATGTGTACATGTGTGTTGCCTTCTTTTGAGGGGGGGCATAAGCCGAACTAGCCGGACAGGGATCTCCACGGTTCTGGCAAACCAAGACTCGGAACCTACCAAGTCTTAATAGGCCCTATCCTAATATGGAGGTTGAATGTAATGACTTAACTACATGGTAGTCTCCAGGCATTGGCATTTTGAATTTTCTATTTTTTTTCTTTTCATTTTTTTCATTTTTTTCTTTTGTTGTTGTATATATACATATTTTTGTTGTTTTCATTGTTTTCTATTTTTTTGTTGTTTCATCATTTTTTGACACTATGTACACCTATCTAAGGGTAGTACTTCTTAAGATAAAGCCCATTCCAAGGGTGGGATAACTCGATCCCCTCAGCATTGACTAGCCTGTAGGCGTTGCCAGGATGCACAGCCTGAACCACGTACGGTCCTTCCCAATTAGGTTGGAGTTTAGAACGCGGCCCACCAGGTTTTACAAACATTCTTTTCACTACCATTTCACCGACTTGAAATTTCCTTTCAATGACATTCTTTTGATAAAAACGTGTGAGTCTATTCTGAGATACACATGCATGCTCGGCAGCGGCCAGCCGTTTCTCATCTAAGAGTTCCAATTGGGCAAGGAGCGAATCACGACGTTCGTCGAGGGGAAGCTCCTTGTCCAACTATACCCTGAGAGAAGGAACCAAGATTTCATACGGAACTACCGCCTCCATCCCATAAGTGAGGGCGAACGGAGTTTGCCCAGTGGGAGTACGGATTGAAGTGCGATAGGCCCATAAAGCATCAATCAGCTTTTCTGGCCAATCCGAGAACTTGTTTGACTCACAGGTCTTTTTTATGATGTTAATCAATGTTTTATTAGTGGCCTCTGCCTGGCCATTACCTTGTGGATAATAAGGTGATGAATGATGCAATGCAATTTTATACCTTTTGTAGAGGTCCTGAAGGTCCTGAGAAATGAATTGCGGCCCATTGTCGGTGATGATTGTGCTTGGAATGCCGAACCTGGCGATGATGTTCTTCATGATGAATTTGCAGACTGTTGATGCTTTAATCTCCACGTAAGCTTCGGCTTCGGCCCATTTGGTGAAGTACTCCGTTGCAGTAAGGATGAATGATTTTTGCTTAGTGAGGGAGTTAGGATTACCAAGAGGACCAATGACATCGAAAGCCCACATGGAGAAAGGCCATGGGGAGGATACTGGATGAAGTGAAGAAGATGGGGAATGAATTTTATCGGCGTGAAGTTGACACTTGACACACCTGCGGACATAGATGGCACAATCCTCTTCCATGGTGGGCCAGTAAAAGCCTTGCCGAAGGATCTTCTTGGCAAGCATTTGGCTATTCACATGGCCACCGCACACACCAGAGTGTGCTTCCTCGACGCATTTCCAGACCTCCTCTTCATCGAGACATCTTAGAAGAACGCCAGTAAGACTTCTCTTGTACAGCACTCCTCCAACCAGCACGTATCTATGTGCCACCCTCCTTATGACTTTTCTATCTTCCGATGTGGCTTCTCCAGGGTAGGATTGATCTTTGCAATACTTGGCAATTTCGTAAAACCATGGCTTCTCCTCATCAGCCAATTCTTCTTCTAATTCTGTCAACATGATTTCCCTCTTCTCAAGGATTTCTTCCTGTAGAGCCTTCCTTGCTATCCTGTCCTTGATATTCACGTAGGAAGCGTCATCGATTGCAGGGGCCTGATGCTTGTAGACGGAAATGGAATCAAACCATCTTCCTAGAGGGAACCTGAAAGATGATGCCAACGAGGCGAGGGCATCGGCGAGAATATTTTGATGACGAGGGACATGGACAAAGATCAATTTGGTGAACAGTTTGGCAAAGGCAGTAGTGAGTTCTTGGTATGGCTTGAGCTTGGGATCGCGAGTGCGATATTTGGTGAGCACCTGGCGAAGAATGAGTTGACTATCATCTACGACTCGTAATTCAGTGATACGAAAAGAATGAGCGAGTTCCAGGCCAGCTAGAAGAGCTTCATATTCGGCTATATTATTGGTGACTGGGAATTTGAGCTGGTATGCCAGTGGGAATGTAAGGCCTTCAGGCGATAGGAGAGCAATGCCGATTCCTTTCCCTTGGGAATTCAGAGCTCCATCAAAATGTAACGTCCACATGTAATCATCTGATTGGTTAACGGACATTAGTTCCTCATCTGGAAACTCTGACTGGACGGGATCGAATTTGGGGAGAGGATGGTGAGCGAGATGCTCGGCTATGGCATAACCCTTGATCGCCTTTTGCTGAATGTAGGTGATGTCAAACTGAGAAAGAAAGCTTTGCCAGCGTGCTAATCTATCCGTAAGGACAGATTTTTCCAGAAGGAACTTGATAGGGTTCATTCGGGCAATCAGATGGACTTCATGAGCTAGAAAGTAGTGTTTCAACTTCTGCACTACCCAGACAAGGGCGGCACAAGTTTTCTCCATAGCCGTGTACTTCTGCTCACAGGGGTTGAGGAGTTTGGACAAGTAATAGGTCGCCCTTTCCTTGCCCGCTTCATCGGCTTGTGCTAGGACAGCTCCCACGGAGTCGTCCAGGACCGAGATGTAAAGGATTAAATGTTTATCTGGCGTGGGTGGAATTAGGACGGGTGGATTGGCCAGATATTCCTTCAATCCTTCAAAAGCTTTTTGGCATTTAGAATTCCAACTGAATTCTACTCCTAACTTAGTCAACTCGTAGAAAGGTTTGCACCTTTGAGAGTGCTGGGACACAAATCGACGAATGAATTGTAACCTTCCTATTAACCCTTGAACTTCTCTCAGGTTTTTCGGAGGTGGCATATCCCTAATTGCTTTAGCTTTGTTGGGATCTATTTCAATGCCCCTCTTACTCACAATGAAACCAAGCAATTTACCCGACGAAACACCAAATGTGCACTTCTTTGGATTCATTTTCAAATTGAACTCCCTTGATCTTTGCAGCACCTTAGCTAGAACTCTCGAGTGTTCTGCCCTAGTCCTGGATTTCACCAGTAAATCATCCACATACACCTCTAAATACACATGCATCATGTCATGAAATATTGCCATCATAGCCCTTTGATAAGTAGCTCCAGCATTCTTCAAGCCAAACGGCATGACCAAATAACAGTAAGTTCCCCAGGGTGTGGTGAATGATGTTTTCTCCTGATCCTCTTCTGTCAAACTGATCTGATTATACCCCGAAAATCCATCCATAAACGAGAGAGTTTCATAGCCTGCGGTATTATCAACCAACACGTCGATGTGAGGCAAGGGGAAATCATCTTTTGGACACGCGCGGTTAAGGTGCCGAAAATTGATACAGATTCTCACCTTTCCATCCTTTTTCATGACCGGGACAATGTTTGCCACCCATTGAGGATATAGGACGACTCTAATAAACCTGGCTTTGTGGATCTTATCGATCTCTTCCTTCATCTTCAAAGCCATTTGGGGGTGGAAACGTCTTAACCTTTGCTTTACCGAGACGGACCCTGGTTTTAGCGTTAAGCGGTGTTCGACCAGGGTGGAATCCAATCCCGGCATATCCTCGTAGCTCCATGCGAACGTGTCCCTATACTCCTTGAGAACCTCAATCAATGCCTCTTCTTCAGACAATGGCAAATTATCACTTATGAGGACGATCCTAGGGTCTTCCTCGGTCCCCAGGTTGATCTCTTTGGTGGGTTCTTCTATAGCGGCTGATGGTTCGTCAAGCCTCCTCATTCTGCTAGTATATGCGTCAGCTGCGTCCTCATATTCTTCGTCCCCTTCTCCAATATGGTACTCTTTATCTGTGAGTTCATAAACTCTATACCCCTCATCAATTATGCAATCCTCCTCGCATTCTAACTCTGACAGTTGGATGTGATTTTCTAGCAATTGAGGAATGGCTAGAAGGGCTTGGCACCTATTGGCTAAATCTAGAAGAAATCGACGAGGAATTTGCCTACCCTTAGATTTTCTTCTAGGCACTACCCTTGACTCATTATTCCTAGCCTGACTGACTTGTTCTACGGACGAAGAAGAAGTTGAAGAATGTACAGGAAAAGACCCCTCAGTGGAGGGGTAAAGAAGGTCGCTCAAGGGACCTTGAATGAGTGGCCCGTAGGTCGGGGCGCACTCGTGGGAGATGTAGGAGGTCTCCCCAAAGGAAATGCACTGTTGAGGAGTTTGAAAATTGACGTTTTTTTTTCATTTTCATTTTCAATTACAAAACAATTGAAAGAACTTGGGGAATGAGAGGAGGGGACTATAGCTAAGGGGTTGTGGGGCTCATTGAGTAGATCATAGTTGAAAATTCGGCACGGGCTGAGAAACCCGCGCAAGAATGTGAGTAGAGAAGGGGACCTAGGAATATCATCAGATAAACGTCTAGCCCAAGAAAGAGTCAGTAGCGACGGCTGAGGAGAATGATTAGATAGAATGACGGAAAGCGATCCGTCAGTAGCAATGTCCTCTTGGCAAGGAAAACTTGGAATTTTGGCAATGTCAACGACACCCTTTGGCACCTCGGAGATCAAAATCGGCCCCTCCAAGTCCGGAGGCGAGAACATATGCTGTAGTGCAATGAAAATATCATGTATATCGAACCACTTGTTCCACTCGCAGTCCGGGTCATCGTGCTTCCCCTTCTTTGTAGCCCTCGAGCAACTTTTGGCTAAGTAGGCAATCCAAACTTCCCCATGTGATTCTCGCGGCTGATCCCCCAACTGTATAACTGGCCCTTTTATGAAATGAGAGTACAAGGTCCATGTAAGAGGTTCTCCATCTTCCTCAATCGGGCCTTCAAAGCCTAAGCCAGCTCTGAGGATTACCCTGGCCTTCCTTACCGGTCTCAGTCTTCCTTGTAATTGTGCTCCTATACCTTTGCCTTGATGGTAACCTAAGTTGTTCATGATCTCCCATCCCTTGGAATGGGAAGGGGAACGTGGCATCGGCCCGGGAAGTGGCTTTCTTTGTGTTGGTGAAGGGCGGCTAGGGTCACACACATCTAGCAGGGAAAGGATAAGCGTATGGGTCTGCCAGACAGAGGGCAATCAAGTGTTAATAGCATCCACCGTAGGGAGCAGGGGCATGCTAAACACCTTGATGATCCGTCCCTTGTACGAGAATTTTAAGCATTGGTGGTTGGTGGAAGGGACGGCATTCAGCGTCTCTATGTAAGGACGACCCAATATGCCCTTGAACGTGGGGTCCATGTCGAGGATGTGAAACTCCGTAAGAACAGCAACAGGACCCACTTCTACATTAAGGACAATCCTTCCCTGCGGAGGCCTCTTGCTATTATCATATGCGGTGACTGTGATAGCCGATGGCCTTATCTGTTCTAAATCAACCCCACATAGCAAGAGGGTGTTCATGGAGATCACATTGATTGAGGCACCCGTGTCCACTAGGCACGAGTTTACGGGCACCCCGTTGATCTTCACCGCAATGCACAAAGCATATTTCCGAGCTTCCTGGGGGGCAAGTTCGTGGTCATGGAATGTGATGGCCGGTTGCGTGCTCGTCGGTGTCAGCACCGACGATATCTTCTCTACCGGGAGATCCTCGTTCACCATGACCATTTGGAGATACTTCATTAGTGCCTCTTGATGGGACGTGGACCTCTTAATCAACTCCAAGATGGAGATTCGGGCAGGCATCTTGTCCAGATGTTTTAGAAGATCATATTGTGTCCCGGGGATGGATTCCTCTAACTGCTCTTCAGTTCCTTTCTCTTGTTGGGACTGTTCTGGACTCTGACCGTTCTGGGGAAAAACTCGGTGGAAGATCCTTCCACTTCGGAGCACCATGGCTTGTTGCTTTGGTTGCACCTCGACGGGGTTAGGTATGGGTTTTATCAGAGGTTTAAGTGGGGGAGGGATGGTTGGCGGAGCGGAGGTGATGACGGGTGTAGGGATCCTGATTAGGGGTTTGTTTGGGAGAGATGGAGGCGGAGTGGACGGCACCTGGGATGGATGGTGGATGATGAGAGGTTTCGAGGGTAGGGGTGAAGGAGTGGCGGAGGTGGATGGGGTCTCGGATGGGCGAGGTAAAATTAGGGGTTTTGGGGGTGTAGGTAGAGGTGTGGTGGAGGGCTGGACCGGGAGGGAACTGGAGACGGGGGAGCGGATGAGAGGGCGTGATGACTGTGGGACAAAAAGAGGTCCACTCGGGGGTTGTGATGTGGTTCGAGCAGAAAGAGGTGCCGACCGGATGAGGCGAGGGGGGTGGCTAGGAACGTGCTGGACAACAAGAACGGAGGTTCCCTCCGCGTGCCAACCTTGCCCTCTTCCGATTTCTGGGAAGGAAGAGATGGGGTTGACTTGGTGATTGGGTCGTTGGTGTTCCGAAAGTGGGTTTTGAACAATGCCCATGTTCGGTTGTTGCTGTGGGACCTGCTGAGGTTGTTGTTGTTGTTGGGGTTGTTGTTGTTGTTGTAATTACGGTCTGGGGGGAGGTCTCCTTGCCTTCAAAGTGGCGACAACTCTCCTCATTTCATCCCAATCAATTAAGTGTCCATCATTCATATCATAAATGTAGTCCTTAAAATCATAGCAGTTCTCCACTGTATGGCCCGGCTGCCTATGGTAAACACAATATCTGGACGTGTCAACATTTAGTGGCCATATGGGTCTTTCTTTAGGCAAGACAAGTGAATTAACAGCCATGAGAGCATTAAAGATGTCCGGTAGTGATTCCGGCAATGGTGGGTAGTGAGCTCTCTTCGGGCCAATCGGCCTTCTCTGTTGTTGTGGGGGGCCATAGTTCCCCGGGGGTGGAACATGATGGTACTGAGCAGGTGGCGGTTGTTGTTGTTGGGGATGGAAGGGTCGTGCCACATTGTTCTGATAGAAGTTGTTTTGTAAGGGAGGACGATAGGGTAGCTGACCCTGTTGGTTCTGATGGAAGGGGAGTGGTAGGGCTTGTGGAGGCCTGGGGTCAGCTTGCTGGTTGGGATTGCCAACCGCACTCACCTGCTCATTTGTCACTACACCTTCTGTCACCCCACCTTGGACACCAGTGCCTGACTTCCTAAACACCCTCGGCTTTGGTGACTCGAACATATGCATGAGAGGGGAATCTTTCAGTTGTGTCTGGACATACCGAGCCCTCTCGTACAGTTCCTCCATGGTGTTGAGCTTGTTCATTGCCGGGATATGCCTAAACTGGGGGGTAGCATTTGATATAATCATCTTCACCTGCTCTGGCTCTAAGATGGTATCCTTTATCCTCTCTGCCAGGGACCTCCATCTATCGACATACTGGACGAAATCTTCGTCCGACTTCATTTTTTCGGCGACCAGGTCGGTGATAGAAAGAGACGGGCCAACCCGGTCCCGGTACCTTTGTAGGAACTTCCTCTGAACCACGTCGAAGTCCTCAGCCTCACTCGACTCTAGGGCGTAGAACCATTCCAGCGCAGGGCCATCTAATGATCTCCTAAAGAGGTATGCCAGGGATCTTTTATCATTCTGCTAGAACGAGGACTCATACATGAAGTCCTTCAAATGGGTAAAGGGGTTGCCAGTACCATTGTACCTACGGTACGTGGGCATCTCAGAAGGGGGAAGGCGAAACATTGGTAGGACAGGCAGAGAAACTTCACGGGTGGATTTTACATCCACCATTTTCTGTAAGTTTCGGAATTGCTCATCCATCTTGTTCAGCTTGTTCAAGAGGGACTGGGTGAACGGGTCAATTGGTGAAGGTGGCGCTTGCCATAGAGAAGGGGTAGGCCTCCCGGAGGCCTGAGAAGGAAACCTAGGACAGGAAGGGTATTGGGGTCTACCAGTGGATAGGCCCGGTTGGATTGGTGTTTGAAGGGCGGCTGGCGCCGAGATTGGGAGGGGAATTGGAAGGAGGGAGGCTGTTGATTTGCCTGCCCGAAAAGTGAGGGGGAGGGAATGGCATGTACAGACTCTTGGACAGGAGTAGCAGCCGGATTCGGCTCCGTGGGAGAGGGGGAAACCGATTTCCCTTTCAGAATGGCCTGGAAGGCCTGGAGTTGCTCAGGGTTGAGCTGGGTGTTGGCAAGGACACCTAACAGAGAGGAGATGTCCTTAGGGGAAGATGTATCCCCGGCAACATTCGACACCTCATGTGAGGGCTCGTGGGATGGATCGGCATCCATGGCGTAGACATGGGGTTCACCTTGATAGCTCTGGACCGGGCTGTATTCTATGTAAGAGCCATGACCTGGGTCATGCACTTGGGGCTCATAGCCAAAGGCGTCAGCCTCGAAAGTATCATAATTATATTCGACCATCCTTAACATTTTTCCAGAACGTAATAACATACACCAACATACAAGTAGGAGAGATTAACATACAATTGGATGCTTTACGTCCCTTAGTTTGTTTTGGTTTGTTTTCTTTTTTCTCTTTTTTTCTCTTTTTTATTTTTCTCTTTTCACAAACGAGGAGTTCACGCAAAGGACGGGACCCTAGTCAGAATTTTGGCCATCGCCGTGTCAGCTAAGGTCGCTGGCCTCACCACGAATGGGTAACTAAACTCCGGGGAACTTCAGTGGTACAACCTGCCCAGTGAACGAAGATGGAATCCTTCGCTGTCGGGGACTTACAGAGGTCCCGATGAAGGAGATCCTAGTCCGTCGAGAGGAATTCCCGAACGGAGAGTCCTTCCTTCACCGAGAAAAGGTGATCCTTAGAAAAGACAAAAGAAAGGGGGAAAATGCATGTAATACAGTGCAGTATAACTGAGATACGTGACACACAAACAAAGCAAGGAGAACAGGGATTATGCAGGACAAAATAGAACTAAACAACTTTAACGAGAACAGAACTTCGGACAGGACAGAACTAAATAGATTCGGGATCAGAACTTATTGCAGGACATGACAGAACTAAACAATCTCACAAGATCAGAACTTATGCAGGATGGGACAAAACTTAAACAACTTTTACAAGAACAGAGTTTATGTGGGATAGATTAGAACTAGACAATTTATCACATGCTAGAACTTATGTAGAACAGAATAGACATAAATAATTTCCACAAGATAGAACTTATGCAGGACAGAGTATAATTAGACAATTTCCACAAGATTGAAACCTATGCAGGAAATGGAACTAAACAAATTTTCACAAGAATATAATTTAAATAGGGTGGAATAGAACCAAACGAATTTTCACAAGGTAAAGGAAAATAGGAAATGTACCTGATAGAGCACAATTAAGGTTTTTTTTTCTTTCTTTTCTATCTTCTCTTTTTTTTTTCTTTTCTTAATTTGGGGATACCAGATGGGAAGTGCCTTTGGGAGAACACGTCCACTTGTCAGGACGTGTCCGCACAACGACTGACAGTTGCTGAGGGCGATGACGCTGAGTACGCACCTGGGGCTCCAGGCACGCCCTCAAGCTGAAGCCAGTTTTTTTCGAAAAACAACGGAAAGAAAGGGAACAACGTGAATCTCTCGAGAAATCAAGGGAATCAAGGGGAAGTGCACGAGGTGCACGAGGGATAAACGCAAAGCAAGGTGCTGCTTGGAGCACGACTGTAGCGCACGTGGGCGCAATGGGGAGGGGCACACGTGGGTGCCAATGGGGAGGGGCACACGCGGGTGCCAATGGGAAATTGTAGCGCACGTGGGCGCAATAGAAAAGGGCACACGCGGGTGCCAAATCACACGGGTAACCAAACAGAACGCAAAAGAGGTCCCACCGTGATCGTCAAGAGATGTGGACGGACGTCACGGGGTTTAGGAGAGGTGAGGGAAACACGTTACGCTGGGAAAATGCAAGAAATGGACTCCCGGGATGAGAGAGAGTGCGTAAAAGGTCCCGGAGAGGGTTGTCTCTACCGGGCTCGAACAGCAAAAATATACGGAACGAGAAAACCCACGGAATGGAAATGTACAACGAAATGAATTGACATAAGAAAATTACAGAATGGAAACCACCGCGAGGAATTACTTCCGTCCACGGGGTTTAAACAGAAATTAAAAGAACAAAATTACGGAATAAAAAGGCTCCGCGAGGAATTACTTCCGTCACAGGAACCTTCGCGAGGAATTACTTCCGTCGCAGGATTTAGACAGAAATTAAATAAATGAAAATTACATAATGAAAAGGCTCCGCGAGGAATTACTTCCGTCACGGGAACCTTCGCGAGGAATTACTTCCGTTGTAGGATTTAAACAGAAATTAAAGAAATGAAATGATAGAATGAAAAGGCTCCGCGAGGAATTACTTCCGTCGTAGGATTTAGACAGAAATTAAAGAAATGAAATGATAGAATGAAAAGGCTCCGCAAGGAATTACTTCTGTCACGGGAACCTTCGCGAGGAATTACTTCCGTCGCAGGAACCTCCGCGAGGAATTACTTCCGTCCACGGGGTTTAAACAAAAGGAAAAAGCAACAGAAAAGAAAGGGAGAGGGGGATGTGATCGCCAGGGGCTGAGAACCCCACAGGAAAGCTGTGATCGCGTTCGCCGCCAGAGCGGGAGCAGTGCGGGTCCTCTCTTCCTCTTCTTTCGGCCGGCCGACGAAGAGGGCCTTCCTTGGTTAGCCCGGTTTTGTTATTCCTTCTTTTGGTTTGTTTTAGTTTTTCGTTGTTGTTTTTGGTTTTCATTTTTGTTGTCTTTGTTGTTTTTATTCTTTTATTTCTTTTTAAAGAGACATGAGAACATGACGAAAAAAATCAAGATATAAAAATATAGAGAAAGAGAGTGAGATATAGAGAATTAAAATTATGAAGGACCACTGGGAGAATATGTATAGAGAGAGAAAAACTCTTTTTTTAGATAAAAATAGAGAGGGACGGGGGTGGAGACTTAACAATAAATAACAATAGCAAGAGAGATAACTAGAATAAGATGGTAAAGGTGATGGTCGGGTACCTCAAAATAGGAGGGATGGTCGCGTCTCATCTCTGAACTGAGGAATCACGTGAGTTCCCTCCTCTTCCTTCGGCTGGCCGAAGGAGAGGGCTTCTTAACTGGTTACCCCTACACAAAGAACAAATAAAAAAGCGACTAAATGAGGACGACGATGGTGTAGTACCAATTCTTTAGAAAATGATATTGAGAATAACATAAACGAATACGCACCTTGTTGGTGGTGTTTGAAACCCCTTTTAGAACTAAAGGGTGGGGGAACGATATGATGGAATGCACAACGCAATATTCTCAATGAGATGATTGTATTACAAACAGAATGGTGAGTGATGCATGCAAAAGAACTAACAAACCAAACATAATGCAAAAGGAGAGAAAGACTTATTGGTAGGTGTCGATGATGGGCTTTGGAAGAAGCATCAGTAACACGAGCACATCACGATCGAGGGGTCTTCAGAACGGACTTCAGAAACTCAAAATAGGAGGGATGGTCACGTCTCATCTCCGAACTGAGGAATCACGTGAGTTCCCCCCTCTTCCTTCGACTGGCCGAAAGAGAGGGCTTCTTAACTGGTTACCCCTACACAAAGAACAAACAAAAAAGCGACTAAATGAGGACGACGATGGTGTAGTACCAATTCTTTAGAAAATGATATTGAAAATAACGTAAACGAATACGCACCTTGTTGGTGGTGTTTGAAACCCCTTTTAGAACTAAAGGGTGGGGGAATGATATGATAGAATGCACAACACAACATTCTCAATGAGATGATTGTATTACAAACAGAATGGTGAGTGATGCATGCAAAAGAACTAACAAACCAAACATAATGCAAAAAGAGAGAAAGACTTATTGGTAGGTGCCGATGACGGGCTTTGGAAGAAGTATCAGTAACACGAGCACATCACGACCGAGGGGTCTTCAGAACGGACTTCAGAAACTGCTTAAAAGAGGAACGGGGAACCCAAACACCCTTATATGATAGACATATATATTTATATAGATGAAGAGAAGATAGATATATATATATAGTTATATATGCATATACATAATGGGAAAAGATTTAGAGTTACATATATGAAAATATAATAAAAGATATATAGTTAATGCATATATGTGTGATGAGGAGGTTATTTATGATTTTAAAAAGAAAATTCAAAAAAATAGGAGAAAGAGGGAGAGAAAAGGACTCTTTTCTTTTGCTTTTTAGAGCTTTTTTTTAGTTTTTAATTTTAAAGGAAATAAAATATAAGACTAAAAGAAAATAAAATACAAAACTATGAAGAGTAAAATAAGAAGTATATATATAATATATATATATATATATATATATATATATATTTGGGAGAGAGAGAGGTGAGAAGGCCGAGAGAGAGAGAGAGAGAGAGAGAGAGAGAGAGAGAGAGAAAGAGAGATATCGGGTAGGGGGATAGAGAAGAGGGAAAAAAATAAAAAAATAAATAAAAAAAGAGTGAGATCGGGTGTGGGGAAAGAGACGGAGGGGGGGAGAGAGAGAACGAGAGGGAGAGATGAGACGGAGGGGAGAAGAGAGAGAGAGAGAGAGAGAGAGAGAGAGAGAGAGAGAGGTGAAACAGGGAGAGGGAGAGAGACGCAGAAGGGGGGAAAGAGAGAGAGAGAGAGAGATGTGAGAGAGGAGGAGAGAGACAGTAGAGATAGGGGGAGAGAGACAGTAGAGAACGCGAAAGAGAGAGGCGGCAGAGAGAGAGAACAGAGAGAGAGGGAGAGAAACGGAGGGGGGGAAAGAGAGAAGGGAGAGGCGACGGAGGCGGTCGGAGTGGCGAGCCGCGGTGGTGGCCGATGATGGCCGGCGGTGCTGCAGCGGCGGTCGGAGGTGGCGTCTGCGGGAGGTGGTGCAGCGGCGACGGCGGTAGCGGCAGGCGACCTGCGTGGGATGCGGGTAACTGGGCAATGGAGAGGGGGTGCTCGCGATGGCCGATGAAGGGGGATGCCCGGCGTGGGGACTCGACGTGGGCGGCAGGCGGCGACGAGGTGGCCGGACGGGCACTATCGCAGAGGCGGTGGCAGCGGTGAGGGTTGGCCGGAGGGGCACCGACGTGGAGAGGACGCTGGGGGTTGGCTCAAGCGGTGGGCTCGCGGTGCATGCACGATGGGTGGAGGTAGAGGGAGAGAAGGGTGAAGGGGAGGGTCACCGGAGGTGAGGGTTGCAGTGGGAGGTGGTTACGGACGTGGAGGGGTGGTTGCCGAGAGAAGAGGAGGTAGTGGCGTCGCGGCGGTGAGGGGAGGTGGTGAGAGAAGAGAGGGAGATGATGGTGTGGCCGGGGGCGAGGTCACGGGTGACTAGCGGTGGAGGATGTTCGTGGGGAGGTCGTTAAGGCAGTACTCGTGGGCATGCAAGAGGGGGTGGCCGACCGTAGAGTGGTCACGGGTGCAGGCGAGGGAATGAAGGGAGATGGCCGGGGAGTGGACGGCTGCGGCGGTCGGAGACGTGGCCGGAGGAGACGGTTGCGGTGTGAGGCTCGGAAGTGGTCGTCGTGGTCGAGCGTGGTGGGTGAAGGGAGAGAGGTGGCAGCGGTGTGGAGAAGGAGTTGTTCTCGGGTTGGTTGCGATGGGATGAGAAGTGGGGAGCGAGGGGGCGCTGTGGCAAGGCGGACGGGACGACGGCGGGCGACGGTGCTCGCGGTGGTCGAAGGTGGAGGTTGCGGTGGTCAGAGGTGGGCCGGTTGTGGCTGTGGGATGAGAAGAAGGGATGAGGAGAGGAGGGTCTTGGTGTTGGGAAGTCTCTGCTTTCGTGGTGAGGAGAGTGGGTTGTCGGAAGTGGCCGGGAGAGAATGGGATAGGAAGTGAAAAAAAATGGGTTCTCTGCCGTCCTTGGCCTGGAGAATGGGAGGGTGAGAAGTGTTTACGTGAATGGGGTTGTTGTGGTGGGGGAGAGGGTGATGATGAGTGTGTTAATGAAAGGGGGTGTGTGTTACGTAAGTGGGGAGGGGTGCTAAATGAAATGGGGGGACAAGATCCAAAGAAAGGGGGGTAGCTAATAAGAGAGTTAATAAATTTTTTTATTTTATTCTTTCTTTTATTAAATGTTGGACCCAAACTATTAATATTTATTATTTTTATCAATATATATATATTTATTTATTTATTTATAAGGAATAAATGATGGGCCACACCTATTTAATATATATATATTTTTATTTCTCTTGTTATTTATATATATAGGGGAGAATGGGCCAAGCCCATAAAAATTGATTTACTTTATTTAATGAAAAAAAATTGAACAAGAATGGGCCAAGCCCATTAGAATCCTTATTTGTTCCCCCATTTTGTTTTAGAGTTAAGAGGTGGGCCAAGCCCATTAACATTTTTTTTTATTTTGTGTAGGAAAGAGATAGCCACAAGCCCATTAACAGGGGTCTCATTAGGAAACGACAATTGAGGTTTATTAGATAAAAATTAGAGGTCACTCGACTAACTTAACCGTGAGAGCCACTTTGGGCGTCTTAGTGTAATACGGGATCTGCTCAGCATAGTGCTAAAATGTCGTGTCTACAGTTGCTGGGGTGGAGGTTAGAGGTGGACACTCTGGGGTGGGGTCACTCTCAAATGAAGGGAGGCGGCTCAAAGGCTCACTAGGAATCACCGCTTGTCCCTTACGTGACTAGATCCGATATGTGAAGTAGAACCGATCCCAAAGTTCGACAAGTCTCGCACTCGAAATGGACTAACAACGCGAGCGTACAAAATCGCCTTGACTCGATGTATGCACAGACACATAACAGACAAACGAAACAAAGACTCGCAAAGACCCTAGACACACCTATTGTTAGTCCGACCCGTACGTGTGTGACGGCAGACCAGGACACCCGAATGTGTGCTATGCATGCATGTTATGTACTCGGAGGTTGGTGGCATGGGGAACACCTAGACGCCCAAGTATGACCCAGTCATGCATGGACGGCCCTTTGGATTTGGGAGACTTGAGAGGGCTAGGAGAGCCGGGTGTGGAAGAGCCGGGTGTGGGTGTATCGAGATTGTGATTGGTGGGTGTAGAAGAGCCGACCTGTGGGGTAGGGGTGTGGTAGTGGACTCCCTCAAAGAAGTGAAGTATATATGGTGGGTCAAGGGGCCCACTAGAGAATGGGTCAAAGGGATCAAAGAAGGTATGACCTCTTGTGGTGGGTTCCCACAAGTCACGGTCCCATGTGTGGTAGTCTTGAAGGTGTGGATGGTCACCTTCATGCATTATGGTAGGTGGGATGGTGATCATGTGTAGAAAATAAGATTCCTCCCTTGAGCAAAAGGGTATGAAGTCGGGTTCGGCCGACATGGGGAGGAATAAGAGGATCTCCGTGGTGACACAACCCACGGTGCACACGGAGGTAATGGACCCTAAGGCCATATGAGTGAAGCTACAATTAGTGGGTTGGTCGAAGCCTTGGGCCAATAAGTGCGTCAACGTCTATTGCCGGTGTAAACCCATAATAAGGTCACCCAAGGTATCATACATGGTGACTAGACCGGAATGTCGTGTGGTAGGAGTTGACGGGCACTAGTGGTAGGGTGGGGTCCATGGATGGGTAAGGAGGTGGGACCAAGCCATCCTTGAGCTAACTAAGAAGCGGCTCGGTAATGAAAAGCGTACCCGTTAGAAATACGGGTGGCTCGGGCCTTGGTGGCTCCAAATATGATGCTCCGGATGAGGGTCGGAAGTGGAGGGTAGCAATGGAGCACTCACAGGTGGTAAAGGAGCACGTGTCCTTTCCATCCTATCCAACCGGTCCGTAAACATTTTCAAGAGTTCGGCAAAGGTGCCGGTTGGAGTAAGGGCCACGTGGTGGACTCGCTCTTCCTCTCTCAGCCCGGGTGTGGACCTAGACTCGGTTATAAGTGAGGCTTCCACTTGGTTGGAGGTGCTTGGGTGGGATGGGACAGAGGTACTAAGGGGAGGTTGGTTGGAGGTGACTGGGCGGGCCACTTGATTGGGAGTACTTTGGTGGGCTTGGATGGAGGTGAAGGTGCGGGGTTGGTTGGAGGTGTGGACCACTTGATTGTGGGTGAGTTGGTGAGGTTGGCTAGTGGTATGACCCCTATGGGTGGAGGTAGGTGGGCGGGGAAGGTAGACCCTCCTAAGCGCTCTCTTCATATCCCACCATGACTCGATGGGCCTTAGCCTCCTATCTTCCCGGAAGTATTTGATGTCCCTCCATGTTTCGGCGGCTTCATAGAAAAGTCACCTTTTGGCAAAGTTGACTTGCATGGGACCGGACATAATGTAACACTCAAAGTAGTCGTCCGTAACGGCTTCCCACTCTAGGTAGTCACTCGAGTTTTCGGATCCATAGAAGTCCCGGGCTACGGGTCATCGGGGGTGGTCCAGGTGGTTCTCCCATCGTAGATAGTATCGCCACCATGCATAAGATCCGGGCATTTGGTAATCCATGGGACACGGGAATGCTAGTGGATGGCCATGCCGACAGTTGGTGACAAACACTAGACACGACCCTAACTAATGCAAAGTTGGAATGCAGACTCGACTACCAACCTAGACACAACCAAGATTCGGTACCTGGCGGAGTCCGGGGATCCGAAGATCCTCTCACGCGAGTGAATCACCTCTCCGATAGGCGTAACCTAACGGTCAGGCGACACCTTTATTATATACCGAACAATGGTATGCAAATGCAACGACTGACTTAGACTTAGACTTAGACACTTTTTTTCTTTTTACGGACTTGGACACAAAGACTACCCTAGACTCAACTGGCGCTCTGATACCAAATTGATGCGGGACGGACGCGCGACCTGGGACACTAGCTCGCGATCGCCCCTAAGCGAGGGAAGACGTTGGACCGTACACGGTTGAGAAACCGGCAATGAGTCTCGGGTATTAGCTTTTCCGCGTTAACTCGGATTGAGTCACGGACGGGTCACTCTCGCTCTCTCACAGCGGTGATAAAAAATAGATATCGAGCTAGTTACCTATCACATGCAGCGGCATATACGAATAAATACAAGTAAAGCAAATGCCGAGTAAGAGAGCGAACACGATACCTCCACGCTTCGAGCGTGGGGAAGACGACCCCGGCCAGTTACGATAACTCCCGGTACAATGGTAAAAACTTAATTACAACAGTGAATTTTTTTGCCCACTCCACGCAGGGAGGTAAAGGGCTATAAGTGGGCCCGAGAGGACCGACCCTGGGTTGACGGGCAGCAAACTGGAAGCGCTCTCGGAGCGAACTCAGGGTCCGACTCGGTCCTGCAATGACTCGGTGCTGCGCCGACTCGGTTCTGACTCGCTGGACAGCAAGGCACGGCTTCCAAAGGAACGTCACCTTCCTGAGATCTTAGGAAGGCGCCGCTTGGTTGGAACGTTGGCAGGACGTCCCTGGTCTACTCCTGGGAGTGGCGGTCGCGGAAGTTGACTTTTGGTATTTATTTGTGAATTTCTCCCGGACTGCTATTTCAGACCTACACAGAGAACAGATCTGCACGCCTCGGCGGCAAGAATTAATTCTCACATATCTAGAATCAGATCGAGGCGTAGTTTGTATCGTTGGAAAGAGGACTTCCAGATCTACAACATATATATTTTTCAGCTCTATCCAACGAAACGATGAGAATTGGAAGGCTTTGTAAGACTATATTTTTTCTGTGGATCTGTTTACAGACACTCAGGACAGAAGGGGATCTGCCTAAAACTGACCTTTGACCGAAAGGTGAATGATTTTTCTAGGGGCTGAAAATATTATGGGAGGTAGGGGGGAACGTGAGGAACACTAAGGAATTTTTGTGGATTTTTTGGAAATTTATAAGGGGGTGAGAAAAATACGAAAATGTGACACTATCCCGTGGATCTGCAGAAGGGCAGATTACAGGGGAAAAAAGAAATAAGGAAAAAATACCAAACGAAAGTCAAATGGCACAAAATTTAAACTGGAGACTAGGGGAGACAAGTAGAACAAGCCCTCAAAGTTTGGGCTCGATCAGACAACAAGAACAAAAGATAAAATTATAGGGTTGAGATTTTATCCTGATTTGGATAGAATTCCGGCGATGATGGCGGCGGCTCGATGGCGGTGCGATGGCGGCGGCGACAGAAATAGAACTCAGAGGATGAGAGGGAGAGGTAGAATGGGTCTCACGTCCTGGAAGGCTAGAGGAGGAAGAAACACATCAGAGGGAGAGGGGAGAGGGGCGCACCCTCCAAGGAGGCTCAAGTCAATTTTCACCAAATTTTTATCATTCATCATTAAACCTTACAAAACATTATACATGGGTTTATATAGAAGGGGAGGAAGGGGGAGGGGGTTGGAATTTCGTGGGAGAGAGGGGAGGGGTAGTATTTTCTTCTCCCATGTGGTCAATTGGCCTAAAAAAAATATACAAAATGTCATTTTAATGGGGGGGGGCACCCCCTTAACTTGAGGGGAGGCATCTTGACAATTTTCACCCATTGTCCCCTTGCCTTGTCCAAGAAGGAAAGAATCTGTAATATCCCGGACCTTTCGAATCCTTCTTCGTGGGTCTCGGATCTGGTTTCTCAGAGCGTCCGGCTCCGTTGTGTCCGAAATTTCGTTTCGGACATCTTTCGTGACTTCGACCTTCGAGTTTTCCTTGCCGGGTCGACCGTTGAGCTTCGGTTGTCTCACCGTGGCACGTGTGCCGATTTACGTGCCGTAGACCTTTGTTTTATAGAGTACATGGCTTTCCTTTCCGAGGTACTCTCCTACCACTAGCGTAGTGGCTTCTCGTTTTACGAGGTAGGGTTCGAGTGATCCCTACTGAGTCTTATTCTGAGACTCATTCCCTGCGTGTTTTCACCATGTTTCAGGTGAGGCACCGCCCCAGGGGAGCGCGTATGGGGTGCAGCGTGGTGCGGGCGCCCCGAGGTAGTACCAGAGGTCAGAGCCGGGGTATGCCCCGTGTAGCTATACTTTTCTTTCTTGTCTCTGTACTAGTTGTGGGCTACTGTTGTTGTTATTTATATGTTGTAGACCATGTAAAATGTTAATTTATTTCCTGCTTAATATTATAACTATTTAATTCTACAATTATTTGTGATACTTGTGTAGTCTCCACACCATTCCTTTAACCCTTCCGAGTCTTCGGGCTCGTGGGTGGCAATACGAGTCTCGGGTTATCGGGCCTTCCCGGTAATCGGATTCTTGGGTCGTTACAGCTGGTATCAGAGCAGGGGTTGTGGGATTGCACGAGAATCATAAGTGATTGTAGTGGTCCACTAGTCCACAGCGATGAGGTACAGATGACGCTGACATTGGGCATCGTGTGTTTTCCTTAACCTTGCCATTTTTGTGTTTTCTATCTTTTACTTTAGGAGCGAGTATGGCACCGAGGCGGAGCACTCGCTCTCAGCAGGGGCAGTCGGCTGGAGGTCAGGAGATCCAGCAGGGGGTCCAGAGGGACCACGAGGAGCATAGTAGAGCGCCACCTGCGGCCACCAAGGCAGTGGATACTGCGAGGTTTCCAGGGGCCGAGGATTTCTTCCGTGGCATGTACCAGCTTATGTCTCAGCAGTTCGGCAGAGAGGCTGCTGAGGGCTCATCTGCTAGAGGTGGGCTAGGCCGAGCAGTGAGGGACTTCATGCAGTTCCATCCACCTTACTTCAGCGGCCAGCCAGACCCTGATGCGGCTCGTGATTGGCTTGATGAGATGGAGCGGGAGTTTAGTTCTGCGAAGAGTGCTGCCGAGGACAGAGTGGCGTTGGCCTCCAACCAGTGGCAGGGTACGGCTCGGAAGTGGTGGTCTTCCGAGTGGAAGACGTCTTTTCAGCTTCGTCCACTTGAGCAGCTCGGGTGGGACGACTTCGTCAGTGCTTTCGAGCGTACGTACTGTCCAGACTACGTTGCTACGCAGCGGATGCGTGAGTTTCTGGAGCTAGTGCAGGGCGACATGTCCGTGTTGCAGTACAGGGGCCGGTTCATCGAGCTGGGTCGGTATGCACCTCACATCATGGAGCATGAGAGGGTGAAGACCGCGTAGTTCGTTCAGGGCTTGAGGCAGGAGCTGAGGCACCATCTGATCACGAACGGGGCCACTGATCTAGAGACAACGTCTCGTGTTGCGGCTTCTTTAGAGATGGATATGCAGGGGACCTGAGGACCGATCAGCCAGGGACAGTCTTTGTCAGGTCGCAGCCAGCAGTCGGCTACCCAGCAGCAGGGTTCCTTCCAGCATGCATCGGGTCGTTTGGGAGCGCCGGCACCGGCAGCGTCGGTGACGGGATCTACGTCTTTTGGCACGAAGGTCAAGAAGTTTTTCAAGAAAGGGTTCAGTAAGAAGAAGTCCAAGGATCGGGGGCAAGCTTCATCGGGCAATGTACAATAACCGATTCCCTTGCAGCGTCAGAGATCAGTGGGTGGGTCGCGAGTACCGTGTCCACGGTGTAGTGGGTTCCACCCAGGCAGGCAGTGAACGGCGCCGATCATCTGTTTTCGGTGTGACCAGCCAGGGCACATGACGCGTGACTCTCCTTAGAGGCAGCCGCAGCAGCAGTTTCCTCAGCAGTAGCAGGTTCGCCAGCAGTAGAGGCAGCAGAGCAGCAGCATTGACAGTATCCGTCGCTACCCAGGTCAGCTAGTGTGGGAGGCAGGCAGAGAGCTCGAGGCCAGATCACGCACATGACCAGGGCAGAGGTAGCGGCGTCGCAGCTCGTGGAAGGTACCATTCAGATTTTGGGTTGCACGGCTCAGGTTTTGTTTGATTCTGGCGCGTCTCATTCGTTTATTTTGGAGGATTTCACGCTGAGCATCGAGGAGCCGGTGACCTAGTTGCCTTGTGATTTGGCAGTGGAACTGCCTTCGGGTGATTTCATGGTCACCCCATATTGCTTCAATCAGGTTCCTATTTGGATCGATGGGTGGAGTATGCCAGGCAGGTTGTATGCGTTGCAGCTTCGGGATTACGATGTGATTCTAGGCATGGATTGGCTCGAGACTCATGGAGCGATGGTGGATTGTGGAATGAAGAGGGTCTACTTCCAGCATCTGAACAAGCGGACCTTCTATTTCCAAGGTATCCGTTCCACCTCTTCGCGATTCCTCATCTCTGCTATTCGAGCCCGTCGATTGCTTGATTTTGGTTGTCAGGGTTTTCTCGCGTCTGTGATTGTGACTGAACGGATGGAGCAGAATGTCGAGGACGTTCCGGTGGTGTGCGAGTTTCCTGACATTTTTTCTGAGGAATTGCCTGGGTTACCTCCCTAGCGGGAGATCGATTTCGTGATCGAGGTTGTGCCTGGTACGGGACCTTTGGCGAAGGCTCCCTACCGTATGGCCCCCGCTGAGTTGAGGGAGTTGAGGGCGCAGTTGCAGGAGCTACTGGCCAAGGGGTACATTCATCCTAGCTTTTCTCCTTGGGGTGCGCCCGTGTTGTTTGTGAAGAAGAAGGACGGTAGCTTGCGGCTGTGCATTGACTATCGGCAGCTGAATGAAGTGACCATTAAGAACAAGTATCCGTTGCCACAGATTGATGATTTGTTCGACCAGCTTCAGTCTGCGCGAGTGTTCTCGCGGATTGATTTGCGGTCCGGTTACTATCAGTTGAGAATTCGTGTGTCCGATGTGGAGAAGACTACGTTTAGTACGAGGTACGGGCATTATGAGTTTTTGGTGATGCCGTTCGGGCTCACCAATGCCCCTGCAGCCTTCATGAACTTGATGCAGAGGGTGTTTCGTCCGTATTTGGACTAGTTCGTGGTCATATTCGTGGACGACATCCTTATTTATTCGCGGTCTGTCGAGGAGCACGCGTACCATTTGGGTGTAGTGCTGCAGACGTTGCGAGATCACCAGTTGTATGCGAAGCTCAGCAAGTGCGAGTTCTGGCTCTGCGAGGTGCACTTTCTGGGGCACGTGATTTCTGGTGATGGCATTTCCGTGGACCCCGCCAAGGTCGAGGCAATAATGCAGTGGCCGAGGCCGAGGTCGGCGACGGAGATCCGGAGTTTCTTGGGGCTTGCGGGTTATTATCGTCAGTTTATCCAGAATTTTTCTCGCATTGCGGCCCCGATGACTAGACTCACGCGGAAGGATGTGCCCTTTGTCTGGTCTGAGAGTGTGAGCAGAGCTTCAGGGAACTGAAGAGATTGCTCACCTCGGCTCCGGTGTTGGTCTTGCCTTCTGGATCGAGAGGTTTTGTGGTGTGTACAGATGCTTCCGGGGTCGGACTGGGTGCTGTGTTGGTGCAGCAATGTGTGGATGTGGTGCACCTGGTTCGTCAGAACATGCTGGCAGCCCAGAGTCGGCAGAAGAGTTATGCCGACCGGAGGAGGCAGCCCCTCGAGTTCGCCGTGGGCGATCGTGTGTTCTTGAGAGTTTCTCCGATGAAGGGGATGATGCATTTTGGACAGCGTGGGAAGCTGAGCCCCCGCTATATTGGTCCTTTTGTGATTTTGGAGCGCATCGGTGAGGTTGCTTATCGGTTGCAGTTACCCCCTGAGTTGGCGTCGGTGCATGACGTGTTCCACGTCTCAATGTTGCGGAAGTATATGCCCGATGACTCTCATGTGCTCAAGGTTTCTGTTTGGCCCGAGGTGACTCCAGATCTTTCTCTCCCAGAGTTTTCGATCCGCGTGGAGGATAGGCGAGAGCAGCGCCTGCAGAACAAGGTCATCCCCTTGGTCAAGGTGGTGTGGCAGCGGCACTCTCGTGGTGAGGCTTCTTGGGAGCGTGAGGATGAGATGCATCAGCAGTTCTCATATCTGTTTGAGTGCGTCTTCCTCTTCTTTCCCCTTGGGTTGTTCTCAATTTCGAGGATGAAATTCCTAAGGGGGGAGGGCTGTAATATCCCGGACCTTTCGGATCCTTGTTCGTGGGTCCCGGATCTGGTTTCTCGGAGTGTCTGGCTCCGTTGTGTCCGAAATTTCGTTTCGGACATCTTTCGTGTTCGGATCGGTGTGATCCGGAGTCGTTTCGGAGGCTCGAAGCATTCGCGACTTTTCGCGCGTGTTTTCCGATTCCCGGTGTGTGTTTCGGCAATTCCTTCGGAACCTCACTGCGGGTGGACCGGGTCGTTCACCTGGGCACGAGTGGTACCGTTGCGATCGGTGCGTTCCGAGGATTTCGGAAATGTAATTTTCTATTTTTCGGTATTTTTGGATTTTCTAGATTTTCTATAAATACCCCCCTATTTTCTCTCTCTCCCCCACCTTCTCTTTCTTCTTCTTCTTCCTCCTCCGTTTCCTCCCACCGTGAGCTCTCCCTCTCCCTCTCTCTCTCCCATTCGACCGCGGCGAGCTCCCTTCCGGCTGCAGACGGCAGCGGGGCGACGACGCAACGACGTGGGCGGCGGCGAGGCGATCGTGGGGGCGTGCGGTGCTCGTGGGAAGCGTGAAGGAGCGCGGTTTTCCAAAGCGATTTCTTACGTTCGTGGACGATCCAGTGGAGCATTCGCTCCATTGAGGTAGGGTGACATTCCCTAGCTCCCCGCCGTTCATTTCCGTGATTTATAGGCCGAGGGGAGGCCGAGAGGGGCGTGATTGAGCGGGTTTGGGGTTTTCCATGATTTGGGGAGAGCTCGCCCGATCTATGGATTTGATGCATGATTTTGCGTTTTAATGGCCTAGAATCATGCTAGGGGTCCCCAGGGGTCTTCCCCGTTGATTTCCCCCTCTCCGGTGGAGGCATGGGGGCGTGGTTGAAGTTTTTGGGCGTTTCCCGCCATTTCGCCATCGGACGAGTGTAACGGTCCTTCCAGGGACCGTCACACGGTGTGACGCGCCTGTAAGGGTGCGTCACATGCCCTTTGTTAGCCAGCTGGGGTCAGGGACTATGACGGTCCCGCGATAGACCGCCACAGGCGTGTGACGCGCCTGGGTCGGGCCGTCAGAGGCATCCGACCGTTGGCACGTGACCGTTGGGGGTCAAGGTATGTGACGCACCAGGCCTGGCCCGTCACATCCTTATGATGGCCCAGGGTGGGTGCGTCAGGGCGCTTTTGAGTGTTTGAAACCCCAGGCGGTGTGACGCTCCTGGTGTGGACCGTCACACCCCGTGACGCGCCTGCGTGGGGGTGTCACAGTCTGTAACGCGCCAGGGCAGGTGCGTTACGTTTTACTTTGCGCTGGGAGCGTGACGGCCGGCGTCGGACCGTCAGGCTTCCCGTGACGGTCCTGCCTAGACCGTCACAGCCCTGTGATGCGTCTAGGGTAGACCGTCAGGCTCCTGGTTGCCCCGAGAGGGTTGCAACCCCATTTTTAGTCTGACTGTGGTCACCGTGCGACGGGGCCGGTACGTGGGGTGGTCCCCGTGTGTCGTCGGATGCGGACGTTGTTTTCCGTTGACTTGAGAGTCTACTCCTTCAGTGACCCTCCACTAGTCATAGCCTACCAGTACGCGGTGCTGGTCGCACCAGGGAGTGGTGTACGGGCTTACCCTTAGGGATGGTTTGTGGACTGGTTGCCGTCGGGCCCCATGTCTTATAGCCAGAGTCCGGCTGAGGGGAAAATCGGTCAGAGGGCCAGACCAGGGAGGCGCGGTCTGTGTGTGCACACGTGGTTGGGGGCGGTTGGATCCACGTCGACGGGCGTGACCCGGGCTAGTCACTTGTTTGTGGTTACTTGTTCGGTGTTTGTGCCTTTGGTAGGCGCTACCACGTCAGGCAGTTCACCTGCGGTGCGATGTAAGTCGTCAGGGGACGCTACCGGCTGTGCTTCTAGTGGGAGGTACTCCTGTCGAGTACGGAGTGTCAGACTGTCAGTTTTGTGACTTCGACCTTCGGGTTTTCCTTGCCGGGTCGACCGTTGAGCTTCGGTTGTCTCACCGTGGCACGTGTGCCAGTTTACGTGCCGTAGGACCTTTGTTTTGTAGAGTACAGGGCTTTCCTTTCCGAGGTACTCTCCTACCGCTAGCATAGTGGCTTCCCGTTTTACGAGGTGAGGTTCGAGTGATCCCTTCTGAGACTCATTCCCTACATGTTTTCACCGTGTTTCAGGTGAGGCGCCGCCCCAGGGGAGTGCGTATGGGGTGCAGCGTGGTGCGGGCGTCCCGAGGTAGTGCAAGAGGTCAGAGCCGGGGTATGCCCCGTGTAGCTGTACTTTTCTTTCTTGTCTCTGTACTAGTTGTGGACTACTGTTGTTATTATTTATATGTTGTGGACCATGTAAAATGTTAATTTATTTTCTGCTTAATATTATAACTGTTTAATTCTACAGTTATTTGTGATACTTGTGTAGTCTCCACACCATTCCTTTAACCCTTCCGAGTCTTTGGGCTCGTGGGTGGCGATGCGAGTCTCGGTTATCGGGCCTTCCCGGTAATCGGATTGTCGGGTCGTTACAGAATCCTTCTAGAAGCCACCATGGCATTTGACCAGTCCCACATGGACCCCTAGGGCTTAGGTGGAGCAATAGAGAAGGTGTGAGGGGGCCCCTTGTTGGTCATACTGGACTTTTGCATAAAAACCCAGTAAAACCTAAAGACTCACAGTTTAACTTATAAAGCCTTACAATTACACATATGTTTTCCCAAGGATATAAAAATAAACTAAAAGGACACAAATATAAATTAAAAATGTCTGTGCCTAGTGTTGATTCCCATCATTGACCCAGGAACGGCCTAGTGACAGGCGGCCCGCTAAGGTTCGAACGTGATAAACCCAGCCAAAGGATGAGCACGCACACTCAACCCAATAAGAGGATGCCCAGCCCAACAAGGCTTCGGATTTCACGACGCTCAACGGTCGCGGCCCAAGCGCAGTTGTAATGCCCTGGATCCTTGGTAGGTCTTGCTGGATCTTCATTGGATCTTTTGGATTGGTTTCGGTGCGTTTCGGTTCGCTTTGGTGGCTTCCGAGTTGAGCTTTACGAGCCATGTGGGTTTTTCTCTCGTACTAGTTACGGAACCCTACGGTGAGTTTGTTTGTCAGTTCCTCGACTCGTGGATGCTATAGCGATGATGTACTCGTCGAGCCGGTCGTTTCGACTATTTTTACGTATTTTCTGAATTTGTGCATTTTCGGCGCATTTTTGGAATTTTCAAAATTAGAAATATTTTCTAATTTCCTTTTCTTATAACCCCCCCTTCTCTCTCTCCTCACTCTCGCGTTCTCTCCCTCTCTATCCCGTTCTCTCTCGTTCTCTCACCCCGTCGCCTCTGGCTGCAGACGGAGCGATCCAGGGGCGAGGTTTCGACGTCGGGGAGTTGCTGAGGCGTGTGATGGAGCGAGGATCGGTGCGATTTGGGCGCGATCCCGAACGGTGGATTCAAAGCCAACGGTTCGGTTCGCGGCGTGGTTTTCAGTGCGGTTTAGTCCCTTCGGGGCAAGGTTTCTTCGGTGGAGGTAGGGTGACGGTTCTGTAGACACGCCAAAATTGACGCTATGATGATCAAATCTCATGTCACTATGTTAACGCCCCAAAGTGAACTTTAATATTTCTATAAAATAAAGTTTTTCTATTTTTGTGATTTATTCTTGCATTTTTGGAGATTAACGACTTCATTAGGGGCGTTATTTAAATAGCGACCTAATCTGGGGCGTGTTCTTAAGAAAGGACGACCACAGGTACGGGCGTCAATTCCTGGTATTTTACGAGTCCCACTACGATTGAAATCAATGATTAACGCCCTTCCTGTGAGCGACGTCACGCGGTTCGGGGAAGCAGAGAGAGGACGCGGAGCGCGCGTGGGCTCCTCTTTTCTTTCTTTTGGTGTTTGTTTGTTGCAACACAGAAATAAGAGAAGAGAGAGAAGGGGCCACCACGGGAGATTGCTCCGGCGGGGCGAGCGGGACAAGTGTGATATAGCAAAATATGGGGTTTAAACGGCCATAGCGGGAAGTGACTCGCCGCGGCCTCGGGGGGACGGGAATGGTGCAAAAAGTAAATAACAAGAATTGAAACGGCCATTGGGGAAGTGACTCGTCGCGGCCTCGAGAATATGAGCAGATAATAAGATGACAGAATATAGAGAGAATACAAAGAGCGGGAATTTAAATGGCCATTGGGGAAGTGACTCGCCGCGGCCTCGAGAACACAAACAGATAAGAATATAACGTATAAGAACGTGAATTTAAACGGCCATTGGGGAAGTGACTCGCCGCGGCCTCGAGAACACGAATAGATAAGAATATAACATATAAAAATGGGAATTGAAACGGCCATTGGGGAAGTGACTCGCCGCGGCCTCGAGAATATGAGCAGAATATAACAGAGTATAAGAGAATATAAGAACGGAAATTTAAACGGCCATTGGGGAAGTGACTCGCCGCGGCCTCGAAAATAAGATGTGATCGCCAGGGGCCGAAAGACCCCAAAATAAGAAAGTGATCGCGCCTACCTCAAGAGCGGGAGATGGCGGGTTGCTTCTTCCTCTCCCTCCGGCCGGTCGACGGAGATGGCTTTCCTCGGCTACCCTTGCAAAACAACGACAAACAAATGACAAGTGGATTAGAAAGATGGAGGTGTAGTATTCAAATTCTTGCGATAAAAATAACGAAATGATGGCAAGACACACACCTGGTTGGTGTTATCTTTTAAACCCCTCTCGGACTCGAGTAGGAGGAAAATGAGATGATGGATGCAAGAAGTATAAAAGAAGAGGCGCCCTTATGAAGGGGGATAGAGGATGCGAGATGATGAATGCAAAAGAACTACAAAGAAAAAAGGGGAAGAAAAGGCTTATTGGATGAGCCGATGGTGAAATCCGGCGGAGCTCCGGCAGCGTGGGGACGACGTGGAAGCGCGGTGGATGAAGACGACCTTCCTCTCGCGAGCGTGAGCACCCGAGAAGCCGGCAGAACCTCCACCTACAAAAGAACCCACGGGTTAGAAAATGACTCCGTAGCCTCTGGGCTCCGGCAGCCTATCGGATCACTTCTGAGCTCCCCCAGAACTGAGGGGGTGGGCCTCTATTTATAGGGCTCCGGAGGGTGGAGGCGTCCAGGACCCTGGACACCTCCATCAGGGCCGAAATAATATTTCATTCCATTTTTATATATTTTTTGGAATACTTTTGTGGGGGTGTCCAGGGTCCCGGACGCCTCAAGCAGGTCCACCAAAAGTCGATGACGGTCGCACGCGGTTTGGCACAACGCGTGGTTTTGTGAGCGGCGCCTCGTGATTTAGAAATGGGCACGTCCAGCCGACCAGACGTCTCTATAATTTGGATTTTTTCACACACGACAAACCGTCGTTCGGTGGCCGGCGCCCATGAGGGAGTTGATGGAGGCGTCCAGGGGCCTGGACGCCTCCATAAATATATTATTTTATTTATGTTTTGTCTTTTTATGCTAGGGCTGGCATTTTAATTTTTTATATTTGTTGTTTTTTTATGGAGGCGTCCAGGGGCCTGGACGCCTCCATTAATATATATATATTTTTAATTATTTTTTGTCTTTTTTATGCCAAGTGGCATTTTATAAATATTTATTATTATTAGTTTTTATGGAGGCGTCCAGGGGCCTGGACGCCTCCATTAAAATATATATATTTTTATTTATTTTTGGGCCCTGAGAAAATAATAAAATAATAAAATAAATTAAAAAGATGGGAGCGTCCAGGAGCCTGGACGCCCCCATGAAGACCCACCCGGGTCCTCAAATCAGGCGTCGGCGACCGCCCGGTAGACCCCCTTCTTGATTCCGGAACCTCCTGATGCGTCCGACTGGTGTTGATGTCGTCCGAATGCCGTGACGAGACAATTCCGGATGCCAAAAAAGACAGAAGAAGACCCAAGAAAAGGAAGCACTCGAGCGATTCAAAATGCGTAAGCCGTTGCGGGGCGTTGTATAGTAATATGAGACTTTCTCAGGAGACGTCAAGAATGTCGTGTCTACAGCTGCCCCGCCTTGGCGTCTGCTTTGCAAGGGAGCGACACGTAGTGGAATGGTATCGAAGTGGAGTGAAATGAAGTGGGAGCGGACTGATAAGTTGATGCCAAGGTGTGATGAGACACGCTTGTGACGTAACTGTTTGGAATCTTTCCTGGAGTTTCAATGAGGCGACCTTGCAGAAGGTCTTTCAAATATTGACGATTGCTTGGACGGAGATCAAATAAGGGAGGGTGAGATGTGCGCTCAGGCACGAAACAAAAGGAGACCAACTTCTCGGTGTGGAAGTACCTGGGTCATAAACCAGAGGTTTCACCTTTGGGGAGCGGTTACCAGCCAATGTGGAAGTGCTGCAGCCAAGGTGGGTCAAAAAAGGTAAAGGAATATCTGAGGGTCTGTCCAAACAAGGGTCTCCTTTGGAAGAGCAGCGTAGGGCTGTCTCAAGGAAACTCAGTATTTCATTCGGAGTGGAATATCTCATATTTGTGGGAATTGGAGCACAACGGCTTTCACAATCGAATCACTTGAATGATCTTCCGCAATAAATCAAAGTCCTATATGAATGCATGCTGGGTTCAAAGAAAAATTTAAAACAAACTAAAATAGAAAATAGCCAAGGATAATATTGTCAACTTGTGAAGAACGGGTCAGGATACCGACCCGGTGAGCTGATACTGGGCTGGGGCCCGTTTATCCGCGTACCAACTCACTGAATGGAACCGTCGTCCCCATTCTATCATAAATTGACGGCCTATCCGTACAACCCAAATTCTTCCGGGATCATCACCGTTTTTGTTGAAGGGGAACTCAGATCCCAGATTCGTTCGGGCCGCACGGTCCTCGGCATGTTCTAGTAGCGTACGTATCATATACTACGATGCATGACATGGTGGGACCAACTATTGAAAGGTGGGACAGGAGACTGGACAAAGACGTCCGTTAGTAAAACCTGCACAGGCCAGCATGGATTAATAACATCAGAAAGTAACAGAATCATAGCAGAATCGCACCACAATGGGAAGGAGATCTAGCCAAAATCCCGACATTGACCGCTGATGTGACATGTTCTGTCCTGTAGCGATCTTCCCTTCCTATAAGAACTCCCCTTAGGCTAGTTCATTCAGATGCACTAAGGTGGGTTTTGGAAGCTCAGGAGAGGAAGGAGAGGAGAATCTAGAGATTTCAGGATGGAAGGAGAGTCTTCTCGCGTTATGAAGAGGAGCAGGCCTAGCAGCGAGATCAGGCGACTCTCCGACCTCGAGGGTCATCTGAGTGGGACGATCATGTCGCATATGGTAAGCTGATTCATTTCAAATTTTCCATGTGAACCTTTTTCTTACTTCCTTCATTTCTTATTTCTTTCCTCTTCCAGCCATATCCACTCTTCCCAGGCCCGAGGAAGTTTTCCAAGCTGCCATGGCTTTCAAAGCTGACTTCCAATATCTCCATTGGCATGAGGGCCATACTCTCGAAGTGGCATCTGCAGGGGCTCCTTATTCACGCCAAGCATTACGAGAAGATTCGTATGGACTGGGCGACTATGGGCGCACTAGTGGAGATCTGGCATCCCCAGACCCACACTTTTATCTTCCCGACCTTCGAGGTGACCATCCTCCTCGAGGAGGTGGAACTTCTGCTCGGATTGAAGAAATTCAAGAGTGACGGGAAGGTGAAGGCTATGCGGATGCTGACACGGGGGACTTCTGAAAGCGTCCTTGGAAGCTTCATGCCGCCCGACGCAGCCCGAAAGGTCCGTACTCAAAAGGGGATCGATCTCCAAAAGCTTGCGGAGTGGGTCATGGACGCCCTGAGAGGGTCACCAGACGATGACTATTTGGAGGGAATCATGAAGGGGTTCACCATTTGTCTGGCGGGTGCTCTCTTGTTCCCTTATACCGACAACATGGTGGAGGAAGACCAACTGGGTGCTATCTGCGGGATCTGGCGTGGAAAGAGGGTGGGACCCGCCGTCCTTGCCTATCTTTACAGCGGTCTTACTGCCTCGAGTATGGGTAAACCTCCATTTGGTTGTGCACTTGTCTTGAATTGCTGGCTGGATTTGCATTTCAAATTCGACCGCCGCGAGGGAATGCCAACCGCTTCGAAGCTCTTCCAACAAAGCCCTCTTCATCACATAGCTGACGTGTTAGGCTTCGGTGGTACTGTAGTGAATCGCGTTCCATGGCTGAAGAAACGTGAAGACTGGCGGTCTCACTTTCGCACCGTGACACAAGGCTTCTTTACTTGCGCACCGACATGTTTGCTTTCGCTAGATCTCCTCATGAGGTCTTCTCCCGAAGTTGATCTTCAACTGATCGGCGCGACCGAGTTCGTCCTTTATAATGTGCATCGGTGCTGCCTCCAGATTGGCATCCCACGCCATTCGTTCCCGCCACCGACTGGCATTGTTCCTTTGAAGAAAAGGGAGTTGGGCACTGAAGCGGACGCGAAGGAAGCGAATGCCATTAAAGCTCCCTGGAAGACAAGTGTTGCGGGAAAGGCCTTAGCGCACGTGGTGGAAGAATGCGAGCCGTGGAGGGCTTATGTAACCGAACTGGGGAAGTTAAGGCCTAAGGTGCCTAAACCCCCGATGTAGCTCATTCTGCTTTTCCGATGGAATAAAATCTGGCATGGATGTTTCGGACCCCCGTCCCCTTAATTATTATCTTTTTTGTGGTTTTTCTTTTTCTTTCCTTTTTTTCTTTTGTTTGGATTATATACATTCTCTAACCCCTTTTTTATTTTTATTATATTTTTTATTATTTTTTTATTATGGGGGCGTCCAGAGGCCTGGACGCCCCTATTTTTTATAATTTTTTTTTCAATAAATGTTTTTTTGGGGGCTTCCAGGGTCGTGGATGCCCCTAATTTTTTATTTTTTTATTTTTTAATTTTTTGTTTTGGGGGCGTCCAGGCGCCTGGACGCCCCTAAGTTTTTTTTGAATTTTTTTAAAAAATAAAAAAGTGGGGGCGTCCAGGCGCCTAGACGCCCCAATTAAAGCTCAATCTATATATAGGGGGGGGGGCTCCCCCCCCTTACTCACTTACTGTTCATTCAAACGATCCGGTCAAACCAGACAGACCCATTCTTCGCCCCAATGGAGTTAGGAGGCCCGAACCGAGGTGGAGACAAGCGTAAACGACTGGCTCGTCGTCCGAGGAGACTGAGAGACGATGCTGAGGAGGCCGTAGCAGAGGAGATTGCTGCGGAGGAGGAGATGGAGGTGCCGCTTTTGGCCGCGGAGGCCGCTGCGGATGCTGGTGACGCGGGAGAGGACGATCACGACCCGGTAAGTACTTCGGAATTCTCACTCTGTGGTTCAATAGGCTAAAACGGGCGTGCGAGAGGCTGTGAGAGAAGGCCGGGTAGTGAGAGAAGGAGGCGTCCAGGGGCCTGGACGCCTCCCCTGGACGCCTCCACTTTTTCTTTTTCTTTTTGTTTATTTATTTATTTACGTAAATAATAAAATAAAATTAAAAAATAAGGAGGCGTCCTAGGCCCTGGACGCCTCCATAAAAATATACATATTATTAATAAATTTTGTTTTGGGTTTTTTTTCTAAAAAAGGAAAAAAGTAAATTGGAAGGAGGCGTCCAGGGAGTTGGACGCCTCCACAAGAAAATATAAATATTTTAAAAAAGTAAAAATAAAATAAAAAGAATAAGTAGTATATATACAGTGTTATTGTTTATTACTGTTCATGATGCTGATGTGTTCTTTGTTGGTTTTGTGGTTTGCAGGGCGTGATGAAGGGCCGGATTAGCTGGTCCCTGGTGGTGGCAGCATACCGCGGGCTGCCGGACTTCCAGAGGGCGCGTGTGGACGCCATGGGCTTTGGAGCTTTCCTTAGGATCGAGCCCTTCCGGCTCGACCTTCCTCTTATCCAGGCATTGAGGGAGCGGTGGCACGCACCGAGCCGGGCGTTTCTGATGCCCTGGGGGCACATGGTGCCGACACTAGAGGACGTGGCTCGGATTACCGGGCTACGGGTTGACGGAGAGGCAGTCAGTGGGGTCACCTACCCCGACTACCGAGAGAGTGCCCTGGACCTGCTGTGGTTAGAGACGAGCGTGACTGATAGAGACAGCAGGGTAGTCGGCCGAGTGGAGATCATGGAGGCGCTCGGATTCGTCGACCCGCGCCAGCGGGTTAGCGAGACTGGAGCGGAGTTCTTGGCTCGACTGGAGGGGGATGCTCGTGCAGCTTTCAACCAAGATCTGAGCGAGAGGGAGCTGGTGGACCTAGATCTTCGGAGGTTTCTTTTCTTCTTCCTGGGCCGCCTTCTGCTGGGGACGAAGGGGGATGGCATCCACTGTCGTTTCCTCGGGATCTTGGCGGATCTGGACAGAGTGGGACACTACGCGTGGGGAGCGGCTCTGCTTGCCCATTTGATTGCTGATCTCTCCCAGACTTCGGAGAAGGAGACGACAGTCAGCGGCTTCGTACCTTTCCTCCAGGTAAACATTTTATTTATGCATTCCCATAGTTAAATATGCAATTATTATACTAATGATGTATGATGGATGCAGGTGTGGAGCTATTACTATTTCCCGATGGGGAGGGCTAGGCATGGGAACAGGAGGGCCGTGCCTCTGGCGCGGCAGTGGAGGCCGGTCGTGGTTGCAGCACCCCACGGCTACCAGCTGGCGTCACTTCGTCGGGAGCTGAGCGAGTATCCCGAGGCCATGGTATGATGCGTATGATTTTTTTTTGTGTTTATGCGTGTGACTGAATGGTAACTAATATGATGTATGTATGGTGATGCAGGTGGTGTGGAGGCCCTACCTAGGCATGGGCGACGCTGACCAGCCTTGGGTTGTAGTGGGTCTTCCTCGTTTCAGGCGAGACGTGTGGGTCCATTGTCTGAACGAGATCGAGCCGCTGCGGCTTAGACTGGTCATGAGGACGTTGGGGCTAGCCCAGGAGTGGGTTGACGTAGATGCGCCGGCCCGCATTGGGCGGAAGACCAAGGGGAAGGCGAAGATTGTGGACTGGCGTACGCGCTTCCCGGCATAGTACCAGGACTGGCAGCAGGGCGGGGTCCCAGTGGTGTCCCATGTACAAGACATCACAGATTACATGAGACGATACCGAGCTACGTACGGGGACCGCCTCTCCTTGGGTGGTATGGCAGGGGTAAGTGAAATGAAATTGCTCCAACTTTCTATATGTATATGCATGGGACACTAACTTATGTGTAATGCAGGATGCTCGTGATACCATGATCGCCGACCTGCGGGCCCAGTTGGCGGACGCCAGGCGACAGTTGGTGGCCATCCGACAGGAGTTGGAGATCCTGGTGAGTTTATGCAATGCATTTTTTGTGACCTGGATTTTTGATGCTTAGCCTTTGACTGACGTTTGCCCCGTGTTTCAGCGGGCCCACCAGACAGCGGCAGCCGGGATGGCTGGTGGAGCGGGTTCCAGTTCGCGGGGCCCTCCTCCGGAGGTTTCTGCCCTCCAGGAGCAGCTGGCGCACGCGGTGGCTTGGGCTGAGGAGGCCGAGCGTGACCGCGAGGCTCGAGTGAGTGTTTGCTTGGCCCCGACCCTTTTCTAGCTGCTTTCCTTCTATCATTGTTCTCTTATGGTGCATGCGTGCTTTGACAGGTGGCCGAGATTCGGGAGGCCCTGGCCCGTGCTGTTCGTGCTGAGCAGGACCGCGATGCCTGGGTGGCAGAGCGCGATGCCTGGGTGGCAGAGCGTGACGCCCGGATTGCGGAGCTGGAGGAGGAGCGTCGATGGGAGGCTGAGGAGCTCCCTCGTGACGTGCTGGATCTGCGGATCGCCCTCGAGCTGTCGAGGAGAGAGGCGATGAGGGAGAGAGAGGAGAGGGAGAGGGATAGGGAGAACGTGGAGAGAGAGAGGGAGAGCGTGGAGAGAGAGAGGGAGAGGGATAGGGAGAGAGAGAGGGAGGAGCGACAGCGGGATCAGACCGAGAGGAGGGCTCTAGAGGCCCAGCTGCTGGAGCTCCGATTGAGTCTCGGCACGGCGGAGGGGAGGCTTCGGGAGAGCGAGGAGCGGTACCAGAGGGCGAAGGAACGCGGGGCGCGACTTCGTCAGTCTGGTTCTTTTTCCATGGGCAGCTATCTGGTCTCTTCGGCCGAGGAGCGTCGTCGCGCCTTCGAGGCTGGAGTGCCACCACAGGGCGAGGCGAGCACGGCTTCTCAGGGTTCGCAGAGGCCCCCTAGGGATCCCCGGCAGAGGAGGGAGGAGAGAGATGACCAGGAGGGTGGTGGTGAGAGTTAGAGAGTTGCTTGTACACGTCACCCTTCTCACTGTATGATGTACTTTCGACTATTATATGAAATGGAAATGGCTTTTTTGTGTTGTGTGTACCTTTCTCTCTCCCACACTTTCTTCTTTGCACTGAGTTGTCCTTTGAGACACGCTCCGCGAGACCTTGCCCTGAACAGCGGGGAACTACGCTTTGCACGGGGGGATTTTGTTTCCTTTTCCCCCTTTTGGGCGCGTCCAGGCGCGAGGACGCGTCTTAATCCTTGATTTCAAATTTAAAGCGTCAGGTGGCCTTTCTTCTCCCGTGCCTTACCCGCAAACGAGCCCGCCTTCTGCCGAAACTCGCTTGCCCCCTTTCTCGTCTTCCTCCTCTTTTGATCGATGGAGTTCGGTGGGCCTGACCACGGTGAAGGTGGAGAGGGACGCGGGACCCCTCGCCCAAGGAGGGACGCACCCGAGCACGGAACGGCGTCCATGGAGGAGGAAGGGCCGCTCCGGGCCCCCGAGGGACCTGAGGGGCCCGATGGCGTGGGAGGAGGTGAACACGGTCCGGTAGGTGCTTCGATCTCTTCCTCTTTTAATTCATTTTGGGTTTTGAAGCGAGCCGCGCGAGGGGGAAAGGGTTCGGCGAATGTTGTACTCAAATGATGGACGCGTCCTAGACAGGGGACGCGTTCCTTTTGACTGATGTGGGACCCCTTTCTTGGTGCAGGACATGACAAGGACCCTGGGTCTGGCCGATGAGTGGGCGAGTGCGGACGAGCCGAGCCGCGTCAGGAGGGAGAGTCGCGGCAAGGTGAGGCTCGAGGAGTGGCCCGTACGTCTCCCTGGACAGCAAGGGGGTATACTGGTGCAGGACAGTGCCGACTTCCTGCGGCGGCAGAGAGAGAGCTACGCGGGGCTTCCCCAAGCTGGGGATACGCGTGGCATCGGCGGCTCGCGCGCCCAACTGTCAGAGACTAGGCGGCAGCTGGCCGTCGCTCAACATGAGTTGTCGCTCCTGGTAAGTTATGTGCCGCACTTTTAACTTTAGATTTTGGAGTTTCACTGACGGCCGTTGTTTATTTTGTTCCAGCGTGCCCAGCAGACAGCGACGGTGGGAGTGGCTGGCGGATCTTCCAGTTCCTCGGCCCCTTTTCTCGAGAGTGCCTCCCTCCGGGAGCAACTTGCCGGTGCGGTGGCCCGCGCGACCCGGGCGGAAGAGGAGCGTGACACCTGGGTGGCGACTGTAGCGGAGCTGCGGCATCGCGGTGAGGAGAGACCTTCTCCAGACATCCTGGAGTTAAGGGTTCTTCTGCAGATGATGAGGAGAGAGGCAGAGAGAGAGAAAGCCGAGAGAAGGTCCGAGCGACAGCGGGATCTGACCGAGAGCAGGGCCTTGGAGGCCCAAGTGAGGGAGCTCCAGTTGGGCCTTCAGGCTGTCGTGCAGAGGCTAGGAGGGATGGAGACGCGCTACGAGAGAGCGCGAGAGTTCGGGGAGCGACTCCGCCAGTCCGGTCGCTTTGCCGCCAGTGGCTTCTTTGCCACGCCAGGGGAGGAGCAGCGAGTCACTGCTGCGGAGCAGGCGCCCAGAGGCGAGGCAGGTGCTACTGCACGGGGATCCCGGAGGCTTCTGAGGGACCCTCACCTCGGGGGAGAGGAGGAGAGTGCCCAGAGAGATGAGTGATGGTGAGGATTGGCGAGCTAGTGGCCCGCCAC